>CM065918.1:47410480-48010480 GCA_033439105.1 Magallana nippona | reverse complement strand
GCTTCAACTAAAGTTGCCTGTTTATATTCCATAAAGCGCATCAGATGACTACAAACTCAACTATAAAGCCTCCAACCACGACAGACAAAGCTTCCACTACAACACGTAGCACCAATATCACAACCAACGGCAACACAACAGCAGCAAAACCTAGCACTAACCCCACAACCACAGAAACAATCAGTACTTACCCCAAATCAACAGTCACAGCAACAAGCAACGACCACACAACTACCGCAACAAAAACTAGCATTAACCACACAGCCACAGCAACAATCAGTACTTACCACAATTCAACAGCCACAGCAACAAGCAACGACCAAACAACTACCGCAACAATGGCAAAAATAAGCACTAACCCCACAACCACATCAACAACCGCAACAACCACCACAACCAGCCCCACAACAACTACATCCGCACACCGTGAGTAAAAGTTGTTGACCAAATGGTTAACTTTTTATTGAACTCATTCTTTGAAACCAAACGTATTCGTACACTTTTTAGGTCACCTGAGTCATTCTGGTGACCTATTGCAATTGGTTTTCGTCCGTTGTCGTCCGTCGTCGTTCTCTGCAACGTGCGCCGTGCGTTAACAATTGAACAATTCTCACTTTTCCTTAAAAACTACAGGGCCAATTCTTTTCAAATTTAGTACGATGCATCTTTTTTGCGTAAGGGAGGCAAAAACTTGTTATATGACTCGTGCCCCATTGGGGCCCTAGAGGCAGGGCAAAAATGTTCACAATTTGACCATTTTTCAAAAAATTTCTTCTCTCCTCCCACACATCTTTAAGAAAAACTGAATTCATAATTATGTAGACCAAGAAGTCCTCTTTCAAAATTGTAAATTCCATATCCCCAGGGGTAGAGGTTTTGACCCTAGGGCGGGGCCAAAATGGTCATATAGTGAAAATGCATATGATGTTTAAGAATCCTCTTCTTTACTACCACACATCTTTAAGAAAAACTGAATTATTTATTATGAAGACATACAGGAAGCTCTCTACCAAAATTGTAAATTCATTGTCCCCCGAGGTAGGGGTTCTGAATCTAAGGCGGGGCCAAAACAGTCATATAGTGTAAATGAATTAAATGTTAATAATTCTTCTTCTTTACTCTTACTGGCATTGAATAGAAACTGACTGCATATTTAGTAAAACTATAAAACCCTCTACCAAGATTTTAAATTTCATGTCCATAGGGGAATGGGTTCTGACTCTAGGACGGGGCCAAAATGGTCATGTAGTGTTGATTTATACAATATTAAGAAATCTTCTTCACCTCTTCTGAAACTGAATTGAAAATGAATGCAGTGTATGCAGAGCTAGGTAGATTACCACTTATTACAAGAAGGCTTTTTTCAATTTTAAAAGTTTGGAAAGATGTGTTATATAGTAATAATTGTATTATCCAAAAGTGTTATGAAGAAACGTACATTAACTGCGAATTACATGGACATAAAAACTGGGCTTCTTATGTAAAGAAAATTTTAAATGAAATTGGGTTAAATGAATTTTGGAATAAACGAACAATTGATTCACTTACTCTAAAAGTCATAAATCAACGAATCGCGGACCTGGCTAAACAAGATATTTTTGGTAAAATAGAAGATTCGCAGAAATGTCATTTTTACAAATATTTAGTCGATGGATGTTATCTTCAATGTTACCTTAGAAAGTCAGTTCCTGTAAAATTTCAACAGTGTATATCGAAATTAAGATTGTCTTCCCAACGTCTAGGCATCGGAACTGGAAGGGACAATAATACACACAGAGTCCAAAGGAACTGCTTTTCGTGTAAAAGCTATGTTGAAGATGAATTCCATTTTATCTTAGATGTCCAGTATATATCGAATACCTCAAAAAATATTTTAAAAGTATCTTTATGAGAAACCATCAATGTTCAAACTGCTGCAATTGATTAATAACGAAAATTTTAAAGATATGTGTAACCTCGGCAAATATATTTACTTTAGTGTGAAGTTAAGAACCAATATCTGTACTTAAGTTAAGATGTTGTTCTTTTCATTTTTTCACCTTTACTTATGTCATATTTCATATTTATGTATGTACCAGGGTCTCCTGTAAAACACCCACTTCTGTACTTTATCATGTTCTTGTATAATCTGATGGGATGCAAAGATTAAAGAATGAATGAATATTTAGATACACTTTAAAGCCCTCTATCAAAATTGTAAATTTATGACCCCCTCCCCCCTCCCCCCACACATTTGGATTTTTACAGCAGGGTGTGGCCAAAATGGTCATATAGTGTTAATGTATACATGTATAATGTTTAAAAAAAATTACGTTTACTAACACAGAATAGAAACTGACTGCATATTTAGAAAAACCATTTAGCTGTCATCTTTAATCAAGATTTCATGACACCTAAGGCAAGGGTTCTAGGGAGGTGGGGTGGGGATGGGGGTTGTATATTAGTCTTATATATCAATATTATTATTTTAATCTGCTCTTGAATTTAAGTGAAAGAAATGAGTACATTGTTGTATCAGTTAATGGATTTATTATCCCTTGCTTGTTCATATTTAATAACGAATCATTATCAAAAATGTAATTAAGAAAATGAATGATTAAAAGATTTATACAAGTATTTTTCTTATATATACAAAACATCTGAACAGTTTTTAAAGTTTCTAAAAAAAACTATAGACTTGTTAAAAGTCAAGTTGTTTTAAATAAAACATGTATATTCCCTATCTTTCGTTTATCTATAAAACATATACACATAAAAGCTATCTTGAAAGTTAACAAACATGGGAATACTATTTCCTATCGGAGTTTTGCACCTTTTCAATATCAGGTCATGCACTCTATTATGATCTTAAAGTTTTTCACCAAATTTATAGGTTTCATAGTCTTTTTTGTAAGATTTCAGGCAGGGAGGGGATGGTCATTGCCATATTTTATTTTATTTTTTACTCCAAAATGAAACTTAATCAAATGCATATGGTCTGTGTATTGGCTTTGGTACTCAGGTGACCGTGAAGACCAGTTGGCCTCTTGTTTCTAACTGTTACTAATTCTAGTATTATCTGTGGTATCAAATATTAAAGTAAGACTGTTCTTCGTGTTTATTTTTTTTTCTCAGAAACATTATCCTTTATTATATTAGTTTTTTAAAACAATCTACAGCTGAGTGCTACATTTGTACTGGACCTCTTACTCTTTGTGAAAACTTGTACGCACCTCAAGGTTGTACTTCAGATAAACCTTTCTGTATCAATGACGTCAACAATAACGCAGATGGAACCAGAACTGTTGCAAGGCGGTAAGAACTAAGCTGAGATACCTGTATTTCATCGCTATCGACATATACAAATGGTTGACAACATGCATTTTATATTTATAATTTAAAAAAAATGTTTTTAAATAGGTGTGCATCCAAGACAGAGTGTATACAGAGCTGGTGGGTAGGTTCATCAAGTCGCTCAGAGTGTGCAGGTTTCGATCCGACATTCCCGACTCTCGATCAGTTCTCATGTTCTTTCTGCTGCACCACGCCTCTCTGTAACAAGAACATTGTACCACGTGATCTCTATGTCCAATAAAATCGATTTGTATCTTGAAAATGTATAAGCCAATAAAATTGTGTAATTCGGGACAAAAATATGTCATCATGATGAACATATTCCTTTTCAGGGTTGATATTTTATTTGTTTATTTATTAGAGTTTTTACGATCGTTCTCCTTCATTTCATTTACCTGGCACTATCCAATAACTTAACAATAAGCATTAGGCCAAAAACCGATCTTTTTGTGTTTGGGTATATAAATAAACTAAATATTGAATAAAGAACACTTGTTAAGACACATAGTCATGTTTAGATTAACAAAAAGCTTTTTGCATTGGTTCTTTTAGTCCACATTGCGTCATAAAAATGCATGCATAAAGGTGAGCATATTTCGAAATTCCCGCACTTTGGTCATTTTTGTACAAACAACGGTAGAGGATGGTGTGATTCTGTAGGATAAAAATGTTACTTCATGGATATATGAATCATTTAAAATTCTTTTCCAATTCAATTTCAGACAAAAGGACGACGCTAATCGATCACTTCCAATTTAGTGAATTTTATGCTGTTAAAATTCATGCAATATGTTATATTGATTTTGCTAGAATTTTCTCTTCGTTTTTTGGGGACTGTAAAAGCTGAAAAATCCCCGTGAGATTGGAGGAACCAGTAGTTGCGTTGATTTTTATCTCCTATTGTGTTTCCGTGAGTTTGTGTTCACGCCATTTATCTGCATTAGTCCAGTATGTTACCTGTTGCCGTATAATAAGTTATTGGACAGCTACAGGTAACTTACTGGAGGGTTGTAGGACAATAAGAGATTAACTGGACTCGGTTTAACGTCACAAAAATGTTTTAAAACAAGTAATGTATGAATACCTATTTACTGGCCATGAGGACGATAGGAAGTTTATTATCCTGCGATATAGCAACTATATCCCGAGGCGAAGCCGAATGATTAGTTTAGATGACTATTCACCATGGGCAGATATCAGAGCACTATTTCAATGTTAGGTAGAATAGCATGTTCATTCGTCGTAATGTTACATAGAAAATATACAGAGGTATAATATGATTCAATGTTTTCAGGGAAGCTTCATGCAATATTTTGCGATCCCGAGACTGTTTCATTTCACGCCAGTTGACATGTATACATTATTTACACCCAAGTTCCACTATTTTGCCTTTTAATACTATAACGAAAATGAGTTTACAGAACGCGACCAAGTGTATCATTATAACTGCATAACAATTTTGTGTGACTTGTACCAAAGGCTTGTGCTCATTTTGTTTCAATTCACCGTTATTAACTACCTCACTTCTGTAACCATCCCTCTTAGATTTCGAAGACTGTTATATCATTTCGACACCAAACATTTTCTTTAAAATTTATTTAAAATGAGCAACTTTAATAATAAATAGCAATTAAAGAAAAATTAAGAAGCGCCTTTTAAAACACGTATAATTTATGCTCCTTTACCTTTTTATATATTGTTTGTTCTTCAGAAAAAGTGTAACATTATGTTTGCAAGTATTGAATCTTATATATTATTTAATTACAGAGGGGAGGTTCTGTAAGGTTTGTGGAGACAGTGACTCCAACATTCCCTGTGACACCCGGTCGATATTCCTGGGAGATTCCGTGGAGTGCCCGGCGGGACAAGATTTCTGTATGACCGACATTATCCACGACAGTAGCAATAACGAAATGATCTACAAACGGTAACACATTTCCTATATCATATGAGTCGATTCATTTCCGATTTTTAACGAACTTTTTTTTAAAAATTTTCCTTTAAAAAAATATCATATCATACTGGCATATAATATGTAGGCCTACATGTATGATCTTTAATTAATTAAATTCAATTTAATGCATCATCAAAGTTTGCTGTTTTAAAGGATTGCTTTGTTTCAATATCATTATATATTAATTAGATATTTTTCAATCGATACATACATTTGATTGCATGAAGCGGGTTTCAAATTAGCATGTTGATTGTGGTGTATTTATTAACTTCAACTACAAGAAGCCCTATTCATTTTTATGATATTTTGCTTCCTTTTATGGAGTGTAGTTGTGTGGATGAGGCGACCTGCAGAAACGAGTGGTTGTCGCAGACCTCGGACCAGGACCACTGTACAGGCTACCCCAATGTGGTCGCCACGGGCGCCTACTCCTGCCACTTCTGCTGCACATCCGATTCCTGCAACAACGGGCTGTTACCCAAAAACTACACACTGTACACCAAAGCCAGATACCGCTTCTGATGTGGAAATTAATTTCATTTATCAATTATGAGAAAGAATATGCGTGTTTTGATTCATTAAAGGCTATTAATGTTTTGCTATTATAGTGTGCAACTTTGCGAAATGGTTTCGAAATGGTCGAATATTTTGATATATTATCTTTTATTTCTTAAATACTTGTTTGAGGAGGCAGAATATTCAACACGTTAACCATCAAATCTACTTTGAAATTTAGAATGTGATATTTTTGGCCACAAACTATTATTTAGTGAAGAAAAATCCACTTCTTTTAGCCATCAAATTTAAATATTTTGTTATATCTGTACACAGAGCTCTTCTTCTCAAAGAGATTAGTATAGCATAAACATGGCCACGACCATCCACCCCTTTTAAGGTGGCATGGGACATCTCCATATTGTGACGTACTTCCTATCGAAATAAACAATAAAATCAAGTACACTTTTATATTAAATTAATATTTTTTCCCCAGAATTGTTACATAACAGCGTAGTGCAATGGGATAGAACGTTATAACTACGAATCTGAAAGTCATGAGTTCGAATCCCACTGGGGCTTTTATAATTTATACCTTTCCAAACATTTTAAAAACATACTTTTCGGTCAAATATTGTTAAATTTGAAAATTCTACAACGGTGAAAGTATTTAGATTATAAGGTAACTTTATCCACATTAATATCGAAAGGTGTACCATACCACCTTAACAAGGTATCTTTATCCACATTAATATCGAAAGGTGTTCCATACCACCTTAAATATCAAACTGGCTGTGCATTAAGAACTAATGAAAATCATCTTTATTAATACGAAAGAGGCTGGAGAGATAAAAATGATAACACGTGCGTCATCTTAATAGGGAATTATACATCTTATTCATGTCTTTAATAATTCTGACATTCTTTAAAAGTATGTTTACCCATTGAGAAAAATAGCCATGCATACATTTGACGAAAGATTTTATGATATGTGAAGTTAAGATTATTTGTTTTTTGGAATTTTGAACTCAAAAAGACCATTTCATGTTACACCTTCATTAACAGTGATGTGTGAATGACAACGATAAATTTAGTTAAATAAGAGGCTCATGAGCCACATCGCTCACCTTAGCAACGATAGCCATAATAAAATCAGCTTTATGGAGTCATATACAAAATAATTGGACAGTGTATTAGAATAGATCCTGTATAAAAAAGATTTCAACATTTTTTTACAGATATTCTTATGTAAAACATTGAGCCCCTTTTGTAACAGGATGATTTATAATCATATCACCTATTGAGCATTGCAGTTCTCACGTAGATCTTAAACAACTGTTTATACATATGTTAACCTACATCTAACTTTGAACCTCTTGTGGGGCTCAAGAATTGTCCAGGGGCCCACGTCTAAACAACTAAGAATCAACAATATGTCAAAATGCTTCCATATAAAAATATTAAAGATTTTTCTTTACTATACATGTATATTTCTATGTAAAATTCAAACCCCCATTGTGGCCCCACCTTACACCCATAGACCATGATTTGAACAATCTTAAATCTACAGTACATGAGGATGCTTCTACACAAGTTTCAGCTTTTCTGGCCAATAGGTTTTTAAGAAGAATTTAAAAGATTTTTATCTATATATTCCTAGTATATAAAAATTTGATCCCCACTGTGGCCCCACCCTACTCTCGGGGATCATGATTTGAACAAACTATGATTTGAATAAAGTTGAACTTGAATCTAAACTACCTGAAGATGCTTCAACAAAAGTTTCAGCTTTTCGAGCCAATTGGTTTTTGAGAAGTAGATTTTAAAAGATTTTTCTCTATATATTCCTATGTAAAAATTTGACCCCCCCCCCATTGTGGCCCCACCCTACCCCCAGGGATCATAATTTGAACAAACTTGAATCTACACTACCTGAGAATGCTTCCGCACAAGTTTCAGCTTTTCTGGTCGATTGATTTTTGAGAAGCAGATTTTTGAAAAATACCAACAAATGTTCAATAATTCTTAATTATCTCCCTTTGAAAGAGGGCGTGGCCCTTCATTTTAAGAACTTGAATTTCCTTCACCTAAGAATGCTTTGTGCCAAGTTTGGTTGAAATCGACCCAGTGGTTCTGGAGAAGAAGTCGAAAATTGAAAAAAAAATTGCAGACAGACGGACTGGTTGACAGACAGACGTCGGACAAAAAGTGATCAGAATAGCTCAGAAAGCAATAAGGTTAATCCATATATCCTGACTAAAATTAAGGGGTGTATTATATGGAAATCAAAAGATAGGACGTTTCATACAAGCAGTAACTACAACGTCAAAGTCTTTGTGAAAATACATTGGGATTCGATATCGTACACATCTATACAATAACAGTAAAAAATTCAGTGCTCACTTCTATTCCAGTGGTATACATTTTATCTAAAATACTTTTACTCGTTTATCATTTACATTTAATTGATTTTGTTTAAGTAACTTTACTATTATAGACTTAAAGTAAAGTATAATAGGTCCTATTATCAATAACAGAAATATTGAAAAGATCCTTGACACCAGAAGACATATATTTCGACTGTCTGATAAGGACTAGCAATCTACCTAGAAACAAAACACCGTCTGTGACGTCATTTCTTATTTATTAAACGTCGTAAATTATGAGGAAGATCTGTTGCTTGATTCTTCTTGTAATCTGTAAGTAAAGTATAAGTTCTTTTCTTTCTGGAAATAAGTACACATATTATATGCACATAACTTTGCACTCAATTTCAACCATTGCAGTTGACGAAGTATTACCGATGATCTCGATATCTTTTTGTCCGTCTGGTTCAACTTATTATACTACCCTATACATGTAGTAAAGCATTCTTTCCTATAGAAAATATCCTTCTGTTGTGTCGACATCTGTTAACTGCAGAATATATATACATTTTTTTTAGTTTTGTTTCGCTGAAAAAGGGCATTGATTTGGTGAATTTTACTCTTCTCATGTCACCATCTTTTCTTCTTTCATTTTTTTGGGGGTGGGGTGGGGTGGGGTGGGTGTTGGGTTCTTATTTGTTTGTTTATGATTGGGTTTTTTTTTCTTTAAACAAGACTCTTATATATTTAAGTACATTCAATATTCATTCTATTTTTACTCCTGTCATCGATTCATTTTAGTTCCTGCCATTAGAGGGACCACTACCGCGGCGCCCTCGACAGGTTAGTATTGTGTTTAACCGCATTGACTTTGCAAATACCCGGTATAATTTTTGGGGATATATTTTCGTTGATATTTCCATATAATAATAACATCTAATGCATAATACAGGTATTGACAAAACCAAATCACGATCTCTGTTTGCGTATGAAAATAGTACAATCATATATCATGCATTCCTTGAACTTTTTAAAGCTGTCTATAAACGCCTTATTTAACAGTGTTGAATTAGTGATAATTAGGCGACAATTTTTTTTAAATACATTTGTTTACATAATAACGATGCATCGTTGAATGGTGTCTTATTTCAGATCATTGACTTTGACTATATGTGGATTATTTAGTGAAAGAACGAACTGCAAGGATTGGCCAAATAGTTAGACATTTTTCAGCCTTATTCCGGACTTCAAAAAAGTTTAAGGAAAATTCCATGAATAGAAGAATTCGCTGTTCCTTCTTTTCAAAATACAAAAACGATAATTTACCTACATTTACACCTGGCCTTTAACATGGAGAATTCAAATGAGATTCAGTGAGAGATGCAGGCAGGTAGCATCGTTTTTAAAAATGAGGGGGGGGGGGGGATCATCAAGCAAACAAATAAAAAAAAATCCCCAAAATCATGAAAATCCTAATCCATGGTGGATGGTCTTTCTATAACTTTAATTCCATTGTAAAAATCCTTCCTTTCAATTCATTTTATATGCTCCCAAAAATTGGAGGGGGGGGGGGGGGGGGGCAAATCATCCATGCTAATTCATTTTTTTCAAATATGTAAATTTAAGAAAAAAATGTTTATTGCGAGAAAAAGAGGGAGGGGCTGCCTCCCACCGCCTCCTTTCTGATGCTACGTGTCTGCGATGTAAATATAAACAGTAGGTTTGAACATATTTTATTGTAAAGTTGGTATATACAATAGGATCGGGCATAAGTTATATAAACTGTAAACACACTCTCCTGTGTATAAACAGTAATATGTCACTTGGTATTTGCATACTGCAATTTAGTACTTTGATTTTATAGGAGCGCCCTGCCCATCATGTGACATCAGTTATCACTGTGACTGGAGTCGAACCTGTGCCCCCGGGGAGACCTGTATGGCGCGAGGATTCACGGGAAACCTGTACCATTTTAGAACCCACTGTGCACCAGTCAGTACTTTTTTAATTGAGTACACTCTCGTTTTGTATAATGTTGGTTAGATTACAGCTATCTTTGTTTTTGATTTGAATTATTCTATAAAATGTGATGCCGAGGTATTAAAAAACTGTTGTTCTTTGACATAAATCAAAGGGTTTTGTCAATCATAAACGTCATAATGATTATTTCTTTGCCTCTGAATGCCTGTCTGTCTGTTTGTGTATTACAGAAGGAGGACTGTCTATTAATGCAGTCAATCGTCAAAACCGAGGAGGTCTATTGCTGTGGTGACAGAGAATGTTTGAGAAATCACCTTGGACTTTGGTCGTAATAAAATAAAGCCAAGTTTCAAATCAATAGTATGTGTCTTTTTGTGTTTCAAATAAAGATCTACAGAGAAAGTGAAGTGCAAATCAAAACGTGTTGTCCTTCCCAGTCCTCCATAGAATTTGAAGGTAGATCACTTCAAACACATTAGTTACGGTTCATTGAATTCTTTATTAAAGCTGACATGAATTCATAAATACGCATTATTTCCCTTTTATCACCGACTACCTCCATATTAGTTGTCGATTTCTATTGTTCTGCTCATCGCTACACATCTCCTATATACCTAAGGCCGATTACACTGGACGCAAAGACTTGTAGAAACGCGTTTTGAACAAAAATAATACGACAACCACTGCACTGGTAAGGAATATCCAATAAACGACGAAACAAGACAGACAGAAATCCAGGCACACGTATTTCAAAAAACTTCGATAATTGTAGAACGCATTCCTGTGCATGTTACAGCATTGCACATGCGCAAACCACACACTGTGGCAGATCGAGCAATGTCAATGACTGCATGGATTTTAGAATGCTTTTGTAAAATCCGATGGAAACGATGTTACGTTGTTACTGTCTTGGATTTATCTATTTATCTACTTGTTGGATGTAGTGCCGCAGGGGTCTTCGAACAGATACAGACGTTATGCACTCTTTATGAACGACACACGTGTTCGATGTGCATGCGAAGTAAGACAGCACTTTTTGTGCAAAATAATACGGATACCTTGAAAATTCTTCCAATGAATAAATATGCATGTATTTTGTGTTTTATTGATTGTAGTTTCCCTTATTCTTTTTACAAACATATTACTACAATGTAAATTCATGCATTTAGAAGTCCGTGCAACCTGAATGCCTCGATCGGAAAGCAACCGACCGTAACTTTCTCGACCGGTATATATATACCCCAGTGGCAGTTGAGGAATGATCGAAACTAATATAATATGGCGACCGATTGCTTTAGCTTTAACCACATAGTCCCTGCAGAAGAAGAGTTCCTTGAGTTTTGGAGGATTTAACAAGTTTTTAAAACACCCTTTATGTGATATTCTATTGTTTTATCAAGGGAAGGAAAGTAAGTACAACGGCAAAATAAAAAGCTACATAAAAGCATGTGCTAAACTTAAAAAATCAACAAAGGAAACATTCGAAGAAGTACACAATATTTATGGAGAACTACAAACGTCATAAGGAACCGTTTACAGGTGGTTAAAAAAAATTAAGATTGAAGAGAAAGTGTTAAAGATTATGTATGATGCGGAAAAACAATAATGGTTAGTAATGCATAAAATTTGCTGAAATTCCGAGGTATGATTGAGAAAGAGAGCCGATACACTGTTAAGGACTAAGCTCGAATACCTACCTTAAGGAATATCAATTGGAGCAGTTCATCTCATGCATAATAAACAAATGACAATTCCAGAGATTAACATACAAATGATAAATTCATGCTTGCTCGCTCTCACACTTAAGTTTCCTAATTAGCTAAATTGATACTGGCTACAACGCCTGCGCCGCGCACCTGCAACCTTATCAAATCATTCATACCACCACTTTCACTAAAGATTTATTAATAATAATTACCCCCAGGTAATGGCCCCATAACAAAATATTAAAATGTTTATTAAAATTAGTTAATTATTATTTGTGTAAGGAAATCTCATATCATAATAATTTAATAAGCGAAATAATGAATAGACAGAGACTATTCTGTAACATGCATGTATGGTGAATGTATGGTGCATTCTTCTGTATTTTACGAATGCAATTAACACTTAGCCTATACATTTCATAACCATAAAAATCAGATAGATAATGGTAATAAAGAAATATCAATCAATAAAATATGCCTGTTTGATATAATAATTTATATTGACATATTCAGTAATATATTCTTACTATATATCATCTAAATAATGTTTTAAACATGTATTTTAATGTCAAGCCGAAATGATTAAGGCCGAAACAACGTCAGGCCGAAACTACTAAGGGCCGAACATGATTCTAGTTGACGATTTCTATGAAAGTACAGATCTTTTTATGACGTAGAGAAACTTGTGCGCCACCTAGCGTCAATTCAGTGAATGACTGTTGGTTTTGGGAGATAAAAATGATGACATGCAAGAAATTTGCAATCAGATCAAAATTATTTAAACTATAAAGAAATCAAATATCGCCCACGTGTGACTTCCATGATAGATGCTACTTATTTATGTGGACATGCGAGATAAATCTGTTGACATGCAACTTATTTATGTTGGAAGGAATTATTTCAATGAATGAAATAAAGAAATGCAAATGATTTTATGTCCTTATTTTATATAGCACTAAGGACAAAACTTTTTGAATGGCCCTCGTAAATATACATGTACCTGATATATGATTATCTGAATTTTTTTGTTATACGGCATTTTTACAAACGAATCGTTCCAGATTTAGCTGATCAATGATTTGTATAAATACTTAAATACGGTGTACTCGTTTCTCTGTTTAGTTGCCAATGTACTTGGCATCAGTAAAAAAGTATAATGGCTAAACTTCTATTGACTGCCATTTTGTTAGCTCAGTGTTGGAGTGTCGAAACTTTGGGGGTTTTGGAACGTAATAAGTATCTAAATGTTCCTACCATGGCTATATATGAAACTATAGGGTTGAAAGGATGTGCCAAAGAGTGTTTTAAACGCCGTGGGCAATGCGTGGCTGTGAATTATCAGAAGGAACACCTAATTTGCCATCTTTTGGACATTACATCTGCGACTGCCCCCGATAAACTGAAAAATAAAGTAGGTTTTACCTACAGTGAAATCAACACATGGAATGGCGTAAGTTGAATGGATAAAATATTTCCCTTATTCATGTTATTCTAGATTTAAATTAATGAAATACATGTATCACAAATAATTGTTATTTTTTAAATTCTAGATTAGAAATAAGTGAATATCATAATTACAGGACAGGGGAACTGATAATTCGAATTCAGATTACTATTACAATGCAATTGATGAATAGGTAATGATCGGAGCATTAATTGTTCAGTGATGTCCCGTGTTTGTGGTATGATTTACAGGACTTTGACTCTAGCTGTGGAACTGTTAGCTGCGGGGTCGATAAGACGTGTGTCGACCTTAAGTCAGGACAAACGACTTGTCAGTTTGATCCTAGAAGTAAGATTTTTCCTGCTCTTTATTCTTTCTCTTACAGCGGTGTTTTTTTTCTAACAACTATAGTATAAGGGTTTTCCTTTTTCCTTTTAATAAAAACTCAATTAACTACAAGTACTTTTTTGGGGGGGGGGGGGGGGGGTTAAATATTTATTTTATTTTTTATTATTATTATTTATTATTATTATTATTTTTAAATAACAGGCTGTCCGAAAGGCAAGTTTTTCAACGGAAGTGGCTGTGTGTTCTGCCCGGCGGATGAATACCAGCCACTTAGCGGCCAGGCCAATTGTTCTGTCTGTCAATCGGGGCAGGGAGCAGAATGGAGGAGGCCAAGTTTAGACAAAACAGTGTGTCAAGGTTATTTTTCTATAAGTTCAAGCAAGCTTTGTTTTTAAACGGTTGAATCCGTTCAACAATATACCAGTACATTGATATTATAAATGTCATATCGTCGTCTGGTTTTCGACTTGTCAAAATAACAAAAGTACTTTTGATTAAATGTTCGTTAAATCAAGATGAAAGGAAATTAAAAGATCATATTTTTCTTTCGTGCTATTATACAACTTGGCGTATAAATAGCAATAAACGTTTAGAATCTAACAAGGACTATATTTTTTAGCGGATGAAAATATCACATGTTTTTGTGATTCAGAATTACTGTAGATTTATGAGCTTATTTAGCTATTTCAAAACAATGTCACTTATGCTGGATTTTTCAATATTTGTGTAAAAATAATCACTAAAACCGGATTTTATCACTTACTGAATGTTCAATGTTTTAGCTTTTCTGTCAATTTATATCTTTATTTAAAGTTTTTATATGTAAAAATCAGAAATATTTCATTATTGGAACCATTGAAAAATAATCAAATTATCTAAAATATTTTAGAAAATTAGAGAAAATGCGGGCTAAGCAATATCAATTTAAGTTTAAATATATATTTCAATTTGTAAGAACATGTATAACTGATAAACATTGTGATATATCATAATTTCATTGAAGAATAGAAACTTCATACCTTAATTAGATGTCTACGTAACTACAGATAACTACATCTATTTTTGTTAACCCTTTATATTTTGGCGAAAGTTTGTACTTCAAACAATTTAAGGTAACTTTCTACATCATCTAGTGCCCCAATTTATCTTCTTCTCATAAACTATTAGATCATTCTTGACCAAAGTTGATGTGTGTACCATCTGTTGGGGAACGAAAACATGAATTGTAGGGCCATAAATTCTTACTAAAACAGTTGAAAGTGATGCAAATGGTATAATTATTCTACTCCATTCATTGGCACTTAGCAGAAAATAAAGTACGCAAGCCTAAACTGAAATTGAGATTTTTTGAAATTTGCTTTCTACTACCGGTACTGTATACTTAGCTAACAAACTAATTAATCGGTCACAAATTGTACTATAATATCGGGAATACTGTTCAAATGATCTCCATACTTTATTTTATCCATATATCATAACCAATTGAATGATGCACAGGATAGTATCGATTCATTTAAAAAGAAATTTCATAGGTCATTCACAAGGCTGTATTATTATAATCATATGACAACAAAGGTCCATGGCCCTCTTGTTTGGAAATGTAATAGGCCTAGTTAACGCTTAAATAATTTTCTTTAACTCATTTCATCTGTCGATAAGCCCAAGTCAAACATCATTCCGCCAATCGTGTTAACAATTATAAGTAAGAAAATAATATTCTGTATGTTTCAATTTCACACGCCAATAATTTTGGCTAATACCGTTAAACTATAAATAAACGCTAAATAGACGGGAAAATAAATAATAAATAAAAAAAAACCCATTGATGTGAAATCACCAAGGGCTCTTTCGTGAATTAAACGAGACCATAACATAATATATTTTGACGTGATAAAATACATGTATACTCTTTATTTACAATAAATTTAATAAAGTTTTCATCGATTATAAATTATTTTTTGTTTTTGGCCAAAACAAGCGACCCATGGATGTGTGTATAAATTTCACAACTTATGCTCTCCCTTCCCGTACAGATGCTACACATCTGACCAAATTTAGTCAAGAATTGTCTAGTAGATAACGGGCTGAAGAAGCTGTAAATGTTCAAAAGATCACAACAGACGGACAAAAACGGGCACCACCAAGTCATCGAGCGACCCAGCTTTTTAAAAATTATATATATATATATATATATATATATATATATATATATATATATATATATATATATATATATATATATTCGTGCCACCTTGGATTTTGTATCTGTACATTAACTTCTACCCCCATCTAATATCAAAAATATCAAACACTTGTATTTATAAATAGACAAGATATTAACCAAAGATAATGATTTATTACCAATACATTCAATTCCATAAACAAAATGAACAACTCGTTTATACTTTTTAACATAAGAATGACTTAGCTAAGACATGGCTAAGTTTGCTTTATGTTACGGTGTAAGACATACATGTACTTATGCAGGTCTAAGATTCTGCCTAAGTCCTACATATGACGGTACTTAAGTCAAAATCTTAGCATGCTTTATGTTACGAGCCCCTGATCTAAAAGTAGTGATTTATTAGGGCTTTAACATAACTAAATTAGTTTTTAATTTTGTTTCCAACACATAGAAATACTAATAAAAGAAATATCAAATATTTAAAAAAAAATAACTCAAAACAAAATTTTACAACACACTACATGTATGAACAAACTCTATCATAGCTGACAGTTTCAAATCAATTCTAGCGCAAGAAAGGTTCTTAAGACCATGTAAACAAAAAAAAAAGATGGCATAAATATTAGATAGAGCTATCCTCATGCAATTAAAAAAGAATTATTGTCTAAAACACCAGAGTATATTACATGAGGTGTAAATGGGGTGTAAACGTGATATGCCTGAAAAGTAAATCATTTTAAACTGAGAAACTACATTACTTATCTGCGAACAATTACCGGTAAACAATTTTAATTATTGATTATCGTGACGTTTGAAATTATATTGCATTATATGTTCTATAGGACACGACTGATGTCACGTTTAATTAACAAAACCATGAATAATTCCGTAAAGAAATATGATGTCTAAACACTCCTTTACTGTCTTTCTGTACCCACAGGTTGCTGGTACGGTATTGGGACGTACACCGAGGGCGATAACCCGAATCGAATGTCGATACACACAGTGGTTGACCGAAATGAATGTTTCTTACTCTGTGAGGCCCAGCCCAGCTGTCTCGCTGTCAAGAGTACCAAGTCAAACACCGAGTGCAGCCTCTTCTCCACCAAGACCTGGGCCTATGGCTACGTGTTGGACTCCAGAGTTATTCTCGTTCGCAGTCACTGTCGACCTTGAAAATGTATACGTGTAAAAGTGCTTTTCCCTTCTGCTGATTATCAGCGTTTATCAATTTTGTATCGAAGAAAAATCACAACTGTCATGTCTTTAAAAATTAAAATTTGTTTGTTCGCTTGTTTGTTTGTTTGTTTGCTTGTTTGTTTGTGGATCTCTTCTCTTGAATAACACGGGACGCCGAACGTGTTTTATGATACAAAGAAAAAATCTTTATGCGTAGTATATACCGACTCTAGTGTTCCTGCAATGAAAATCTACCTACTGGTTCTTTTAAGGAGCCATCTCAAAATAAAGGTACATTTACTATCAGTAAATATAGAAAAAAATTCAACTATCCGCACTTCAATCCAGATTATAAAAAATACCCGGTACTACAATAAACAAGAAAATGGGGAAATAGTTAAGATGGCGCAAATGCACATTGGTTTGATCGTAAAAAACCCCAATAATTTCGAATTTATATTTTTTTGTTCAGATTCAAAAGTCCAAAGAAAAAATACAAAACAGGAGCAGAGCAAACAAGGACCTCTTAAAAAATATATAAAAATAGAGGTAGGATCAGTGCCACGGAGAAGTATTTTAATAATATAATACAATTTTGCAAAATCACAATCTCTAACTATAGTAACTACTGTCAGTTTGAATATTTTTAAAAATCAACACATAAAAAATAAAAATGTAAATGATTTAAGTTTTTGGTGGCATCGAACCATCAACATAAATAACCTAATTCTATAAAGTTCCCAAAGGTCTGGTGCTCTAACCACTGAGCCAATTCAGTCACAACAAAAAACGGTCATCTAAATGCTATATGCGACTTTGGCCATGCATTTATGGACTTGTATTATTATCCTAAAACGTTCTCTGATGTATAGTGGGTCATCTCTTCAAGTTCTGTTAAATAAAAAAAGATTCGTTTTCCTTTAGACCTCAATCAGACTATGATAAACATATGAAGCTTAGACCGACTCTATAAAATAAAGGCACTGAAGTTTTAAAAAATGGAACTATTTGAAGATTTTAGATACATCGCATACACCGATTCAAATCAATATATTCCAAGTATTAAAACCAATTTTAGGGTTACAAATTAACGTTAAGTTTTATATATATATATATATATATATATATATATATATATATATATATATATATATATATATATATATATATATATAAGACAAAGTTCGGGTGAGCTAAGGTTCACGTCAAAACATCGCTACCACAAAATAATCCCAATTTCGCCATAGGATTTTTGCTGTTTTCGACTGCGACAGATGCTAATTTTTTATGAGAATTAAATCACATGGATGGATGATTGTCTCATTTTTGTAATAATCTGAAGTCTTTTTAATTTTTGATTCATGTTGTTTTGGCACACTGGATAGGCACGGGTTTTTGTTTTTGTTTTGGTGTGAGTCTTGTTTTGTGTTTGTTAGAATATTTGTTTGTTTGGTTTTTTATGGGGCTAATTAAATGTATAGTTAGCATTCGAATTTTATAAAAAGATGTCAGGATTTTTTTCCCAAACGTTCGCTTTCGATTTACAACGTTTATCTAAAAATGTGTGTTTTGGTCAGAGTATACAGCGATACAAGTAGGACCACATTTTAATTACTTTATCATTATCATGTCATATTATATTATCATACATTTTCATATTACTTTATACGTCGCGTTTAGTTTTTCAATTTTTAGTAAGACTACACTTTAGATAATATTATTTTCCTAACTTATGACCCGTAAAGATAAAATATCAATATTGATTTGATTTCTATTAAACACAGACGCATTTATAACTCTTATCCAGGCGAGCTTTACTGCCTTCAACGTTGTCAATGCTCGTACAAATTACTGATGTATCAATCTTGATATTTATTAAAGTATGCCGATGATAAAGTAAAATATAATTTTCTGCTCGAGTACTCTCAGTACTTTGATGATTTTCCTTATTGGATGCTAGCTTCTACATGCTATGCTTAGTGGCTGCTGTTATAGTGGCTGCTAACTTCAGCCTGGTGACAGATTTTGTGGTTGTTGTTAGTTTGATGACGTACTGTAATGGTATGTCAGAACAATTTATCAACATTGGTTTGGAAATTGTAGTTAGTTAGATCTATTGCATTCAGATTTGTTATAGATTATGAACAATGACGAAATGTCAAATTGCTTATACGGGAAAACAGACTAGTATATGAAAATCATTTTAATGATGTATGTACGTAGGAATTATTTCAGTTTTAGGCACCAATCATTTTAATGATGTATGTACGTAGGAATTATTTAAGTTTTAGGCACCACATAAAAATAGAGGTTTTTTTTTTTTTTATTACAAGCCAAATGCAAATCCTTTTTGATAAATTGATTTATTTATTATATAAGGAAATTTCCTAAATCCAATACTGTGGAAATTATAATCTCGACGAGATTGCCCTAGCCGTTGTACGCGCGAATCCAGAATTTTTTTTTACGATTAAGTTGGAGGTTCGAGGAATAATTTTGTTTGCAAAAGGGGATCAAAGACCTATTTTATCCGCGCTTTCTGTGGAAAAAAATGTTATAGTGTCATTAGTCTGAACTCTGCATACTCTCCTCAAAAATGGCATTTTGGATTCAAACACTGGAACTGTGTACTTCAATAAAGATCCAACTGTAAAATCTTTTTTGAATATCGATGCTCATTCAGTTAAGGTAGACCAAGTGTTTTAGAAATTTGTGTCTTAGACTTACTAAAAATGCCAAAATATTTGTACCTTTGCATGTTTATTTTCCTACAGTGAGCTTCAGCTCACATGGTCTAAAAATTCAACAGCCAAATTTTAACACAATGAAGGATGATCTCGTAATTTATTAGATTATGTCAACAGAATAGATCAACAACACCGTATTGGCAGTCTATGTCGTGGCATTATTTTATACAGTATATACATCAATAAACTATTTAATTGCATGCAATATGTCAATAAAGTGAATTCAATGATCAACATCGACTTTTTGGGTAGTTATGATGTTAGATCACCAATAGATCAATTAATCAAGATGAATCAATCAATCAATCAGTCAATAAAGTATCAATCAATGTTTTGCTTCAGTGAATGTCTCAATATGACAATCAATGTAATGGATTACTCAATGCATTCAATTATGCCAATCAACCAACTGCAATGTATCAGTAGAATTATTCAATTACTCAATGTATTCAATGACTCACTGTCAATCAATGTTTCAATCAAACAAAGTGTCAATTAAAGAAAGCCCGATCATTGGCCATGGTCCTGGAAGTAAAAAGAATCCGGGGCGGCTTTGCACGTTTATTTTCCTACAGTGAGCTTTAGCTCACATGGTCTAAAAATTCAACAGTCAAATTTTAACACAATGAAGGATGATCTCGTAATTTATTAGATTATGCACCAAAATACACCATGTTAGGTTATAATTTAAGAAAATGTATTGATAGTCATGATATCAAAAAAAGTCTTCTTGATTTTCTACAGAAAATATATAAAAAATACATTTATTCTTAACACATCCTTCCAAAAAATTCACACAAAAATCTAAAAAAAATTATACAGTTTACAAACAATTCTTAGTAAACATTTATTAAAAATTACATATTTTAAACCATAGTTTATCGAAATTAACCAGCTATTTTTGCATGATAGCCTCTTGAACATGTATACCCCCATATTGTTGGATATAATTTTGAAAGTTGTTTTTTGAAGACGTTAAAAAATCAGAATGTACCAAATAGACACAATCTATCAGTCACTAAAAATGATATACTCAATCAAATTTTATTATACATATTGAAATTTTGGTCCTAGTTGGCAAAACATAGAAACAAGTGTAGTAGCACCCCCCCCCCCCCCCCTTTCCGTCAAGTAATTTTCCCCAAGTTTTTTTTTTTACATAAATGTCATAATAATTGGTTTTCTCTCTTTTTGAAAAATATGAACTATAGTCTGTCCCAAGTTATTTTTGCCACATATTTTCTTAAATTATTCTACATTTATAAATACCTCTGGGTTTAGACGATATGAAAAAATCCCAAGATTTCCCCTTTGAAACGCCCCCTCTAGCTTGTCTGGTTTCTTTACACGGCTAAACTTAAAAAGTCTACGGGGATTTTGCATTACAAAAGAGATGAAAGTACCCTGATGATAACATTGAAAAATTGTGCGAGGTATTCCGAGTGACCTCCGAATGGAGAAAAGATGTCAACATTCCCCATTATAAATCTCCGTAAGAAATTTGTTTTCGTTTCAGTGAATTTTTACGAGGGAAAAATGATAATGTGTGAATGAAGTTATCTTTGAAATTTTCCCTTTCATCAATTTCAATGGCAATTCTTTTACAGGTATGTGTATTTTTTTTTTTATTAAAAATCGTCCAAATGTGTAGTCCGAAATATCTTACGTTTTCCTGGCTTTTTTAACGATTTTGATATTTTACTTGCCAGGAAAACGTCAGAACCTGCGCCATTACGAAAACTGGAAATTCACCGCCTCCATCTGGAAGCGGCATTCTAGACTCGATGTTAAATAAATAAATATTTAAAGTCAATAATACAGCTTAAAATATAACTTTACTGCACATTTTGATAATTACACTGATAAACAGTAGTGTTGTTGACCTATTTTCTCGCGAGATTTCAAAAATGCACGAAATAAAAACAAATCTCAACAGTTGGATAGAATGTGTTCAATAGTCTGTTTATGGGATGTAAGGACCCATAAAAGCGATATTAGTGAGCAGTAAAATCATCGTCTTATTAATTGGTTGTGAGTGAAACATTTAATTCAACTCGTAAATATTTAAAATCGAGTCGAGAATGCAGTTGGAGGCGGCGAATTTCCAGTTTTCGTAATGGCGCCGGTTCTGACGTTTTTCTGGCATGTAAAATATCAAAATCGTTAAAAAAGCCAGGAAAACGTCAGATATTTCGGACTACCAAATGTGCTGCATAAATATCTTGGGACAGACTATATAATAGCGAGCGCAGCGAGCTCCATAGGCAATGTGTACGAACGGAGGAAATTTGAAATCTGCACATTGTTCAAAGAAATTTTTTCTAAGGAAAATTCTTACCTCTAAATCGCATACATGTATTTCATTTAACAATAAAAAATCCTTCAAAAAATCGAAAGTAAACAACACATATGCTTACGTAAAAAAAACTACCTATCTGAACTTTTGCTGACATATGACGTCATTTCCTTTCCCGAATTTATCCGACAATTTACGAGAACTGTCGGGAGCAAAAGAAAGGCAAGTATGACGTAATAGGGATCTTGCGCGATAAATTTAGAGGTGGATCAAGCATCTGTACTGGGTGTACGAGTAAGTACTGAGTATCAGTTTTAACAGCGATTCTTCGGCTGATTAGTTTTGTTTTGATATTTTTTTTTTGGCTTAGTAAAGTACACATGCAAGTTCCATGCTTAATTTACTGTCATATTGATCTTCTGTATATATATATATATATATATATATATATATATATATATATATATATATATATATATATATATATATATATATATATATATATATATATATATATATATATATATGCATACGTTATGTATAGGTGACAAAAAATTATATAAAAAATGTCTAATTATTAGAACTACGTGCAGCCCCGTCATTTTGTAATAAAGAAATAAAACAAAAAAAGGAGAGAAAAAACCTGTTAAAATATCTAGTATATGTTAGTTGCATATATGGTCAAACCTTAAATAATAGTGGGATATCACACACTAAAGAAGGGGGAGGGCACATGTCTACAACGCATATATAGCATACAAAATTAAAAACAAAATTCTTGTTACAGAGGAAAATAATTATAACTCAGATAACAACAAAGAACAAAATGAGAGAAGTAACACAGAAAAGCAATTTATTGTTTACTGATTTTAAGGATCGTTATTAAAAAGTAAAGGAATGATAATACATGATTGTATTTGCATGAAAAAAACCCCTCAAACGGCTTTGTATTTATCAAAATATTTCAATAAGTCTGTTTTACATTTAATTAATGCTCAGCATTAGATGTAGATCCTTCTGCGCTCGCCCAAACGGTTACACCGTGAACATATTATATTTATACCGAAACCAATGAACCATACTTGTACAATACTTTAAATTAATTACATGTCATCTTAAATGAATATTGGTTTGAGCAATACTATAACTTGAAATTTATCACGCCGTGTAAAAAAAAGAATTGGACACGAAAGATACTGGAGTTACCTTAATAAAACAAAAGAAAGACATTCGTGATCGGGGTGCGACTATGTTTACGTACAACTAATGAATAACTTTTGATGCGCATGCGTGTTACGATTTAGGCCGGGCGGATTCAAATGTGAAAATGTGTATTTCTACAAGGATAAGGTATGAACAACCTATTGATTTAAACAAAAAGTCAATAAAAGCAAGGAAAGAATGATTGCATGATTGTATTATCGGGTTGTCAATTGATTTCTTGCCGTAATGCAATGCAGAGTTGATGTCAAACGCTAAAAATTTGTGCAAATTGTTTTCAAGGGTACTGTGATTTCTATGGATGCTATCAATGAAAATCTTGATAAACGTGTTGAGAAGATAAAAAGAAGTAATCCCGTTGTTGTTACAGTGTCAGTAAAGCATGAGATAGGAAGAGAAAATATATGGTTTTAGAAATTGAGTGTCATACACAAGAAAACATGAAACATTAAACACCCAGGATATTCAATATTTTGTTTTGATGTGTGATTTATATCACTGGCGTTTAAAGATTTTGAGATTTTCATGATTGATTAGCTATGTGAAAATTCATGGTTACATGCAGTAGAGCTGAAAAAAAAATTAGGGGGCACAAAATATTTCTGCTATACTCTGTCCCGAGTTTTTGCATCCACCACTTTTTGCTGGAAATTTCGATAATCATAAATACCTTTGTGATCAAACTATGTTCATCCACTTATATAAAAAATGTACAGATTATATGTTTTGAAATGCCCCCTCTATTGCTTCAGGCTTCAATACACTACCCAAAATAGAAAGTCTTCAGGGATTTTGCATTGCATCAGCCATGAAATAGCCTGGATGATAACGTTGAAAAATTGTGCACGGTATTCCGATATGGTGAAAAGATGTAAACATTTCCCATTATAAATCTCCGTAAGAAATTTGTTTTCGTTCCTGTGAACTTTTATGAGTGAAAAATGATAATGTGTCAATGAAGATATCTTTGATATTTTCCCTTTTATCGATTTCAGCTGTATTTCTTTCACATGTATGTGTATTTTTATTAAAAATCATCATAAAGCGATGGAAGCAATAACTTGGGACAGGCTATAGTTATTGACTAATTTACCATATATTTAAGCACACTATTTGGAAATAATTACTGCTTTAAAACCACTAATCAACCTCAGGAAGTGAAGTATGTTGAATTTATGTGCTAGTCAAGAGTCTCAATTTTTACATGTATTAAACAAACCACACTACTTCACTTTTATACTGGAGTGGTGATGGTGTTTAAAAGAATTTCAGAGGCAAATAAATTGATGACAGCTATTGTATAATGTCTAAGGAATTAATTTTAATGCAAATATTTGCACAGAATTTGTACATAATCAGTCAAAAACTAATCCATGACACCAAAAAACATACATGCAATGTGAGCCACTGTAGCTCTATGGCATGTCAATCCAAATTTTCCTGTAGCGCTACAGCTCTGCATGTTACTTCTGTGCTTAAATTCAAAGCAATATTGATTAGTAAATTAAGATTTATATTCCATATAACAATATATTTACGATTTCCAGGGTCTTTGTCTGTGATAACACTACAAATCAATTTTGCAATGTTTAGTCCAATACATTTCATCAAATTAATGACTATTTTAATATTTTTAAAATCGTACAATTGCTGAAAATTATATAAAAATAAGTAATAATGAATCATTCTTTGAGTATTATGAATTGAAGTGATTAATAATTAAATAAATAGATATGGTTGGGCGTGATCAAATCTACTTTAAAGCCTGATTGTATTTGATCACATCAAAGAACTCAAAGAATGATTCCATCCCTTAAATAATGTTAGCGATATTGATTAATATAAGTTTCAACAATTATATACTATAGATAGCCTTTATTGAACCTTTTTTGGTAATTTCTTAATTTTCTTATCTATCGGCATCAAATGTTGCATGGTTAGCCCTCATCATGCATGGTTTTATTGTTTTTAGTTGATTTCAACTCTCTTTTAAACATTTGATTTACTTTAATACCCTGATTGTATAAAGCAACAGTGTACCCAGTATTAATGACAGTGCATTCAATATGTGCATGTATGATTTATTAAAATAATATATTTTTAACTCTTTCAGATTGTCAAAGAAAAGTTATATTTCATATCTACTGCTAATATAAACTGTGCATTATTTACAAGATGACGACATACTTCAACATACTTCACTTTCTGAGGTTAATTGACAAATTGACTACAAAATCATTAAAATGAATTATCTTTAACAGATAATGCCGCGATACAATCAGCGGGAGTCCCCTCGCGGCTCCAGTCGACGCAAAAGTACAAAACCAGGTACCTGGTCATATTTTTCATCTCTTTTTCTGTGATAATCTGCTTGTACTGTACTACATAATTTTTTTACATTTAGAGATATAATATTTATTTGCAATTTTGCTGAATCATTAACAATCATAAATAATGGTGCTTGTAAATGAATTTAAATTGACATTATTTTCTTTTTAAAAGTACATAGATCTGTAGAGGAGAAATCCCCAAAAAAGAGACGATTTAGACCAGGCCAGAAAGCCTTGAAAGAAATCCGACATTTTCAAAAGACAACAAATTTGCTTATTAGGAAGCTACCCTTCTCAAGAGTGGTAGGTCAAAAATCTAATTTTTATGTGTGTGTACATGTTTGCCTTAAGAGAATAGATGATAGCACTAGAAGCTATCATTAAATCTGTACTATACAAAACCTTGTTTTGTTTGTAAATATTACCTACAATACATGCATGTTATGTTTTTGTAGAATATTATTCTACCACAATTTTATAGGTGAGGGAAATTGCCATGGATGTTGTCGGTCCATCCCAAACCATGATGTGGAAAGCTACAGCAATAATGGCTCTACAAGAGGTGATATTTTTTTTCCATTTTATTGCTATAGTTCCAAAATACTGTTTTAAATTACATGAAATTTATTACTACTATCTTGCACTTTACCTCGCGTTTAACTGAAAATATAAATTATATACCGGTGTCATATAATATTTTGATACCGCGAAATATTGAACCCAGGTTTAATATATTATGCGATATTATGTACCCGTGTTCAATATATATCTGCGCTATTGAACCCCCCCCTATCCTGGTTCAATATATTATTATATTAATGGGAATTATATTCCCATTGGAGAGCGGGTTTAAAATATTATGGCCTCGATATTTTGAACCCCCCTCCTATTTCCAATTCCTATTGGAGAGGGGGTTCAAAATATTATGACTGCGATATTATGAACCCCCCTCCTATTTCCAATTCCCTTTGGAGAGGGGGTTCAAAATATTATGGCCTCGATACTTTGAACCCCCCTCCTATTTCCAATTCCGTTTGAAGAGGGGTTCAAAATATTATGGCCGCGATATTATGAACCCCCTCCTATTTCCAATTCCTATTGGAGAGGGGTTCAAAATATTATGACTGCGATATTATGACCCCCCCCCCCCCCCCCCCCCCCCCCCCCCCCCTTCTCTTTCCAATTCCCTTTGGAGAGGGGGTTCAAAATATTACAGCCGTGATATTTTGAACCCCTCTCTTCTTTCCAGTTCCCTTCGGAGAGGGGGTTCAAAATATTATGGCCTTGATATTTTAAACCCCCCTCCTATTTCTAGTTCCCTTTGGAGAGGGGGTTCAAAATATGGACGCGATATTTTGAACCCCCTTCCTATTTCCAATTCCCTTTGGAGAGGGGGTTCAAAATATTATGGCAGCGATATTTTGTACCCCCTTTCCAATAGCCATCAAAATAAAGGGGAGGGGGGGGGGTTCAATATATAGCGGCTATTATATTTTGAATCCCCTGTCCAATAGCAATGAAAATAAGGGGGGGTTCAATATATCACGCCCATAATATTATGAACCTCCTCTGCAATTGGAATTTGAAGTAGGAGGGGGGTTCAATATATTGCGGCCATAATATTTTGAACCCTCTTTCCCATTGGAATTTGAAGTAGGAGGGAGGTTCAATATATCACGGCCATAATATTTTGAACCCCCTTCTCCAATTGGAAATTGAAGATGGAGGGGGGTTCAATACATTTGTATATTGCGGCCATAATATTTTGAACCCCCTGTCCAATAGCAAGGAAAATAAGAGAGGGGGGGGGGGGGGTCAATATATCGTGACCATAATATTTTGAACCCCCTCTCCCATTTGAAGTGGAAGTAGGAGGGGGGTTCAATATATCGCAGCCATAATATTTTGAACCCCCTCTCCAATGGCAATTGAAAAGCAGAGGGGGGTTCAAAATATCGCTGCCATAATATATTGGATCCGGGGTTCAATATTTTATGGGGGTCAATATATCGCAGCGATATTTTGAACCCAGGTTCAATATATCACGGGGTTCAAAATATTATGACACAGGTAATCTCAATAATGTTATTAGTATTTATGGATTTCAATTTTACATCTACCAGTAAGTCTTTATATGTACTTGTAGCAAACATGTGATTGTATGTGTTTATTGCAGGCAGCAGAGGCTTATCTAATTTTACTGTTTGAAGATGCTCTACTGTGTGCAATT
Source organism: Magallana nippona (assembly GCA_033439105.1). NCBI lineage: Eukaryota > Metazoa > Mollusca > Bivalvia > Ostreida > Ostreidae > Magallana > Magallana nippona. The sequence goes on along the minus strand of CM065918.1, from coordinate 47,982,666 downwards.
CATGCCAAACGGGTAACGGTCACCCCTAAGGACATTTGGTTAGCTCAGCGGTTACGAGGAGGAAGTTGATCACTACCAAATGAACTTGTATTTTATGTAATTATACCCCCACTCCATAGGAGAAGGGGGTATACTGTTTTACCCTTGTGTGTCTGTCCGTCCGTCCTTCTGTCTGTCTGTCCGTAACAAAAATTTCTGTCGCAACTATTCATTGCAGATGCTTGAAATTTTAACACACTATCTGTTAAGGCATGCCATATCTTGTGATATATTTTTGTACCAATCAGACGTCAACTTCCTGTTAAATGACGTCTTTGTTTATGTTGAACCTAAATTTTCAAACAAAATTTCGTCAAAGATTTCTCAGCAACTATTCATCGCAGATGCTTGAAATTTTAACACACTATTTATTTTGGCATGCTATATTGTGTGATATATTTTTGTATAAATTAGACTTCAACTTCCTGTTAAAAGATGACTTTGTTTATTTTTAGCCAAAATTTTCAAACAAATTTTCGTCAAAGATTTCTCAGCAACTATTCATCGCAGATGCTTGAAATCTTAACACACTATTTGTTTCGGCATGCCATATCATGGGATTTTGTTTTGTACCAATCGGATTCCAACTTCCTTTTAAATGTTGACTTTGCTTATTTTGTATATTCAGATCAGAGCAGGGGTATTACTAGTGAGCATTTGCTCACATATATCTTGTTTTATCAAATATTTTTAGTTTAATACATGTATGAGATTTTTATATTGGAAAATAGTTTTAAATTTTTATTGAGATACAAATGAAATAGATTTCAGTTATTGTTACGAAAATTCTGAGAATGACTGATCCTTATATGGAATACTATTATACTGATCAGTGAATTGTAAACTGAATCATGTGCACATACAGTTGACAGGTAATTAACACATACCTAACAGACAATAGGAAAAGAATTATTCATACTTTTTATTTTAAGAAATATTGGAAGAAGAAAGGTCCATTTATTCTACAATATAGCTTAGATTTACCAAGAATCTCTTGTCAGATTTTTTTATAATGTATTTGATATTGTCAGCAAGGTATGAAAAATATCCTCAATTTGGACATTTTTGTGATGTACATTGCAAGTTTTAATTTACTTTCACAAAAAAAAACCATAGTAATATTTAAGAGTTCACATTCACAAAAACTTGTTTTCTATCAAATTTTATTTTATTAGCTTTCTATTTTGAAAAACAAAATTACCTGGTATTATCAAACCAAGTCATTATGTATCAGTTTTGTTTAATGTTAAAATGGCATTGCATTCAAATTTGTAGGAATCTATATCTCCACACAACTGTTTGTTGATCCTGAAGGGGGATGACATGGTTGTCATTATTTTGTTTGTTTTTTTATATGATTAAATATTTTAAAACAGTTTGTTTCTTTGTTTTGGTGACATTTGAGTGGAATGTTTTTGTATTGTGCTTTGAAAACTGATAAATCATACCTGTTACAATCTGAAATAATGGAGATGCGCTGTAAAAAAAAAAATTAAAGTGTCTTGCTGGATTCATTTTTACAATAAATCAAAGCATCAAAAGAATACTAGTGTTCATGAAAACAAGAGGCCCAGGGGCCACATCGCTCACCTGAGCAACAATAGACAATACTCTTTTTATTCTTATATAAAAGGTTCTATTGCGATTGAATTACAAAAGAATTGACCTATACGGTCGGTATTATGTCTCCCCTTTCAAAGGGGAGACATATTGTTTTTGTCGACTTTCTTATTCTTCTTATTCTTCTTCATCCAAATTTGTCCAGGCTGTAACTTAAATACCCTTTGACATTAAGACTTCAAACTTGGAACATAGGTAGATGGTATTGAGAAGGAGTGCACGCCACCAAAAGTTTTGACCTTGACCTATTTTGTTCTTCAAGGTCAAGCTTTTCATAAAAAATATTGTCCGGACCATAACACAAGACTCTTTTAACATACAGACTTTTAACTTGTATCATAGATAGATGGTATATAACCTAGTTGAACCTTACCAAAATTTTTGACCTTGACCTAGAATTTTTATTTCGAGGTCATATTAGAAAAAACTTCATTGTTCAACTTCTGAATATACTTTGACAGAAGGACTTCAAACTTTAAACAAAGAACAATAATAATACACTTAGGTGTACTATTGAATAATATTTGACCTTGACCTTCTTTTACTCAAGGTCAAATTAAGACAAAAATAATAAAATTCTGTCTGGGTCATAACTTTAATACCCTTTGACATTAAGACTTCAAACTTGGAACATAGGTAGATGGTATTGAGAAATAGTGCACGCCACCAAAAGTTTTGACCTTGACCTATTTTGTTCTTCAAGGTCAAGCTTTTCATAAAAAATATTGTCCGGACCATAACACAAGACTCTTTTAACATACAGACTTTTAACTTGTATCATAGATAGATGGTATATAACCTAGTTGAACCTTACCAAAATTTTTGACCTTGACCTAGAATTTTTATTTCAAGGTCACATTAGAAAAAACTTCATTGTTCAACTTCTGAATATACTTTGACAGAAGGACTTCAAACTTTAAACAAAGAACAATAATAATACACTTAGGTGTACTATTGAATAATATTTGACCTTGACCTTCTTTTACTCAAGGTCAAATTAAGAAAAAAAATAATAAAATTCTGTCTGGGTCATAACCTTAATACCCTTTGACATTAAGACTTCAAACTTGGAACATAGGTAGATGGTATTGAGAAGGAGTGCACGCCACCAAAAGTTTTGACCTTGACCTATAATTTTTATTTTAAGGTCAAGCATTTCATCATTCATTCATTGTATCATAGATAGATTGTATATAACCTACTAAATAGAAATAAAACTTAATTTTATTTTACATCACATATGACACATATATCACATATGACATATATCACATATCCTCAAGTCTCTGGCCATGAAGAGCAAGAAAGAGGCGGGTCAGCTCAATATACCATCTACCGGTACATGTAACAAGATGTTTTGTTTTAAAATTTCCCTCCTATCTTTTAAAACTGAAGGTCCATTTCAGGTTCTTTCCATTTTGTTACAAATACATAACAAAGGGGAGACATGTGTTTTTTGTTAAAAAACAATACCCACTAGTTGGTTTCTGTCTTTACAAAAAGCATATCGATTCTGTTTTACTTCTCGATTTTAGGCCATACACAGTAAACTCTTAGGTTCTAGTTCTCATAATGTGTAGTGATTTAAAAAAAAGTTTCACAGACATTGTCCGAGTAGTTTGAGTTATGGACGCTTTAATTTTCTTTATTATCTTTAATTTTTTTTCAGTAAGTTTACTTGCTATAATACAATACATGTACTTTATATTCGTTTATTTACAACCAAGGACATATTAGCAGCTATCGAAATTCTCGTGTGAAGCGATTTCAAAGGTCGTTTAATCATCAATTTTCTTTTCCCATTATTCAATTGAAAACGTTAACACAATATCCTTTAAAAAATAAGTCATGTGTTATTTTAGTTCATTCCCCTATAGGATCATAATTACGATGATTAAATTCTCACATATGCCGTGTCTACAAAGACGTTAAAATCGGATATTTATTTTCATTATACATGTATCTCATTCAGTTTTGAACATGATAATTCAAAATTTATGAAACAGATCCGTATCAACAAGAAAACATTCATTTGCTTTAATCAGAAGCAATATTTTTACAAGACTTTTTTATTTGAACTTATTTATTTCATAACGATTGACAAGCAAGTTCTTATATTAATGTGGTACTTAATGTGCATAAAATTCACCAATGCACACGTTCTTTGCAAAGAAGGAACTGCAGTACTTTGCAGTTCTTCTCCTAGAATTGTACCATTTTCTATAGATGTTTTGGCAAACGCAACAGTTTTTGCATGATTTTTTTTTATGTGGCACCTGTCTCGAGTAACACAGAGTGAACGATTCTTGTCCTCAAACAAAGCATACTTACACTAAGATATAGTTACGGTTGATTGCTTTCAGTTCAATACATACTTATTCATAAATGTCTTCAATTTGAAGAGCAAACATGCATTAAAGAAAGAAAATCAGAGTAAAATACAAAATGCACAATCCTGTATTAAAAAAAATAAAAAGGTGTTAATTAATGCCGTTAATTTTAAACAATTTTTTAAAAAATGCTCACAGATGAGTCGAACGAGGGCACAAAAAACATTAGGTGTGTCATAGCCAGTGGTTTCACCTACTCAGTTATCCAGAGCTTACACATGTTGACCACATATAGACCACTATGATAGAAATCAGTTTCCGAAATTTTTGTCGGTTTTTTGCAAAATTCGACCCCAGGGCTGGGGTGCCCCTAAAATAATTCTATCTTAATTTATTCCTTTGAACAAAACCTTTCAAAATATCTAAGATTGTTTTAAGGGCAGGCCGGTCCTGAAAGATATCTTGGCCAAAAACGATGCAGAAATATGCCATTTTAATGAGAAAACGCTGTTTTAGACAACTTTGAAGATTAATAATAAAATTGCAAGAGCAATATGATAGTTCAAAATGCAATTTTGAAAAATTTAGAAATATGTTCGATAGAAAATAACAAAAAAACTCAAGTTATTGCAGCTCCACCCTACCCTCGAGGATTATAATTTAAATAAATTTGAATCTACACAATTTGAGGATGCTTCCACAAAAATTTCAGCCTTTTTGGCCAAATGATTTTTGAGAAGATTTTATACTCTATTTATTCCTCTTTAAAAATTCAACCACCACTTCAGGCCCCACTCTACTTCCAGTAAAATATTTACCATAATGATATTACATGCGAGTAAAAAAAGAAACCCCTGATTTACGGTAATAGGCATACAAAAGGTTAAATTCTAAATTTCAAACGAACGTCACCATTTTCTCCAAATATATTTTGTATGCTAAGATACTAGTGCATTGTAAATATTCAAAGCACAGCATTTTTTATATACAAGTTTGACCTGTCTCTTGATGCAAAGATATTTGCATTTATTGTCAAGTATTAGATAATTTTAGGGAAGACTGGCTTAAGGAGGCCAGGTGGTCAACAAATTAACCATCAGATCTGTCCTAAACTTTGACGTATGGTATTTTTGGCAATAAACTAATACTGTATTTAGTATTGAAAAAATCCAAATATTTGAGCTTTAAAATCTGATTATTTTCCTATATCTTTATACAGAGCTCTTCTTAAGGAGATTAAAATACTCTAAAATTAACCATGACCATCAAGCTCTCTTGACACACATTTCATACATTTTTGTCAGTGCAATTTTCAGTCGTAATGACATAAGAATTAGCTGCTTGGATCATAGGAATATCTGGGTATTGTTGCTCTGGCCCCGCCATCCCCAACATTTGAAATTACTCAACTTAGTTCTCTAATCAATTCTAAATACAGAAGTGCATTATTTTGAGTTAACCTCAGCTTTGAGGCTGATAATTTAGATAAGGACAGTTGATGATGACTATGCCTGGTGAGCAGTGCTGCTTATGGGCTCTGTTTCATATTTTTTTTCCACTAACACACTGCAAATGATTCTCATCAAATAAAAACAATCTTCATTGCTTTGTTCAAAAATATATAATTGATCTAACATGCACAGCAGAATAAAACATCTGGTAATTAAAAAGAAATCTCAAGAGACAAAGAACAAATTGCCAAAACAACACATAGTGCATACTGACTGACAATAGATGTACATGAACTAAAAGGGGTGATCCAAAACATTAATTTATAAAATAATATTATAAAACATCTTAATTAACTGTAAGTTACTGCATAAGCAAACATCATATTTATCCACTTACAAAAATCTGAACATTTTTAAAGCTTAGTTGATTAGAAATAAGTACATAAACAGGGGTACAGATATATATTATATGAAACTTCTTTCAAACACAGAAATCTTGCATGTTAAACGGACATATCTCAAAATGACATTATATTTGTGGTTACCGTATATAAAATTTTGTTTTAGACGATGACAGCTTAATCATTACAAACACATATAAAGCACCGTACAGTAAAAACAAACACATAAAGATGTCCCATACTTTACGAGTTTACATATCCATTATGTCCCGTATTTCCATTTAATCTTGGAATGTAGTCGATTTCTGTCTTCTAAGAAATGCATATATACATGTATTGAATAAAATACTGTTAAGTTTATAATTCATCACATGAAAGAAATTGTCTACACATCCTGGTTCACACAACTGGAAAATTTACCGAGGAATTTAGAGTAACAAATTATGAACCATTTACTAAATATACCGTACACGTGAAACATTATAATTCTTCACCGCCATAAAATCAGTCTTTATTATCGATAATACTAAGAGGGTGTATAATTTGTGTTTTACAGATTATTGTTTGCTAACCTATCCTATTCCATCAAACAAGTTATGAAATAACCTACTTTAACTAACATATTTTCTCTTTCAATGTTGGGGTGACTTACCTAAAACTTGTTTCAATGAAAGGCTTGACGAAAGTAGAGAAAATGGGTTTCTATTAAGCTTGTGTATCATTATTTTGTATCTTATCAAACAAGGAAATGTAAATTTCAAGGCAAAAATTAAGATGATACAGGGTAGTAGTTTAAGAGTTCCAAGTCACTCTGGTATCTCATTGTGTTATAAAAACACAACATTGTTCTAATACAGTAACAGTACCAGACTAACAGTCAATTTCTGGTGATTTGATTGTACATGTAGTTTTGTAACTGAAATATCTTTGCAGAGTTGTTAAATAATCTGAATTTCTTGAGTACTAATTTTGATTCAGATGACTGACTAATATACAAACTTTCAATAAATAACTTTTAAAATGAAATTGAAATTACACTAACACTCTGTCACACTATTCAATGGAGAACAAGGAAAAATGTCAAAGACAGTGGAAAAATTAACAAATATCAAACAAAACAAAGTCCCAATATTTCACACTGGCTATCACAATAAGCACCTCTAACATAATCAGTTCAAACTGATTTGTCCCCATTCATTCAGTCAAAGGTCTCCCAGTTTTTCTTTGGGGAGGGGTTTTCACCACTTTTGTTTGAGAGTGACTGTTCTAGAAGGTCTGAGAAAGGGTCCGATGACCGGTCAGCTGACGCCACAGAGCTACCACTTGTACGCTGAGAGCCAACAGAAGAATGGGGTGAGGAATTGTTGGGCAGTTTGAAGTTAGATATATTCATAGAAGCTTGTTGAATTTGATGGGGAGTAAAGTGACTAAGTCTGGCAAGTGGCTGATGGGTATTTTGACTAGAGGTGAAATGTGGCGGACTAGGGAAACCTAAATGTGGGGCTTTATGTGCAAAAGGTTTTTCATCAGAACGAGGTTGATTCTGTGATTTAGTTAGATTGTGAAGCTCCCAATTCTGCATAAGTTCATGCACACTTTTTCTTGGTTCCTCTTTGCTTTGGGTTGGTTTGGCAGAGTTACACAATGGATCAAACGTTTCAATGCCATCCAATGATCTCTCCACTTTTACTGAACTGCCACCTTTTAATTTTTCAAAAGAGTTCTCTTGTGAAGGTCTTCCATTTTGTTTCTTGATCGCTGCTGTCCTCCTTAGCAATGACGGGGAACCCTCATTTCTCTCTCTCAGTGTTTCAACTGTGCCAACAGTTTGTGATTTGGGTGAGGAGAAGGGGTCAAAGTCATCCTCTACCGAATCTAACTGAATCAAAGGTTTTGCAACTGCTTCTTTCTTTGGTTCTCCCTCTGGTTTAATCTGTGTGGTGTCAACTTTCACTTCGTCAGACAGACTCTGTCTGGGGGCGGGCTTGGGCCTCTCTTTAGATGTACGGACACCGATCAACCGGTCCTTCACAACCACATTGTCCTCCTTCTTCTCTGCTCTCCGTCTCCTTGGAGGGGCTACAGGGCGGATGCCAGGATTTTCCAAGTCAGACGTGTTGCTAGTAGAGTCAGAGCCATCAGCCAAAGGGAGAGCACTGAAGCTGTCCTGAGTGCTGGTAGACCCAATGCTGTGGGAGTCAATCTCTTTGAGGGAGGAAAAGGCTGAGGGAGCTGGCGAGCTATTACAAGAGGAGTCCGATTCCTCAGTCACATCAATCTGTCAAACAAAATAAAACACAATAATTACACATGTACTGGCAATGGATAACAGTAACATGCAAACCTTAAAACTGATCACAAAAGAAAGAGACATTATAAACACACTGAGCTACATGCGACTTTCTCTCAATAACCTAAACAATTCCAAGTGAAATATATTAGTAAAATTATTGTATAAAGCTCAAGAGAAGGCATTATTCATTTTAAATACATGTGATTGTTAGTAAAAATTATAGATAATTTAGTAGAAGTATTATTTTTCTTGAATGCTTTGAGAATTTTGAGACATTATGTTACAGGAAACAATATTTTGAAATAATATTAATTTATAATAAATATATAATAAATAAATATAAAAATAATTTCAAAAATATTAGGATAATTAGAGTTCAACGTCTTAAAAAAAGCAGCATTAAACATCTTTAATCTAGCACATGTAAATTAAAAAAACTCTATTGTAAACTGGTAAAAACATTTAAGTATTTCAATACTTTTAAATTAAAGTCTAATACATACTGGTAAATAGAACTACTTGATGCAATGATATTAAAATCAACATTTACCCGGTAAATGTAAAGAAATTGGCACAACAAAACAAAAACAAAAACTCTGTTAAAAAGTTAAGAAGTTATCAAGAAATTTTCATACAGTAGAAAGAAAATATACCTGATACATGTATTAACCAAAAAATGTTATACGGCTCATTTACCATTACAACTTGGTTGTTTCTCACCTCTTTAATTTCTCACCTCAGTATTAAGAAAGTAAAACCATTTTAAAGAGGGTTTCATTTAAAAATATTCATGTGGTCTCCCAATCTCTTAAGGATGTGTATTTCACACAGAACTGGGCATAGTGGCAAAAATGCTTTATGATAGATATGGGTTTTGTGTGTTTACAAAAGGTATAGAAGCTTAAAGTATACAGGTATGGGTTGATTGCAATAAAAAATGTCATAAATAGCAAGGGTATTTCAATGTGGAGCATCCCAATAGAGGAAAGTTTTAATGAGGAAAGAAGAATTCCAAACCCGAATGCAAAGGGTTGTTGTGTGACAAGGATCTCAATGAAGATAATTAATTCTGCATGTATAACTCATTTTGTTACTCAGTTGCAAGGGAATGATAAAGGTGACAATGTTTACTCGCAATAGATGTTAAAGGCGTATAAAACATCTACATGTAAATATTGACTGTCTAATAAACCAGAATTTAGTGATCTATGGGTACAGCTTTCCTTTGACATTTTCAAGATTATTCTGAATAGAGTATGATGGCGCATGCTTAAAAATAAGGCAGCAATGACTAAATGTCATGGATATATTTACTGGCAGATGCTACTTAAATGATTCACTTCAACAAAATTTGGAGTAATTTAAAAAAGTAACTATTTAATTAATTATCAATCAATTATCCAAGCTCTCCATCTCTTTTTAATCCAATATTCCATTTCTTTATTTCTATTATCTTACAGCTTAAAGCTGTTTATAAAATCTTTCCTAAAGACAAAGTCAAATCCCAAATCCAAACCAGCACAGTGAAAATAAATGGAACGAAAATACATAGCATGCAGCTGGAACAGAGTGGCAGCATACGTGAGCCAAAATGAATCTGGTGATATGTGGTGCATACAGATGGGAGCCATGCGCCACTATAACCAGACATACCAAGGAGAACCTTTGAGGGGAGACAAGGTCTTCAGCACTGGCCGATTTATTCAGGGCATTCTGGATGTCGGGGTCACCTAGCAGATTGATACTAACACGGCTGTAAGGGAGGTCCATCCCCGAGTCATCGCTGGGCCTCTCCCTCTCCTCGATGATTTTGTACGTGTTACTCTTTCTGAAAGAGATAGAGGTCAACATTACTTAGCTTTTTAAATCTACTATTCAATTCCCAAAGACAGCTACCGGAGAGCATCTACAGGTTAGAAATTAGAAATGAGGTCAACAATTGTAGATTAGCATGCTTATCCTAAACCCAAACTTGTGATTTTTTAATAGTGTCATTAAAATGTAACAAACAAAGTTTAAGGATGTCATTATTTTTGTCTCAATATTTATGTAATCATTATTGCTGTTTTCATTACCATGTTTAATCTGCAAAGAGTTCTCAGGGATCTTGACCTGTCATTGGTTGACAGTAAGTCATACGAGTCTAGATTAATTGTCATTGGTTGACAGTAAGTCATATGAGTCTAGATTAATTGTCATTGGTTGACAATTAGTCATACGAGTGTAGATTACTTTTCATTGGTTGACAGTAAGTCATACAAGTCTAGATTAATTGTCATTGGTTGACAGTAAGTCTTACAAGTCTAGATTATAGCAATTGTTTGACAGTAAGTCATAAAATGTCTTTCAAACCTAGTTTAGACAAAAAAAATTACTGGGAAACAAATCTATGTGGAGCAAATATTTCCTGGTTAATGGGGACCATTAAGGGAAGAGAAGGGTGACTCCTTAAAATACCAGTAGTCATTTAATACTGTGGTTTCATCAATATTCGTTAAAATACTTATTTTCATTGAATTCCTTGTTAGGATGATTCATGAAATTAAATTATTGAAAAGCAGTTTTTAATTACATATTGTAATGATGGGATCATTGGCCTCAAATGTCATTTTCTTATAACTAATTTTAAGGTCGAAGGTGCCTACTTGAAATTCAAGGTATAAATTCTTTACATTTACTCTGTTTGACAGGTGTGTATCAGGGCTTAAATATTTGGTAAACACAGTGAAAAATAGTGTTTTTAACAGTTATTTTCTATAAAATATGAAGGAAATAAATATCAATTCTTGTTTTGTTCATTTTTTTATGAAATATATATAAAATGCCTACAGTCTCTCCAAAAAGAGTATTAAACAAGCTCTTGATCTCCTCTTTAAAAGGATGTCATACTGAATATAGGTATGGGGGTTACTTTTCCCATGATTTAATATAGAATGTCAAGAAATTGTTTTATTTTCCACATACATGTAATTCCTGCGCCATGAAGTATTGAGAAAAGATTCATCAAATCAATTACGACATTCAATGACTCCAGTAATTTCTAGCAGCCATTATTTGTCTCTACACAAACTTATTGGTAACCATTACCTTTGTTGACTTCCGTAGACCTTCAGTGACTTCACAGACTGGGTATCCGGAGACTTGCCAGGCCTCATAGGCTGTTAAGTGCAGTAATAAATTAGAGCAATTAGCATTCTGAGATATTATGACTTGGTGGCTTTTGTGTTGAAACTCCTGGACCATTTTGGTTGCTTTCAACATACATGCAAAATAATGCATGCCCATAACAGCCATGCAAACATTTCATTCAATTCATGCAGCATCAGTTGTAATGTCTTTAATCTTTATATAGCTCATGCAAATATTTCATATAAAACTCAGAACAGATTATTATCATTATTATAAAATTAATATAGCAATCATAATTATGTATACTATTCATATTCTTTTCCATTTTACAGTACTTTTCTGTGTTAGGATTCTTAAGGTATATGGATAATAAAAGGAAACAAAATTAAACCAACTCTTCTGCCATGAATTGACTGAATTGAAAAAAAGCAGGTGTCCAAAAAATAGAGATAGGTATGCAATAATGAATGTAAGTGCAACAGCAATAAAAATTAGAGAAGTCCTGTTTATCTGTGTTATAACCATATATAGTTCTCTTTTCTCAGCATTATAAATTGTTATCGTGTAAATTCTAGGCTTAAAATTATTTCTGTAAAGATTTGTGAAATCTTAAGTGCATAGATTTACATTTAGTTAACTTTGACGTTAAATTAATCAATCTAAAACTACGCAATTTTTTTGTGCACTGTAATTTGCAATTTTTTTTTTAAAGCACATACAGAACTGTAGCTTCCAAGTCATCCAATCAAATTTTTTTAGACCGGGAGCTACAGACCTGCAGCTAGATTAATTCCTTCATGCTTTTTTTCATGAATTTATTTCATAAAATTTTTAATTTTTCAATTATGAATTTATACAGTACTGATATTCTTTAATTCAATATCTAACAGAAACAGGTTAGTCATCACCACATGCGTGTTCATACATTTTAAAAAAAATCATTATTCTCTTTTGATGCATATGCAAGTCTATGCACCGTAAAATCGTAAAAAGTCTGTTTATATATTGACACGCCCACTTACTCGCTGGGCTCGCAGTTCTTGCCCCAGATTGATGGTGTTGGGTCGATTGCGATTGCGATTGATTGCAGGGGTACGTGAAGATTTTCCTTCATCCTGAAACACATAAGCTTTCAAGGGGCTGCTCAAGAAATTCTCCCTTGTCAAAAATACATGCATCAAAACCCTAACAACACCCCATAACCGACTAGAAAATCTGTACAGGGCAAGTAAGAATCATTACAATTCCAAGATGTTATACATGTATTCTAAATTGAAATTTCTGGAAGATGTAGGTACTTGTGCAATGGAAATGGAGAAACGTGTATAAACTTAAAACATGTAAAATAAAATGAACTGCAAGCATGGCCAATGATTACAGCAAGCATGGATAAATCAAGGGACACAAACACACAGATTAATTAATGTAACGGGTATATGATAAGACTGGAGTCTTATGGTGAATAATCATATATGACTATGTTCTAATCTCATTTCTCACATGCCTTTATATACATGTATTTCTAGAATGTAGAGTGCTATAATTAGGGTAAACAGACAATATTTCATCAACAATACAAATACAGTTGAACTTCGATATCTCGAACACTGATAACTCGAATACAATGGATATGTCAAAGTGATTTGTAAGTCCCAACCACTTATTTTTTAAAGTATTTTACCCTTGATATCTCGAATACTCGGATATCTCGCAGTTTTTAAACAGTCTCATCTAGTTCGAGCTAACGAAGTTTGACTGTACAACTACAATCTGTTTAAAATCAAACACCATTTGTCTAAAGCATTATTTAAGAACATTCATTGCACCGCTAAATGACATCAAAATACATGTTTTATGTTTTCTACAATGGACATTGTTTCTGTTCAACTTTATAAAATCATTTGATGAAATTTTTTTAAGAAGAATTACAGTAGGCAGTCTCTAACCAGTGCAAATAATGTCTTCTGATTATTATTCTCACAGGTAAAAATTGAATAAATAAAGTTTACATCAATATAAATAACTGCCAAAATGCTTCAATAAAGTTTCTTGACAAAAGAGACATGTGCATGATTTATATTTCAGAATCAATTGTTTTTGTAATATGTAATTCCAGTATATATTATTGCTGCTATAAATCAGGTATTTCAATTCTTTGCATTATTTTTTGCATTGATAAAAAGGGACCATACCTTGGATTTTTGTAGTTCTGAAAATTTGTCTTTTATATTTGAGAAGTTCTTCTTTGTTCTATCTCGAATCTGCAAAATAAAAATCACAAGAGATCAGTTATATACATAGTATTACATGTACCGGTATGCTTTTGGTTTACATTGACTGAAAAAGAAATGTCAGCGAGAACTTTTTGTTATGTACTGCATAAAATGACATTACGCATAATGTTCTCTGATGATGCTACTCTCAGAACTGCATGATCTTATGACTTATTACATGTAATAATAAATGATTGATTAACTTCAAAACTCAAAATAAATTCTGTTCATGCCTTCAAGAAAAGCTTAGAATCTACTAGTGTTATAGCCAAAGTAAGAGGTTGCAGATGGATAAATTAGTGAGAAATCTTATAACGTACAATCTAATGAAATCCATTGTTTTAGGTCAAACTTTTTTAGAACACAGGCAGAACAATTCAAGGCACCCTGAAACATCTTCATATCATTGTACATGTACAAAACAGAATCTGATAGAATTCACATTGCAATTTAGTTGTTATGTGAATCAGGCCTTATAAATCTTGATACAATTTTAACACTTGCAAACAAATTTCAAAATGCCTAAATAAAATTATACATGCAGATTAAAACAATGAATTTAAATAAAAATTCAAAGAAAGAAAAATGGGAAAAGAAGAAGAAAAAATGAACACATACCATGCTATTTAAAATTTGTAAATAATTTATTTCAAGTTTAACATGTTTAACTTGAAATACATGTATGCCTCCCACCTCCCCCACTATTTGTGGCTATACAAGTATGTACTAAATATATATGTATGTGATTTGACTCTTGCTTTAAAAACTCTTATTTTCCCATTTTAAATCTTAAAAATAAAATGTTGATAGACATATTTCCTGCTCAATACAGATAATTATAGATTATCTTGAGTATGATATTCACTGTAACCAGTAAGTTAATTAAAACAGATTGCCTGCCCATCAGCTATTTTGTTACAAATTATTCTTGAAATAATAGTGACATTAAATAAAATGGTCATCTGTCTGATGTTGAATCAAGATAATTGAATTAAAACTACTAATGAAATATCTACACAAATTGATTGCATAATTTGCCCAATATACTTATATTTAACAGACAGACATGATAAACATCTTTAAATTCTTAGGGCACAAATATAAATCAATATACATCTCTAAAATTATTATACAGAAAGAGAAATTTTGATAACAACCCAAAACCATTGATATTTCATAATATGAAATTTGTTTTAGAACCATTGAACCAATAAACTATATATGTGTGAGATAATGAATTGGATATGGTGAGGTATATATGGCTATTGCTAGTGATTTTTGTGATAATTCAAAGTCTGTAATTCATTGTTAGTTATTGTATATAAATAAATGTCTGAATTAAATTATACTGCAGGAGTCAAAAAACTTCGGAAAATTTTCAAAAGCCTTACAATATGGATATCTATACTGTTCAGCAAATAGGATGCATGTTAGACATAAAATGAACTTATTGTAATATAATCTACAAGTCTATAATTTCCCTTTGAGACAATACTTGTACAAGTGATGGTGAAGCTGCTATAACGGTTAGGCTGACAGAGGACTGAGCTTGCTTGCAATGCCTGTGCTAACACACAGGCAGTACATCTCACAATAATGCAGTTAACATAAACATAGCCACAGACATGAAACATGGACAAGAGACATGCTAATGACTTACAGTATCCATCATATTGGTGACTGTTGGAGCAGCCTGTGTTATAAATAATCACAATACAAAAAGCTGAATAGCCTCCCTTTATACCCATGATAAACACATATAAACCAGATGTGATTTCTACAAAATGCCAGACTGATATTTCAAAAGATCTGAATGTGAATATTCTTCTTTGTGATGCACAATACTGATGATTTACAATAGCAACATGGAGATAAACAAATAGAGTGAATGTGTAACATATCTCTAAGTGGATAAATGATTATCTTTAAAATGTGTGCTTTGTACTAATAAAAAAATGATTCGATATTTTTCACAAAACTTTTGTGCTTTTGGTTTGAAGTTTTATTTGTGTATTTTAGCTTAGAATCCTACCTTTTCCTTAAAGTCAGCCCACACATCTTTACTTCCTTTCTGCATTCTTTTACCCTGAGACTGCAAAAGAGAAATACATGTAAACTAAAATAAATAGCAGAGGTGTTAACTAAATTCCTGTTCTCTCCTAAACAAACCTCAGTTTAGGAATCAAAGGGAGGGTTGAATACATCAAATAAAATTAATTACACCTTGTCAAAAATATTGACTGATCAATACAGCTCATTTCTCCATGTTTTTGATACCTCATACATGTAAATGGTTAAATATACCATATTTTTTGGGGCGTATGTCGATGCGGGGCATAGGCCGAATTGCTCATTTTCAGGCAAAATTCAGGAAAAATCCTTAGACTAGCCAATCTGAGGGATAGGCCGATTTTCAATTGATGATTACTAGTGAAAGTATGACTGATTAAGGAAGACATCGTATACACTTTCAGGAATATCGATGTAGAAAGTTAAAAGAGTAATTAAAATTATTTAATTTGCTAAACATATATATTTTAAGCAATTTTCAAAAATAGAGCTTGCTCTGTGTTTTGTGGATGATTGATCTCTTCCGTATTCGTCGGTATATATACGTATCGTAATTTTACCCACTTGTAATTTTATTACAATATTAACATCTGTGGTTTGTCTGATACACTAAGAATTATATTTTACCAAACACTTTATATTTCATCAATACATTATTGCAAAATTTCATTTGATCAAGCTATACTTTGAATGTTACATGTAAATAAAAGGTATGGCATCCATTAGCTCAACATTTGGTTTCATTTTCAAATATAGTTATCCCACTTAATCGCTATGAATGAGAAAACAAAATACCACAGAGAAAATATTTAGTTTATGCTCTTTTCCATTAATTAATTAAGTAGTGCCATTATTCAAAAAAGTTGTATTGCTAACAAACACAATCAATGCAATGAAGTGTAACACTGGTTTTACACTTTTGTATACACGACACCAAAATACCGTTATTTCAACTAACAGGAAATTAATTGTAAAAAACAAAGCATTTGATTTATTCTACACCCAAGACAACTGATCCCATGAACGCAGCCATGAAAAAATCACAAAAATTCCGTCATATTACATTCTACACGGTTTCGTTTTCTTTTTCACTACGCAACAATAGTTTCCTGGGCTCATACACGAACGCTTGTTATGGAAAAAAGAAAGACTTTCTTTTGATTTGGATTGTAAATAAAATACCTCGTACATTTTATTATTCACGATGTCATTACAGAAATTATTAACGTGACAACTATCGAACAATAGCTTGAAAAGGATGGAAAAAAAAAATACGATCTCTCTTAATAAACTTACAATGGATAAAAGCAGTGGATTTTGTATTTTACTGTTTCATTTTTCAACTTCAAGCCTATAAAAAGCCAATCCGGGGGATAAGCCGATGCTCGGGCATCAGAGAAAAAAAATATCCGCCTATGCCCCAAAAAATATGGTATATGTCACATGAGTCAGAGATTGCCTTTTTCCATCTGGAGTTCTATTTTCTTTGTCAGCATGAAACCATGTTCTGAACATATATTAATAAACCTAGTCCTTAACATTGTGCAACTAAACCTAGTATACTGACCTTGACATTTTGAATGCAGTCCTTAAACTCTCTTTGTTGCTATGACCTTGACATTTTGAATCCAATTTGTACTGACATTGTCCTTGTTGTACTAACCTTGACATTATGAAGCCAGTCCTTGTACCGGGATTGAGTATTCAGTTTATCAGCTCGTGTCATGGCTTCTCTCTCAAAGATATCTGTAAATCCCTCTCCGCAGTTCAACATATCCAGTCTCTCATTGATAAACTAAAATGCCATAAAAAAAATTTGGTGTCAGCTTATTGGTAAAGCAAGTCAACAGCAGAACTATAATTGTACATAATAAAAAATTCTATCAATCAAAGCTAAGGAGTAGAGAATTATCCTGGGTTTGTCTGTTTTTACAATACCATGAATCATTTTATTGTATTTATTAATACCGTTGTGAACCTTTTATAAAAACTAACAACAATTCTATTCAAACTGATTGGGCAGAACATTTTTATCTTACACAATGCAAAGAGAGATTATAATGCCGATACCTCTTGAAATATTTGTAGATGAAGAATTTTTTCTAGGAAAGGTTGCATGGATTCTGGTCTGGACTGTACAAATGCTTGTGGATTAAAGGTTATTTCTTCTCCAGGGTGAAACTTTAGAGCATCCCTGTAGCCACCTACAAAACACCCCCAAACAGCATGGTTACTTATTGTATTCACAACATAAATGCTTCAAAATACATTACTATTTCATCACATTAGCCCGATTGTTCAGTAGATTTCCCCACACGAAATTCAAAACAATTTTTGACATTGCACTCATATGATGTCAGAATGAATTTTGTGGAATACTGTTGAAATGATATCTATCAAAATAATTTGTATGAAAAGACTCTCCCATGATCTGTGATTGGTAGGATTTTAATCAAATTCTCACTTTGCCAAAGCTCAGGGATGAAGGACACAATCAATGGATAAAAATAGCATTTTATCAAAAGTCATGGGAAATTCTATGTCTGAGATCCCAATTATTAGTTATTTCTTCAACACATACCTATCAACTTCACAAGAGACATTAGGAAGGTTTTGGGAATAGCATCACCAGAGGCTGCCATGGCAATGTTAATTTTGTCTTTTTTAAGGTACTTCTTCAAATAGGATTGCTGAAAAGTTGGTGAATATTTACGACAAATTCAACATTTTCAGCTTTTACAATGTTTTAATAAATTAACCTCTAAGCTATATAAACACTAAGAAAATGTGTAATCGAAATTCAACAAAGTACTTTCAAATTGGCTGTTAATCATTAGCAACATATTCCAAAGCTTATAATGCATTTAAACTTACAATTTCCGAGGGTAGTTCCTCTAAATCATTAAAACAGGTCTTGATTGTGTTTTCATCCACATCAACTACTACAGCATCTCCGAGCTCACTTTCTCGTACTTTCTGAAAAACATATATATTTGTACATAAATGAATAATTACAATAATGTATAATACATGTAAAAAAAAAAAATACCATAATGTTTCAAAAAGATTAGGTATAATGCAAACAGGAGGATATAATCTACTTCAGGTAACATGTGCAGGATCAACAGTAAAAAAAAAAAAAATTACCTCTAAAAGCGATTTGTGGGCTCCAATTAAATATGGCATTGGTGCACTGAAATATTGACATCATAATAGATATATATGTATGTACATGTATATGTAAATTGTTAGGAAATCTATTCGAATAAAAGTTTAGAAATGCATAAAGACTTTTTTATCTAAGAGCATTAAAGTAGGTGACCAAACCTGAGGTAGTCAATCAGGAAAGCTGGTAAAACTGGAATGAACAGGTGTTGCCTAAGAAAACAAAGTAAAACAGCTGATTAGATGAAGACACATCACCAAATCAACAGTACCTACTAGCATGGCAATTCACACATCGAAGAAATCATTAATGTTCATTTATAACCCTGATAGATATATGAACTTACCAATGCATTGGGTAGAGGAGTGTGGCTGAGGCGTGCACACAGGCCGTCAGTCGGTTCAGTCGCTTGGAGGTTATCACAATACGTCGCTCGTTAAGCATGCTGGCAAAAACCATCATCATCTTCTCAGTATCCACAGCATTGAAGTACTCTGTCAGGTTCCTCTGTAAAGTCAAATATGTCTGTATTGTGGGCTGATTTATCACAAAATATTTACTCCAGATATAACTGTTAGTTTACAGGATAGTCAACCATCATTTTTAATAAACCATGCATATTTTGATCTCTGTAATTTGATATACTTTCTTTCAATGCTAGAACTCTCAGTATGTACATCAAAATATGATATACATGAATATGCTGAATGTTATTTCAGTGTGATACATAGAGTTGGTTCTTCCTGTATACAAGTTTGTGACACATAGAATATGTTTCTGTATGTACCAGTTTAGAGTGTTCCAATGTACCGTATTTTCGGGAATATAAGTCGATACTGTATAAAGGTCGAACTAGCCGATTTTGATGAAAGAAATGAAAAAGAGTATATATAGGTCGACTTCGGTATATAGGGCAAAAATACTGTGATGTATACTGCTAATTGAGAATTTTTTAGCATTTAACATGAAAAAATATATCCCGCCCCTTTCCCCCAAAAAAACTTATATAGGTCGAAGTGCAATATAGGTCGAGGGTCAGGCGTCAGGGGGGAAAAAGTATTCACCTACATTCCCGAAAATACGGTACAAGATACATGTATAATGCTCCTGTGTGTACTTGTGTGTGACATATGGAGTATGCTCCAGTGTGTAATAAATGGAGTATATTCCAGTATATACCAGAGTGACATATGGAGTATGTGCCAGTACATGTACCGATATGTAACAATACTTACACTTGATGGAATACTGGGGAGTTTCTCAGGATCAGGTGGTGTAAATGTCCATTCCTGGATGAGGATATTGCTCACATTTAATATATAAATCACACATATAACAATTTAAAAATACAAACTAAATGTTACAGTGACACAATGATACACTCAGCAAGTATACATAATTTCCCTTTGGAACATTTAACCACACTGGATCAATAGGAGAGACCCTACCTCTTGTCCTGCCACAATTTTGGTGGTCTGGTTGGGACCTGGTAACCCATTAGCATAGGCTGCTCTCAGAAGATCAGTCACATCATTGTCCTCGCTCCGATTTATCATCTCCGCCAACAGGTTCAGAAGTTTGTAAAACACTTCGAACCAAGGCAGACAACTGAAAAAATGAAATTGATATTGCAATACATGTGTATCTACGGTATTTCTAAAGGGGTCTATGGTCTACACAAATTGAATAGCCTCTCTTCTGTTTCTGTTAAGCTAAGAACACAGTCAGAATCATTTTCCTTATACAAGTTATCACTACATTAAAGTTGTAAACCCTTCATTGACTCCATCTTCTGTGGCTAATCAGAAGTCTTAATTATCTTGTGTTAGTTGAAACTTTTTACAGGTGCATGATAATCCCGAGACGATGCATTAATAATAGATAAGTCAGAAAGAGTGGTCAACCTTAATTACCTGACGACACACAGGCATGTTTGAGCTCCTGTAGCGTAGCGACAATATCCAAACTTGTATTTACTCTCAAGGTCGGTCAGCACGAAGGTGAAGTGGTCCACTGTTGTCCTGGATACACATAGCATAAACAGTCAGTCAATTTATACATGGGACGTATCCAGAATATAAAACATGCACTGAACCATATGCTCTTTAAATATCATATACATGTAGTTTAATAATCAAACACTGTTTTGAAATCTTTTATTGTCTTATGCATAATGAAACTAAATTCAAATTCTAGCAGTTTTCGTTTTCTGTGAGTATGCAACAATGTATGAGTATTCTTTTAGAGTTAGTAATGTTAATATTACAGGACACATCGCTCTCCAGTATGTTACAACAATACCTAGCAGTGTGATATAAAATAAAATCTAGCTCGAGTCAAACTTTGAATATATTAGTAACAACAATATCTAGCAGTGTGATATAAATTAAAATCTAGCCAAGTCAAACTATGAATACATGAGTAGAGCAATGAATGAGCTTCTTAGTACGCCTTCATCTAAATTTTGTTCTATACAAACTTTCATTCAAACTTGCATAGATTTCTTTTGTCTGAAAATTTTAGAAAATATGGACAAGAACAGAATTACTAATATTAAAATTACCAGTAAGTATTAAATAAAAAAAATTAAAAGCAATGAATTAAAATCAAAATGCAGCGTTCATGCTTTCCATTTGCAACAAAGTATACCACGATTCTTCACAGTAAGACATTGAATGAGTGATCCTGATGATTGTACACAGAGACGCTTGATTCTGCACTCCAAGAAGCCATACACAAAGTCAGCAAGTAAGGGTTAGTAAGCCCGCGGCCATGAAAAACTTACGTATACCTGTCAGTCTCGCAAGGGAAAGCAAAGCTTGGTACCGACTTAAGAGTGTCCTAGAAAAAAAAGATACAGAAAAACTTTTTGCAATCTTATAGGATTCAATATACATGTATATACTGTCAAATCTGGTAATCTTAAATCTAAGGGATCAAGAGAAAAACTCCCAAGATACTTAAAAGTGGTTATTTACACTGGTGGTTAAGTACGCGTTTTCTGTGGTCAAACAATACCCGTGGGTATTAAATACGCGGATGCACAATTTACCACATTAAAGTTTGGATTTTTTTATCATACGCCTGGAGGTATTTTACGCGGTTTTAAGCTTACCTCGTTACTAGTGTAAATTTCCCCCATGCGTAAATATCCATTTACAGTATCCAAAAATTGAGAAAATGGGTTTTTTTTTAATCTGTGCATGGATTTCGTAATGCAAATCATAATGAAAAATATCAATTTGCAATTGTCTCCATGTCACAAGGAATATTGTCTTTATTGCTGTTTTTTGATTTAGTTTCACAGAATGAATTTAACAAAAATGTAATTCATATTTGATAAACAGGGCCCATGCAGACAACGTATTGTTGTTATTATAGGCCTAACATCAAAGTAATGTTGTGAAGCACATACTAAATTGTTCAAAATGATCGTCATAGAGGTCCATAACTTAAGAGTAATCATAACCCTCAAATAACCCTCAAATCATGATCCTATATGAATTGACATTTTTCAAGTAGAAAAAATACTACATCCAAGCAATTGTTATAACCCTCTCTCTTCAATCATACCAGTACTATGGGGAAATTCACAATAGGCCATAAAAAATATACTTGGGGAAAAATCAATATTTTAATCTGAAAGTAAGTGCACCTGTCAATGATAGGACAGGTGTATCTGGATTGTCAAAATGGCTGTGTAGATATCAGGTTTTTCTTACTATCTATATTGAACATGGATATCAAGTATCATCTTCTTTTTCCTTATCAGTCTAGGTCTCCCTTTGTACAACATTCGAACTACTTAACCACAAAGTAACAGACTACTGGAGGTAAAAACTAAATGGATTTCTGATTGGCCAAATTTGAAATTTTGAAAACTTTCTTTTCACTATATGAAATTTATTCTATGAAGGTTTCACATTTTGCCTTTTTGTAACTTGCTATTAATCATTCGTAAATAAGTTCTACAATATCTATTCAGTATCAAGTATTCATCATTTCCCCAAGTATCAGACGTGCATTCATTTTCTAGTCCATAAATGTAAAACGACCTGGTAAAAGGAAAGTACTGTCCCAAATAAACCACCTACATACAGGACAAACAACAGGAAGGTTTTTACAAGACAATAATTAACCTACAAGGTATTAATATTACACCTCCTTATTTACAACATAACTGAGAACTACATTCAACCTTTGAACCACGACCAAATGTTGTATGTCCCTTATGCAATGACTTCACTGACCACTAACGTTTGAAACGACACTCCCTGATGCCCATCCTACAGAATAGTAAATTCATGCATGTACAACTTATCCACATCCTGTCATTCTATAATATTGAAGCTGAATGAACTTTTATTAATAGAAAATACAGTCCCACCCTTGACTCCTTGAACCACAAGCAGAATTGGTATAAAAGTACAAAATGAAAGTGAAAAATCTGTAGCACTCACATCTCTAAGTGCATATACTTTGAAGCTGGTGATTTAACACAAACTAGTAAATACAAGTACTTGTACATGTAGATAAATAAGTACATAAAAAAGGTTTAAAAGTATCAAATGATACGCTTTTGGAATATTCCTATAACAGACTTGTTCCTATAACAACTTCAGCCAAACTCCCACCAATCTTCTCCCAAAACATTTCAATCACTCCTACCACCATCATCATCGCAGAGCAGGATTATGGTGAGAAAGCACCAAAGAGACTAAAAAATTTTAAGACAACAGAGACGGTTCTATAGCCAGTTCTGTTGCCTCACTTTACCTCATCTTCGTAGTTTGGAGGATATTTCTGCACTATAAAGGTTTCCTCTGAAAAAAAAAGAATATACCAACAGTAGTCACCTTATGCTATAGTTGAAACATAGACTTTGCTGTCAGAGATTAAGTAACTATAACATAATTTGCAAATTATATTTCAATTCTTTTCTTCTTCATTCTTTTTAATTCTGCTTTTCATGACCTTTTTTTCTCTTCTTTTTCATTCAAGTTATCAGGATTTTTTTAGGTAAATTATGTATATCAATAACATTATTATAATAAATCTTGATAAATGTTTCCTTTGCTTCACAAATTTCAGGCTCTGGTGATTAGCCCCAGTGAGAGGCGAGGTTAAGTACTTCCTGGTAACAGTATAAATACGCTAAGGCTAGCACATCTACACCCAACAGACGTGCGAAACAGTACAGAAATTCTTGGGCACCCTTAGCAGGACTATGAACTACTTACTTCCATCCTTGTCACTTTCAGGTTTTGCCACTTCAAGGAAAACTTCAAATATTCTCTCAGGGTTTGTCCTGAAACACAATTAAATTCTTCAAATTGCAATCATAGAAAAATTCACATCTGCATGAGTTCATGAGGCTACTTAATATTACAACCTAGAGCTGTTTTTCAATTATGATTTAGCATTTAACTCCTTTTCATCATATTTTTATCAGTTAAATAGAAACCATCACTGGAAATATTCATTATTCATTCAATTACAGGGAAATTGAAAAATAAAGATTTCAAATTTGATTTTCCATTCTTTAATATACGTACATACTAATGCTCAAGATTACATTTAAGATTAGTCACTGTGGTATATTGCAGGTAAATACATCATTCATAACATATTGCACTCCTCAGTATATCTTTCAGGAAATTGTTGTAAATTGGAATGCATGGTTCTCTTTAATGTCTAGCTGATATACAAATCTTTTAAATTAGAATGCATGGTTCTGTATAATGTCAGGGTGGTATACAGGAATTTTCCTAAAATTCAGTTATAATGAAATCTTAATTGCTTTCATTATATAAATCTCTCAAAGTACATGTATATTAAAATATAATATCCCGGCAAAATACAGTCAGCATATTTTTCTTCTTCCAGAAAAGAAATCTTAATCCAACAAGAACACCCATCATAAATGAATGCAATGTAAGAGAACAGACTTCAAATTCTGAAGAACATTCCTAGAAAACCATTTGCATGAAACAAAAATGAACAGTCACTATTAATCATGTTTAGGAACAGGGCTACACAAGTTATAGAACTTATGTCCAATCCCATGCAATGTATTACAATAAGATATGTTCAAACCAATCATTTGTACTGCATATTTTTCTCTGCAATTTAATCATGAAACACACTAACTTCAAAAGCCATGTCAAAGCACAAGAATCACATATTTTAACCCTGCCTATTCAAGTCTACAAGAAAGGATCAATAACATAGGCTTCTGAAAGCAACTCAGAAGTGATGCTGATCTATATGAGTTTTTATGTATTAATGTTTCAGTTATATATATTCATGCAGACTTTCTGCAATAATGATCTATTAATCTTATATATCTAATCTAAAATAACTGTCTACATTTTAAATGCTTATTAACAAATGCAAAATGTTCTTAATCTTGGTCATTAATTAAGAATGTTTTATTCTAAATACCTAATACACCATAAGATTTATCATCATTTAAACCACTAAAAAAATTCAAAGTCTTATTGATCAATACAATTGGAATTTGTTTGAGGAAAATAATGGTACTATTTAGTAATGGACTTGTAAATACTATTGATATACTGCCATTCAGTTATACAATCATAAATTATGCTTAAAACAAAACGATTATGTCATGTTAAACATGTATCTGCAAAGCGGGGCATTATTGACATACAAACTCTCTAGCTGTTCAATGTGAATTTGATCAAAAGATTATTCCCTCTAGCAAAAAGTAATCTTTTTAATGATAAATATTCTAAAATACTACTCTTGTAAAAGGAATATAATCTATTTAGTTTGGTATCACATGTATATGATTAAAAAAACAACACAGAATAAAGTTTTAAATATTTGAGTTGTAAATGCATATACATTCTTGAAGTTATTGATAAATGGACATAAATCATTACGTAAAGAATTGTGTCTGGATATATAAACACATCATCCCCCAATTAAGCATTGAATTCTTGTTCTTTGAATACCATCCTATCAGCCTGTGCAGACAAATTATCATATCTTGCTTTTTTTTGGGGGGGGGGGGGGGGATGGGGTGGGGGAATACCCGGATATTGTGCAGTATTCAATTTGTCAGCACGGCCTGATGTTTATAGGACTGCATTAATGACAATTTCCAAATTTCCAAAATAAGACTTTAGAACAATTTTAACCAGTGCTTGGACTTTGGATAGCTATGTCAGAATCAAGTGAAGTCGTACCCAAACTGACTTGCACCCAAACAGACTCGTAATCAAATGTTCCAGTCGTACCCAAAACTCTGTGGTCCACTCATACCCAAACATTTGATTATGACTTCACTAGTCGACTCGTACCCATGAACAATATAATAAGAAAATAAAATTTATTTCAAATACCTACTTACACTGTACTTATCAAAAATCAAAACTACTAAATTAATTGTATTTTTAAACAATGTTACGAAAATATGGTTGTAAACAATGATATTTTGATTGTAAATATAAATTTAAAGATGATCTGATTAGCTTAAGTTTTGATATAATTACAAATAATTTAGAAATTATGAGATGATTGAATGTAGAAATTTGGATATCTTCAAACAAAGTTTAATGTTGTCTACTTCAAGCTCGCCAAAGAGTTTCCTATATGAACATTTGATAAACAATTTCTGTATACATTTCTGTATACATGCAATCTTATCTTAAAAGACTGATTAATTATATTGCACAATTTATAAATTCTTCTCACTCTTTGAAGGCAGGCTTAATAATATAATCAAAGTCAATTTAAACAAAAAATAACTTCAAACAGTGATACCTGTAAAAGTAATACTGTAAATTTACACACAAAATTCGTAATGTTTAATATACGCGTATGAAATTTCCGCGGGTAAAGTCGACTATTGAAGTCGTAATCAAATGTTTGGGTAAGAGTGGACCTCAGAGTTTTGAATACGACCAGACTATTTGAATACGAGTCTGTTTGGGTACGAGTCAGTTTGGTTACAAGTTGACTGTAATTCGTTATGTCAAACAGCAATGTGACGTAGGCCTGTCTATTTCATTTCTGGCCACTCAGCCATGGCTCTTTGAAATCAACAAGATTTGTCTGGCCTTTGAGCTAAGACTACGCAATCTATGCATATTTCACCTGAAACCAGCATCATTTTTAACCTGTGTTGATGCAAGAAACAGATAGTGAAGTCCCACCGAAAGTCCAAGGTCTTGTTAAAATGGTTCTATGTACATGTCATCTTTACTTGAAGACATATACATGCATGTATAAAATACAAAAATAAAAACCAATTCTTATATTTATATAAATGCTATTGTTGGAATTTAATGAAATATCTATTTCATTGCCATTTTCAATTCAAAATAAACACTCTATTCCAGAGATTTGACTAATAAAGAAATCTGCCATAAAAGTCATTTAAGTGTGCAATAACTTTGTTCATAAAGGACAAATATATTAAAAATATATGGATGCAATTGTTAAAATGTTTGAGGGTTTCGTTAAAACAATATCTATTCAAAATACCTAAAAATTGTTAGTTATATAGTCAAACTTGTGATGTACTAGTTTGACGGTGTGTTTTTGAATGAACATCACAAATTTTCAATGCAAACCTAACAAAAATATACATTGAAAAAATATACATTGAATGGAAATGTAATGGTATTATCAACAAGATGTTGATAGATAAATAAGAATAAACTTATATCATGATCATATGTATACTAGCATGTATGATGGTACACTGTGTGTACAAGATCTTTGTTCTATTAGACAAATTAAGAGAATGTTGTCTTGTTCCATGTAATCAAGTATTTTGGTAATGATAATTGAGGCAGTGAAGACAGCTTTTGTTACTATAATATTCATAATATACTTGGTATTTAGCAATGCAAGCATTATATCTAAGTAGGCTCTTGGTCATGGAGTTTGGATAATTTCACAATTGGTTAAAAATAATACAACTTTAAGAGCCGCTTATTGAGTATGTTTCAGATGGCATATCAAATACATTAGAGTAAATCGATAAGAATAAGTTTATGTTAAGATGGACCTTCAACACCATTGAACCATGACACGCCTTCTAAAGTACAGTTGACTGTTCATAATAGATAGCATTCAAGTCAAAAATGCAAAAGGATTACCTTAATCGTGAACCCATTTCACCTGGTCGTTGAGCGAAATGTTTCTTTACTTCTTTCCATGGCTACATATTGGCATACTTGAATAACTGTTGTAAAATTCGCTATTTACGCTAAACAACAAATTTCATCCGTTTTGACAGGAAGTGACCAGCCATGAACTAATTCGGATAGCCTCGGGGCTTAACTCACACGTCATTAGTTCGTACTTGAATCAAATTAATGTATGTTTCAATATATCAAATAAATTCATAAGACTGTACATATATTGAATTTTATTCACATGAATTAGAGTTAAATTTCTATATGTTCTTTCAAAACTCTGTTGAATTGAATATTCAGTATAACAAAATCCGAGACGATCCGAAAGAGTTTCACTTTCGATTTGAAGAAACAAGACAGAAGTCCTGGGATACCACTGGGAGGTACATTGTAGAGTTTATGAGATTTTATGAAAATTAACTAATACTTTTAAAACTTTTTACAAAATTTATACACCTGCATACATTTTTATATCTTTTTTTAAGCATTGACAATAAGATAGGGTCTAATTAACGAATCTCCAATAAGTTTGTTTTCTGTTATTTGAATGACACATTTACATCTCTTGTTGTTGTGAACCTAGTGGGGAGACAATGGGGATTCTGAAAAGATGGTATCAATCTGCAACACTACATACGAATTTGTACAAGTTCTGCAAAAGAAACCAGCCAGTTTCATACTCTTTTCTGAAGACTCTACATAAGAATACACAAAACATTGACATGACATCTTGTGACATTAGTGGCATGAGGAATATTCACACTGTAAGTCAGGGTGAGATGGGGGCCTGGGAAGCCATGGTGGATTATTCCAAATTATCAGACATGGACCTTAAAATTCATCAAAGACATGTAGCAGCTAATAAGGTACACATTTTTCTATCAAATTTTTGCTTTCACTCAGGCCTGGGAAAAAAAATGAAATGTTTATTGAAGATTATATCAAATCATAGACTAAATATTATTTTAAAAAATGTTTATTATACTAAATAATCTTTTTTAAAAATTTCCAACATACTCTCTTCACATCTTTTAAAAAGATTACGCTTTAGTTGACCACAAATTCTTAAATTCAAAAAATGTTTCCAATTTCTCATAATAGATACAAAAATCATGAAAGAAAAAATAGAACCTCTTTGTGGCTTTGAACAATTAAGCCAAATATTTAAATGCAATTTTTGCTTTGACATTCCACCTTTATGAAGAAATTGTCATTTAAATTTCATCTGCTAAAGGACCTTCATAATATGCAAAAAAGTTGCCCCTTATCTGATGAAGTCATCAGCCCAGACAAAATGCATCATCAGCAACAGACTACTAGGCTTTTTGTTGTTAATAAACGATCCATGATATTTCTAGCTACCCTCTATTTTTATCTTTGATAATTGCCATTAAACTGCCACTTATGATTGAAAATTTAGGTGCAACCTCCACAAATTTATGAAATAGTTTGTACATGTATTTTCAAAAAAGAAGCAAATTTTTCATATGCTTATAATGCTCGACTATAAAATACAAATTTTAGGCAGGAAAACTCTTCTATGTTGATCCTCAAACCGGCTACCAAGTTATGACAAGATATGCCCATCTGGAGAGAGGGGAATGTTGTGGGAACGAATGCAGACATGTAAATAACAATGTTTTAAGACATTTTATTTTGCATATATCAAATGAGGTTTTTAAAAATGAAAATTAGGAATTAATACATGTTTATATTTATTAGATATCATTAATACCAAAGGTACAGTGTTATCAAGTTTTATTTGTCTGTTTTCAGTGTCCATATGGAAGAAAAAATGTTCCTGAGGAGAAAAGAAGAAAAAAATTTAACTCTGCTTTCTATATTTGATCAAATTGTTACTTTTTTATCATTTAATAAATTTCATTAAAATAAATAATCTGTTTCCATCCTGAAAAGTACAAGTGAATATTTGATTCAAAATACTGTACTGGTTCATGTTCTTGTAAATGTTCCTCAGTATGATACACGTAAACTAAAAATTAAATTCATTGACTAATCAAAACAATTTACTGATTAAGAAACTTTGTCCAATACCCAGTGTAATATACATGACTAATGTAAAATTCCACATGCTCCAGTAAATGTTATGAAGACTAAAGGTTCAATACATGAGCGAACTGTTCACATGCTGAAGCCATGTGTGGTCCCTCCCAGAAAATCTTTCCACATTTGACACAAATGTAGAAGGAATCCACTAAGCTAAATATTTTCTGAGGTATAGTGCCAATCCTAATATCGACTCCTGTCTTCACAAAAGATGTGTTCCTAGAATTAATGTGGTAAGTGGTCAACATGTATTCATCCCAACTGTCCCTAGGGGGAGCTCCATGGTGCGAATGCTTCATATGTTCCGTTTTCTCTGACATTCTGAGTACATCCTTGCTTGGTATCCTTAGAAAGTTGTCACTGTTGCAAACCTACTGGTCAAAATAAATAATGATTACCAGATGAAGCAATAGTTAGCTGTATAGTGATTCATGTACAGTTAATGATTTATGACTTGTTTACTTACTTGGCATCGGCTTAATATGTCCTCCTTTTTTACTTTCACTTTAAAATGCTGTAGAACACCTACAATCTGTTCTTTAGCTGGCAAAGAATTGTCAACATTATAACACCTCTCTGCTCCTATTTTGGAACAAATCTGCAAAGTTGAATAAAAGAAATGTTTACTTAGAAATTAAAGTTAATAATAGTTTGACTTCAAAGTACTGCCAGCAAGCAAGCAATCTTTCACTGTACATTTCCTCTCAATGTTACAGTCAACTTACAGTCTGATAAGGGGTCCCTGATGACAACACAATTCTATTCTCCTTCATAGCAGCCTGAAATTATCAATTAATCAAGTGATTAGAGAGATAGTGGTGTTTGATCTGACATAACCTTCGATTTGTTATAAGATTTACTTTAAGAATTAAGACCTTCCAACTGAATAAAATTTGACACAAAAAATATTAGACATTGATGACACAGTGATCATTTCAAATGGCCCTACTTTATGAAAATCATGCTTTGCTGACATATATAGTCATGCTATTTTTAGATCTATATCATACCCACATTATATGGTTGTAGTATAAGGCAAATACAACCAGAAAAAAAACCCACAGGTTCTAGACAAGTATTTGAAACAGAGGTCTGCTATGACCTCGACCTTTCCACATACGAGCTTGGTTCAAGGTCACTGTACACCCATTATCTATAGAAATTTACTGTAAAGTCTGGCAAGTTTGAGTCAAAGTGAGAGAAATTAAGGTACATGTACAACATATCTGGTATACTTAAGCTATTGACCTAAAAATCTGGTTCAAGGTCATTGTACTTCCCTTATACACAAAAACTGTCTATCTAAAAGCAAGATAGGATCAAGGGCAAATAATACTGGACAAGGATTTTCAAAAGTGTTCTGATATAACTTTGATCCTTAACCTAGAAATATGGTTTAAGGTCACTGCATACATATTATCCAAAGGCTCTCTGTGGGTGATTGGGTCCAGGGGAGAGAAAATATGGTCCAGACAAGGATTTTACACACAAGCCTGCTATGACCTAAACCTTTAACCCAGGAAGTTGTACACCTTTTACCAAAAGTTACTCTGTTAAGTTACTCTTTAAGAATTGAAGATTTGAATTTTCATGACTTTTCAAATAATCAAGATCATACATGTATATCAACTCGTCAAAACACTCATGAAAAATAAATGAAGGGAAATAACTCACTTTCTGCAATATATAAATATTGACTTGATCTTCACAGTAGGGTATAAATATAAAGGTAGAATTTAAAGGAATTTACTAACTCATAACAATCTGCAATTCATCAATATTGGTTTGATCTACAAGGTAGGGTAATGAGGTATTGACTAAATATTCACGTGCCTTTGTTACCAATTATAGACTACAAGAACTAGGAATTTATACTTATTATTTGAAGTACCCAACTCGTATGTTGTTCTTTTTAGTGCCAAAACCTTTTTTTTCACGTTATATATAAACAATAAAATGTGTTAAAAATTCAATGAAAACCCACCTGAACTGCTTTCTGATGGTCATCATCATAATTCAGTATGTGGACGTCCACCCCACAATTCCTGAGCTGCCGCCCCAGGCCCTGTAGCATCGAGTCCACTACCACCCTCAGCTGTCCAGGCTCCATTTCTGACCCCAGGTAAGCAGCCATCTCTGGTTTCTAAGTGGCCCAACAAAATTAATCTTTAGTCTCTCAGGCCAAACATTTCAAATACAATGTACCTGCCAGGAATTTTATGTTTATATCCCGCTCCTGCTTAATGGCAATAAAATTATTCAATGACGCAGCATGTGACCTTAGTTAATATGGAGGCGCCTTGCTTGCAAAATTCTGGCGTAAATGTGGACTACAACAGTTGATAATATGATGTAAATGATGACTTGTTGGCTCATAGCATAAATACTTGGGTAAATGTTGACTTTGGTGGTTGAGAGTTTTTATATCTACAGTATAAATACTATTGTGGCTGATATTTTTTATATCTACAGTATAAATACCGGTGTAAATGTTGACTTTGGTGGCCGATAGTTCTTTGCTTTGGCCCTCATCTTGTCCAGCTTGCTGTCCTTGCTCCACTTCACAGTGACCGGAGGTTCCACATCTATCTCCATCTTTTCCCTCTTAGCAGTTTCTTTTAATCTTTCATATATTCCCAACAAGACAAAAGCATCCAGCGCTATTTGATAAAGGTTAATGTCTTAGAATCTGGTGTTTATATAATTAGCTTAAAATAACATCCACAAAAAGTTCAGTAGGCATCAACAAATACAATTTTACATGCATGTGGCTGTCAAAAACGTCCACTATATTTTCTATTGGAGTTAACCTAAATATCTTTTGAAAAACTGAATAAAATGACAGTGCATTCTGATAAAACTTACTATGGTAACAAATACATCTCCCTGCATACCTTAATAGTGAAGTATTCAAATATAAATGTAACCTACATACATTGTACACCGAGATTTTACCTGCATACTGGATCTGTGTGTTACGTAGAGGACGTCTCTCCCAGTCTGACATCTGCTCACCTTTGTTCAGGGGTTTACCAAAACACTGTCTGACGAGTTCGCTGAGCCCCCGCTGCTCGACCGCCTGGAACTTGACATTGACCCCGCTGTCCTTGTCCTCCAGCCCCTCATCGTCCGAGTCACCCTCGGTCTCCGGCATCAGATTGATGGCCTTGTCAATCACCTACAGAACCAAACACAGAAATAATATACATGTACAGGCATTTAACCATCAGGGATTTGAATTACCAGTGTGTGTCATTCCAAATCTGCACTGTTAGTGGCTTTTTACATCACCAACATAATATATACATGCACTTGACTGTCACACATTCATGTGAATCTTTATGTGTCTTCTAGGATAAAAGATAGGGTACATGACTTTTGCTAAGATAGTTTATTACAGTAAATAGAAAATAAAATGTTTTCTTTGAGTAACATAAAAGTACCGGGTATGTATGATTGTGTGAAGAAATTTGCTGGTGCTCCCCTGTCAAATGAGTGGGGAAATAATGTACATATCTTTCTCTTCTATTGAACTACATGTAAACAAGCAAAACAATAAATTTTCTAAGCATTAAATTTCCACAGGTGTGGAATTTGCACAGATTTTATCTTTTTGTACACCAGAGTTGTACCTTTGCTGCTAGTTTCTCTAAGTCCACTGTTCTCTTCAGATGTGTTAGTGGTTCCTTCAGGAAAGGGTACGTCTTAACCACCATCTTAAGATCAGAATCAAATCCATACCCTACCAAAATAGAAAACACAGATGCATAGTCTCTCATATGATGCTGAAAAGGTACATGTACATGAATGTTCAGTGTTTAATCTTCAAAACTAAAATAGGTCAATTCATTTACTGACCTAGTTTAATCATTTCCTCATTACAAAACAGAGCATTGGCGAGCAACATCCAATCACTCTTGTGGAGGTGGGAGTGCAATGTAATCATATCCAAAAGAAATATCTGATCCGAGGTAGCAAACTGCATTAATGCTATCCTAGAAAGTAAAATGGAAAAAATATACAATGAACATGTATCAAATTATAATTCATGAACAAGGAATATCCATATGTTTACAGTGTACATGCATTTTTCAACAGGTGAATGTACCATCAGTTCTGAAAGTTTTGATCATGTTTGTGCAAAACAAATTCTGCAAATATATGTACAGTACTTCATGAAATGATTCAAACCTTTGTGTAGTATTTCCAAAAGATGGTTTCCATTCTGAATCAACCCCAACTGTTAAACCTGGCTGGAAGTAAATGAATATAACTGAATTAAATTCATTTCCACCTGTTTCCCACAATGGTCAAATTGCATGCAACTAAAATTAACAAATCATAAGCAATTCAGTTCAACTCTATTAACAATTCCATTCCAAAGATTATCCTATTTCAATGCATAGATTTGTCAATGAAGTTTTTCCTGCCTTTATTAACATACTGTAAACTATTTGTTAAATTTGAAAATAAAACTAAAGAAAACTTGTTCACAAATCACAACAGAGCTTCTTATTTATGCTTTATAATTATTTGCAGGGTAAATTTATTTACAATTCCATTCATGAATCTCCCAGATATTCTTTGCTTGACATAACAAAATGGTACCTGAGACAGCCTGGAGATACACTCATGGTATTTCTCCTTGGTGTCCACCAGCTGTATGTTGGAGGGGTCTAGGTTCAGTTTGTAGTAATATGCATCCATTCCATCCACAGACATCAGCTCATCCTCCCAACTCTCCTCCCCAGCCACAGCAGCAGGGGTTGAAGTCGGACCCCTGGGTTATCAATGAATATGTAAAAATACATTAATTTAATAGAAAACAAACAAACAGTTCCAAATGTACGAAAATATGCACGTTTAGTATTTACTTGTTGTGTTACATATGTACATGTATTTCAAATCTCATAATTCAAAAATTTTTGCAGGCTAATTTTATTATACTAATTATCATTACTGTAGCAAACTAATCTTCTACATGTGAGCACAAGAAGCTTCTCTTTCTACAAGAATGTTACCTTTTTGTTAAACCAAGACTTAAGACATCTAATCATGGATCTGTTATATCACAGATGTTTGATTGGTTGATTTTTCATAACCGCAGTTAAAAAACAGATAAAATCTTACTCAGCCAATCGTTTCCTCTCCTCTCTGACAGGATGTGATAGTTTTTCGTCAGGTATCTTGTAGAAGTTGGCCCACTTGGCGGCGGACTTGGCATCGTTGTAACACTGCAGCTGTTCTACCAGCTCCAGTTGAAGGCTCTCATTGCCTCCCACTGCATTCTCCACCATATCCTCCCAGCTCCCAGCTGCCATGCTGTTCTACAAAACACATCAGTCACATGTCAATAGTATATTTAATACATCGGAACACATATCATTATTAACTTTACAATTTTACCTATTCTAGCTGTCACTCTGAACTTGCATGATTTGAAGAACCACAAAATAATACAGTTAAATCACTGCTTCAGTATTAAACATAATATTTGTCAAATCAAAGTCATTGGGGATAAAATTCCCTTAGTTTCCTTTTACATGTACACAAATGTCTGCTCAAAGCAGTACAAAATTTAATGCATCGATTATTGCTTACAACAAAAAATCCTATAAACCATAACATCCATAAATAGGGCTAAATTTCCATTAGTTTCTTGGCATATTTATTTCAATGATGAACTCATTTTTTTCATGAATAATATAGTATATTGTATGTTTACAATATTACTTATTTTAAAAGTAAAGATTGGCATTGAAATTACACTCCTAATGCAATCTTATTATGAAAATTTTCCCTCTGATAATCAATAATTCTATAGGGGAAGATGCCTTAATAGAGATACAAGTAGAGTGTGCATGTTCAATATCTAAATCTCTACAATAACCTACAGACATTCATTTGGTCTTAAGGATACAGAGTTACTCATTACAATATTTACATACCTCAATGTATCGCTTGTACAATAGAAACCGCAATGCCCCGAGACCTCTGGCTGTCACAATGTTGGGAATAAGATCTTAAAGAGAAAGAAGCAATGAGCCTGTAAAATTTGAGGTGTCAATCTTATAATTTGTCAAACCATGTACCGGTAGTATTCAAACAAATCATCAACCAGCGATGTTGCAACCTATTCAAATGATTTCATAAGTGGATATTAAAGTATAAATCTACATGTTAATTGAAGACATAGGTTACATGTAAATCTAGTGCATGTGCATGTAATTTATAAAAATCATATAAGTCAATTATTTCATTTTACTAATCACTTCAAGAACACATGATACATGTATAAAATTTGTATGCAATATTCAAACAAATGTATTGTATGCAATGTTAAAACAAATGAATTGTTTGCAATGTTCAAACACATGTATTGTATGCAAAGTTCAAACAAATGTATTGTATGCAATATTCAAACACATGTCTGAGCAGTCCTTACCATTAGGAATCTCATACAGCTTAGCCAGCCTAGTGGCCAGTTTGCTGATGGATTTTTTCTGCAAGTGACTCATTTTGACATCAGGAACAGACATAGAGCTGAGGATCACAAGGCACAATAGTATTTTATAAAATTGCATTCAATGATCTTTAACAAAGTTATTAAATTCCAAAATTAATACACAAAGAATATACATTGTACTCATTTAAAGATATATGATGTGTAAACAGATCTGCTGAAGATTTTTGTCCTTATGTGGTATATTTTGTGTCTCTACATTGACAGCCACATAGTACTGTACATGTAGCTACCACTGCCAACCATTATGATTTAACAGCATTATTTTTGTAAATAGAGACATAGAGCAAGACAAAGAGGGCCGTACCTGACCAGGTTGTTTATGTTGTAACCTTTCTCACACATACGGTCCAGGAACTGGACCACCAACATCTGCTGACCGGAGTTCCCCCTGAGGTAGGTCTCCAACAGATTTAGTTTGTTCTGTAGAATCAGAGGAACTGCTATCTGGAAACATACACAAGTACACCTTTACCATTATAACGACAAATTACACTCAACATGTCTGTGGTTATAACTGAAATAAACATTTTTTAGTTAAATTTAAAACTTACTAATAGAAATAAAATGTAGACCATATGATAAGAGATCTTTTCTTTTTTGTGTGTTAAAGGGAAACTGGAGATATATAAAAGTTCTGTGATTTTTAAGGATATTTGCCTGCAATATTTACTGTACCTACCTCATCAATAGTGAAATGGTCTTGCAGTCCTAGATGTCCTGCCAACAATGCACACTGTAAAACAGAATAAATATTGTTGGGTCTATCCACAAGATGAAATGTTAATCAAATTTTTATACTGGTGACTTTGGTCCATAAATCCATAAAGCTCTACGTTCATAATCGGTACAGGTAAATGAGACCACAGTATTGGAATTTTTTAATCACTTCAGTTCTTACCTCGTTGTATTTTTTCTTCTCCAAAAATCGCTTTATTTCAGGCAACATATAACCATTACCCTGGTGTCTGAGCTCAAATATTTTAAGAACCAATTGAAACATTACTGTGTGATATCTGCAAAAATGAATCAATATATCTCTTATCTAAATTTACATGAACTCGTCACCAAATATAACTTAATAATTGAAAGAAATTCATCTGCTTATTCAAAGTGTCCACAGAACCAATACAGTACAATATTGTTCTGATGCAAGATACATATGTATCAAAGCCATAATAAAAGTCAAGACGTATCAAAATATAGTTGATGCAAACCATGTCTTAAAGAATGAAAAGTTATAGTTTCTATCATAGGCAATAAAAAACTCATTTTAGTGTTTGTTTTACATGTAACAGTATCATCTTACCTCATTGCAACACTTAACGCATCAAGCTTTATTTCTGGTGTCAAGACCTGGCTCTTATTTCTAACATTGCACTGAGAAGAGAACAACCATCCACAGAACTCTTTACAAACTGCATAGGAATATGTAGTGGTTTTGTGAACATGAAGATCATGTGAATCGTTCAACAGAAAAACAACAAATGAATATGGATTATCACTTTCTTTCAGATAGTCTCTGAACTGATTCATCACAGGCACTTTATCTTTCTTCTCCTGCCACATTTCCTGCAAGTGGTCAGATTTGGCCTTCATGAGTTGTATTTTCTTCTCATCTCCACTTCTCATGGCAGATGCTGCCCAACCAACCGACACTTTAGGGTTAGCTTCTTTAAATGCTTCAGCATCAAAGTTAGCTTTGTCCTCACCAGACATGGCTTTAGATTTCTTTGCTTTATGGTGTGATTTCAGCTTATTAAATAGCAGACTGCTCCACTCATTGTCTCCAGGTCTTCTGTTACTTGTATATGATCTTTGGAAGCAGAGTCTTGGATCACAATTAGAATCTAGGAGATTTTGGTTTTCTACAAATAAAGTTTTCTATATTTTTTGTACTGAAAATATCCCCCTTGTCCCTTTTTTGTTTGGGAAAAAATAAAAACCAATAATATTGTTAGACTTGGCTATACTTCTAAATAGATCTACATGTACGTGAATTATTTTATGAAAGCTTTTTGTCATATTGACATTTCGACCACCATGTTGTACCTCTGCTTCTTGCTTCTAAAATCAACAAAGCTCTTTGGTCATCTTCAAACGTTATTTCTGAAATATTAAAAACACCAATAAGACACAACAAATATCAAAATAATCAATTAAAAATTACATAAGGATTTATCATACTTCGATATATTTATATACTCATATTGACATAAAACTTACTCTACGCTTTTTATAGTTCGATCTAAGCCCTATTTTTATTTTCCCAAAAGACCGCTCTTTTATAAATGGAGGTAATAAAGAACAATCAAACGTTTTCGTTACCTTCCAGCGCCGAATTCACTGCATTCAGCTGTGCCTCGCAAACCTGAACAGCTTTATTGGATGTTTTTATTCTGTATAAACCAGATATATATTTTCTAATCAAAGTGGACATCAAAATGAACAGTACAATCATCCCACGTGCATAGTTCCTGCCGCATAAACATTCGGATTGTAAGAGAGAAAACCAAACACGGAAAAATTGGGTACGGAGGACAGTTGGTGCCTTTTTCTTAAAATTGCATACATAACTAAATGTAAGAAGATTTCTTTTTAAAATTCTGACAAAGAATTTTATTTCATTTATGTTAAATTTAAACTTTGAAATATTTTATAAAATGAAATGAAATATTTCAGAGTTGATGTTCAAGACGAGCATAGTCCTGTAAATGCTCACCAACTTACAAATTAAAAAAAAAAGGCCTATATTTCGGTCCACACACACACACACACACACACACACACACACATACAAATGTGCATATTTGACTGAGTTTAGCATACCTGTATTAGGCGCCTGAAATCAGAATGAGAAACTCCAATTCTAGATATAAAAAATAACAGCCCTTTACTGGTATCAATTATTTGGGTTTTTTTTTTTTATATTAGATAATGATTTTTTAATATCAGAAACTCAAATTGATATTTCAACTTGATATCACAAAATATATTTTTTTCGGAGGAGCGGCGCGGATCAGAAACCCTTGCATGGCTAGCGAAGATGAATTTTTAAATATCATACAAAAATGTACATGTAGTGAAGAATCTACACATAATGAATTTTCCTTTAACCGTAAGAAAATCGCCAAATTTTCTTTCTGAAATCTATGAAAATCTGTAAATCTGTTGTCGTTGTGTGTGGGATTTTTTTTAAAAGATTATTTTGAAAGAGACATAGCGCCTTTCCCCATTATATCGCCTATACCCGTGTTTGAACGGAAAGTGCCTGTTACATATACTATAAAAATAGATACAGGTACCTTTCGCAATATAATTTTCTAAATCTAGGTACTAATTTTATAATGCTGTCTGTAACCATGGTAACCACTGATTTGTTATAAATTCTGGAAACCTGCATCGAGAAATGAATAAATTAATGTATATAGAACTAACGTTATGTGTATAAAGTCAGCTGATATTCTGAACCGTGATAATTTCCTGCAAAATGCAATGAAGTACATGTATAGTGTTATTGAATAAATCTGTTTATATTGGGTGTTCTCACACTCAGAATTAAACAAGAGAATTTGAAGAGGGAAAATCCAGCAGATTAGATACATGTTATTTAAACTCTCTATTCTAATCATGCTTTAGTGAAAAGAAAAAAAATGCTACTTGGTGGAATCAATCCATCGACCTCAAAATCAAAAAGACCTACGCATCATTACTAGGCCGCGCATATAACAATTTCACTTGATGTCTTCTCAATATATTTGGCTATATATATATATGATTGTATTAGAAAAATCACTAATTGAAATATTTGTCTAATTTTCAGTACGAAGACACGTTAAACCAAAATTAATTGAATGTAAACGTGTACTACAATACCTGTAGAACATAATTTAATCGAGTATCTTTGTTCAGACAGTCAAATATCTTTTCATTGAAATATCTTTTCATTGCAAACTCTCTCTCTCTCTCTCTCTCTCTCTCTCTCTCTCTCTCTCTCTCTATATGTATAATACCTGAAGATTTAATAATGTCGTGTAAGATAACTAAGACTCATTAAACATGGTAATTGTGTAATTTGCGTTTCATTGAATATATTGTATAATGTTGAAAAAGTCAGATGTTGGCAAAAGCGCTATATTGTAGGCGAAATTGTATACAAAGTGCGCTATACCTCCTTATTTTAATGATTTTTTTACAAGTGTTCTTGATAATATTAGTTCGATCAGTTAACAGTGAATTGCAGCCAAAGTAATGTAGACCATTGTAGGTATGGAAGAGCAACAATGAAATCAAATTACATTATAATCATTTAACCTACTTTATAATTACTTACATGCATCTACAGGTTCGAAACGATGAAGGTCGCATCACAGGGAATATTCAATAAGTCAATCGTTATTTTATGTAGGTCAAATTTTATTAATGATACAAAAAAATTACGATCTACTGTCAGGAAATGCAAATCATTCCTTTTTTATTGAAATCGATTTTCTGATATTAAAAATGATATGAAGAAATCGGTGTTTTTTTTGTTTTTTTTTTTATCAAGAATTCGATTGTTGATTTCAATTATTAAATCAACTTTAATTCTCGATATAAAAAAATCGATTTTTTGAAACAAGAAATTCGATTTCTTAATATCAGGAAATGATTTTGATCCCAAAGAAATTTTATATATATAAACAATCAGCGATGCAACCTACATCTCCCTGCCAAAATTTTTTGCGAACCTGTAGATATGAACATCTAATTTCTTCATTGCTTCTCCACAGTTTCGTGTAGGAAATATTGCCAGTTATTATTGCATACGCATGCATATCTTAACTAAAACAATATAATTCAAAGATTTTATGAGATTTGCTCAATGGTTAAGTAATGAAACAAAGAAAAACTAGATGCTGTCATTAGACAGTAATACCCGCACCAAGTGTTTGCCTCTAAATAACATTCTCTTGTACCGGTTTTAGTCAAAAAGAAGGCCACATGCAATTTCCGGTACTTTTTAAAAATTATGATTTTCATAAATGATGAGATCACATCCCATGATAAATATATTACTTTTATGTACAATTTGGGTTTGAACTGTTTGCATATGAATTTTAAATTAATCAAAAATCTAAACATTTCATGTCATAGAAAGTATGGTCTATATAATTATTACAAACAAAATTAAATCACGCCCATGCCCATGCCCCACCTCCCCCCGGCTGTTGCCAACATCATCTTGTGCGTGGTGGATTTAGAGAAAGGGTGCGGGGTGAGAAGTCCAGACCCACCCACCCACCCCCCAAAAAAATTCATTTATGTAGTAAAATTACCAAAACTAAACCTCGGGCTACAATCCCCCCCCCCCTCCCCCCTGCAAACACAATTATTACTCTGAACCCCCCCCCCCCCCCCCCCCCCCCCAACTACCCATGGATACCTGGTAAATAAAAATCAGAATATTTTTATAACAATGAAAGCATGTACATCTAATTGCAATAAAGAATATTGTAAACAGTGCAAAATTAATGTCATATTGCGCAATGATTTTCACTGCAGGACTGACACATGTCGATATTTATGTGGATAAAAGTGCGTTATTTTATATTATATGTAGTTATATGCTAAAATAACTTTCACTGTTTTAGAATTAAAAATTTTTACAATGAATATTTGGGCAAAAAAAAATAAGTTTTAAAATTTTTTGGAAACTTAAGGTAAAAAATAAGATAAGCCCCAGCAGGATTCAAACTCTCTACTTACAGACACATTGTTAACGCTCTAACCCGTTGCACTATGCTGTTAGGTAACATTAATTGGGGGAAAATATTATATTTTATACTTTAGTTCCGTATACAACACAGGTCTACAGGTTGCATTAGCAGGTACTAGTTTTACCCAATTCTTTGGTTAGATGGGTTTCACGTGGTGTACATGCATCTGTGTTTTCGATATGCAGAATAGGATTAATTATCATGAATAAATGTTTCTTTTGTGGTGATCAGCTAAAGGAATTCATATTGTGCTCTAAATGGATTATCATTATGATGTTGACCAATAAAGGTAAGTATATACATGTAGTAGCGCAATATTTTGAGACACCGGTATACAAAACAGTTAAGTTTTACATTCACTTTCTAAAATGTGATCTCCCTTTGCCAGTATACTGTATCATACTGTAACATTTTGTATTAAATTTGGGTATTAAATATCATGTTTATATGAGTTATAATAGGGAGGAAGGGGAAGGGGCCTTAACCGTTCCCCATCCCCAGGATGTGTGGATTAGGTATACATTTCTAGTGAGAATGAAGGCATGCTGCAGCTTTTTTTTCCCCATTAAACCCCCTTCCCCATCATCATACACCAGTAATAGAAAAAGAGTTAATGACTGTAATTTTCTTTTATTTTGATTATTCTTTTTTGTCATGAGATATGTGGTATGTCAAGATTTATGACTCATGAAAATTTGTGCATACTGTTAACAAATATACATGTATAATTATATATAAAGAAAAATACATGAGATATTATACTAGGGATGCCAATGAATTACAGAATTGCCAATCGGTTATTTATTGATTAATTTGTTAATCATTTTGAAAATATAGACATTTCTAAATAAATGTATAACATATTATCAATATTTTTTGAAGATTGATTTTGTAACTATTAACAAATTATTTAGGGCTCCACTCTGCAGATGCCCTATAGTTATCATTCAGTCCAATTCCGCTGATCATGTCAAGATATATTTAAGACAAATTGGCCCTTGCCCCTTGGGTCATTCCCCCTAACCCCCCCCCCCCCCCCC
This sequence comes from Magallana nippona, assembly GCA_033439105.1. Classification (NCBI taxonomy): domain Eukaryota; kingdom Metazoa; phylum Mollusca; class Bivalvia; order Ostreida; family Ostreidae; genus Magallana; species Magallana nippona. Next base: position 47,939,332 of record CM065918.1, on the reverse strand, counting down.
CCCCCAAAAAAAAAGAGTTGCTTTTAAACCACCACCACCACCCTCCTCTGAAATAGGGAATGATAATACATTTTGATAATTGTTGAGATCCCCACCCCTAAACCATATTCATTCTTGCTCCTTGTGTCATTGCACATCAATTGGTACATGTATATAGGTTATACCCCCTTTGAGATGCCCAGTGACTTCCCAGAGTTAGAACTAATCAAGTAACCTATCTTATTCATATGTAGTGTAATTCCCAGCCCTAGCCCAATGATGACCCCAGTGCTTTGTTTTTTACAGCAAGGTTTTTGTTGACTGACTTTATAATTTCCACAATTATATATAACATTTTGTTTATCTTTAAGATTAAAATGCAATTCCCAAAATCTCTTTATGTACATCTGACATCATACAGAAAAAACCAATCAAGAAATGATTTTGCTACTGTAAAAATGTGAGAAGAGACTCTGAATCTCCCCACCCACCTGTCCCCCAAAAACATGAATAGTCGAATATTTTTAAAATATCCTCAAAATCATCGAAATCCCCGCTCCTAATCCATATATATTTTTGTTTCTTGAACCATGACCATGTCAAGGCAAATCTTTTTGTGGTATTAGTAGGTCATGGCATCTGGGGGTCACCCTAACCCCACCCCACTCTCCCAAAATCAAAAATAATCAAATAACTTGAAAAAATGCTTGTGATCCCCACCCCTAAAGCATATATATTCTTCCTCCTTATGCATCTTATGGTACGTTATTTCAATCACAAGAGATAAGAGGAGGTCCAGGAATTAGGTTTTTTATGGGACGGAACATCATTTTGCAGATAGCATTGACCCTCAGAATCAAATTTATATTTCTAAAACCTTATTGCATATCTATAGCTCAGCCCCTGTTATATCCCTATAAATGATGTGGCTATTCATTAAATCATGAGAGGAGTTCTGGGAAGTAGTTTTTTTCAGGAGTGATAAACGTCAATTTTCAGCTACTATTTGACTCCCTGGATGAAATTTAAATTTTTAAAACCTTATTGCATGACTATATGACAGCCCCTATCATACCCCAAGATATGATGTGGCTATTCATTAAATCATAAGAGGAGTTCTGGGAGGTAGGTTTTTTTAGGAGTGATAAACGTTAATTTTCAGCTACTGTTTGACTCCCTGGATGAAATTTAAATTTTTAAAACCTTATTGCACATCTATTAGACAGTCCCTATCATATCTCAAGAGATGACGTAGCTACTGCATAAATTGTAAGAGGAGTTCTGGGAACCATATTTTTTTGGCAAAAAAAACGTCATTTTTTGATGCCCACAGACCCCCGTGATAAAAACAAAAATTCTGAAACATGATTACACGTCATTATGACACCCCGAAGCATATCCTATAAGATCATTAGGCTACTGCAAAAAGAAATTGACGTTTTTTGAAACCAGACTTTTTGTAAAAAAACGTCATTTTTCAGCCATTTAATGACCCCCAGGACAAAATTGAAATTTCCGAAACCTTATTGCGCATCTATAGGACACCCCAAAACATATTCCAAGAGATGATTTGTCTACTGTTGAAAATGTAAAAGGAGTTCGAGGAAGAAGGTTTTTTGTCAAAAAACGTCATTTTTTACCAATTATTTGACCCCCAGGACTACCAGAGAATTTTTGAAACCTGTTTACAAAACAACATGATATCCCAAATCATACTTCAAGAGTTCAGTTTGCTTGTTTATAAGATGTAAGAGCAGTTTGAGAAAGTAAAACGTGACAGACGGACGGACGGACGGAACAGGGTAACAACAATATACCCGAACTTTCTTTAGAAAGTGCGGGTATAATGACCTGTGGTCATTGGTATGTGTATGCGAGACTGGGTGTCTTATGCCTATTTTGGCCCTGGTTTTGTAATAAAGGATTTAATATTTTATCAATGCAGCGTAGTTATACCCGCACTTTCTAAAGAAAGTTCGGGTATATTGTTGTTACCCTGTTCCGTCTGTCCGTCCGTCCGTCCGTCTGTCACGTTTTACTTTGTTTTCATCGGGGGTCTGTGGGCATAAAAAAATGACGTTTTTTTGCCAAAAAAATATGGTTCCCAGAACTCCTCTTACAATTTATGCAGTAACTATGTCATCTCTTGAGATATGATAGGGATTGTCCTATAGATGTGCAATAAGGTTTTAAAAAATTAAATTTCATCCAGGGAGTCAAACAGTAGCTGAAAATTGACGTTTATCACTCCTAAAAAAAAACCTACTTCCCAGAACTCCTTTCATGATTTAATGAATAGCCACATCATATCTTGGGGTATGATAGGGGCTGTCATATAGTCATGCAATAAGGTTTAAAAAATTTAAATTTCATCCAGGGAGTCAAATAGTAGCTGAAAATTGACGTTTATCACTCCTGAAAAAACCTACTTCCCAGAACTCCTCTCATGATTTAATGAATAGCCACATCATTTATAGGGATATAACAGGGGCTGAGCTATAGATATGCAATAAGGTTTTAGAAATATAAATTTGATTCTGAGGGTCAATGCTATCTGCAAAATGATGTTCCGTCCCATAAAAAACCTAATTCCTGGACCTCCTCTTATCTCCTGTGATTGAAATAACGAACCATAAGATGCATAAGGAGGAAGAATATATATGCTTTAGGGGTGGGGATCACAAGCATTTTTTTCAAGTTATTCGATCATTTTTGATTTTGGGAGGGTGGGGTAGGGTTAGGGTGACCCCCAGATGCCATGACCTACTAATACCACAAAAAGATTTGCCTTGACATGGTCATGGTTTTCAGCCAAGCACAATTTTCAGCTTTAAGGTGGTATGGGACACCTACATATTGTGATGTACTCCTTATTGACCGAAAAAAATAAAGTATAAAATATAATATTTTCCCCCAAAATAATGTTACCTAACAGCATAGTGCAATGGGTTAGAGCGTTAACAATGTGTCTGTAAGTAGAGAGTTTGAATCCTGCTGGGGCTTATCTTATTTTTACCTTAAGTTTCCCGAGGTTTAGTTTTGGTAATTTTGCTACATAAATGAATTTTTTTTTTTGGGGGGGGGGGGGTCTGGACTTCTCACCCCCACCCTTTCTCTAAATCCACGCACACGATGATGTTGGCACACAAAAGCATAAATAAAGCAGGCAACAGCCGGGGGGGGGGGGGGGGGGGGGGGGGGCATGGGCATGGGCATGATTTAATTTTGTTTGTAATAATTTTATAGACCATACTTTCTTTGACATGAAATGTTAAGATTTTTTATTAATTTAAAATTCATATGCAAACAGTTCAAACCCAAATTGTACATAAAAGTAATATATTTATTATGGGATGTGATCTCATCATTTATGAAAATCATAATTTTTAAAAAGTACCGGAAATTGCATGTGGCCTTCTTTTTGACTAAAACTGGTACAAGAGAATGTTATTTAGAGACAAACACTTGGTGCGGGTATTACTGTCTAATGACAGCATCTAGTTTAGAAATTATTTTTAATTAACGGCTCATTGCAAACTTAGTTTAATTTACTAATACATTTAATATTGTTAATTTTAAACTCTTTTCAGGCTAATGTCCCCTTTTTGTTTCAATTGGCGATGGACAGATTGATTGGCTTATCCTTTTTGGCGGGTGGTGGAATGTTGGGTATATACTATTGTACATGGATAATTGTATTGGTAAGTTCATATGCTGTTGGATTTTAATATATAAATTAAAGAAACGTACGTGTATATTGATTTGTAGACTGGGTTTGGCTATTGTATATTTTGAGTTATTATTCACCATTTGAAACAAACAAAACCTAAAAATTAACTTTCCATCCAGGATTATTGTCCCACACCAATTTTTGCAGGGTGGAGTAGATTTTTGGCTTTGTTGTAAAGCTCCTGTTGTCGAACCATTCAGGCAACCTGCATTCAGTACTTTGTTCCGCCCATGCTTTTTGCCCGTTATATTGCATTACCAATGTCATTAACTCTCAACGTATATCCACAATGTTTACACTCAACAAGTTTACATCTAATTAAAATTTGTTTCCTTTCTCTCGTGATAGCCATTTGTAGACAAGGAAAACATGTTACAGATGTTCTTCCCTCCTAAAGTTTTTGCAGTCGCATTACCTCTTGCAATCGGTGTAATGGGTCTCCTTGTAATAGGTAATGGAACAATAGTTTAATTTTTTCTTATTTGTTCAACTGTCTAAAATAAACGAACAACTAAATGAATATTTCAATGATCTTAAATTTATCCATACCTTGAATTTACGAAGCAGATTGTTTCTTTCAGGTTTATTTGCCAGCGTAAAAATGTCACAAAGAAAAGGAGACAACATTTCCAAAAAGTCTCAATGAAACTTGTCTGCCTGTGCAGTCAGGAAATCTTGGCAGTTAATTTCAATCTAGTTTTTACTCTGCATATGTTATTAATTAATATTGTTATAAGGATTTGACATGCTTCATATAAGGAGTTAATTTTCAATTACCAGTAGTTTATTTTGTTTCGGGTATACTTGAATACTAATAATAGAATCATTCATTATTACAATTGTGGGATAGTGAAATTCCACCTCGGGGCCAAGATTCACGGTCTACCGAGTCCTAGACCGTGAATCTTGGCCCCGAGGTGGAATTTCACTATCCCACACGAGTATATAATGAATGATTATTTTTTTCACATTATTTAACATTAAAAAACGATGTCTGACAACTTTCTATTATGACGTTCAAAAGATTACCTTCGGTTTATCCCACCGCTTGCCTCAAATAGTGCGAGTCAAAATGAGAGCACACGACAATTTTTTCAACAAAAATATGATAAATTGTAATTAAGCAAAACAATTGCTTAATGGATAACATCAATCCATCATTTTGCATTTCCCTACACCAGACAACGTTTGTTTACGTTTTAAAGCGGCGTAGTAATACACAGTGTAAGACAGAAAAATCTCACACTGCTGTCACACTGGACAACCCGATCTCACACTGGTGATAATGCGAGAATATAGATTCCTACCTAATATCCGCGTAAAATGGAGAGAAGCACCTGTTTTAAAATATTGCTTTTATTTTTAGGCAGTTGTGAACTATATGATATTATAACAACAGTTCGGTGCTCGCGATCACAGGCATCTGACGTTATAAATTTTTCTCAAAATAAAAATAAATGCCCTATACCTAATAATACACCTTGCATATTATTAGGTATAGGGTATTTATTTTCATTATGAGAAAAATTTATAACGTCAGGTGCTGATTTTATTTTTTCGCGACTTGATACAAAACAGTGGGATATCAGAATAAGTACGCAGATAAAATAAGGAATTTTTAATTTTATAATGGAAAACAAGTCCAGAAACTTTTTCTCCTGCATTAAAATACAACTAATATAATAAGAAATTATCATACAATAAACAAAATACACGTTTATTACAAATTTCATAATACAACTCCTATACATGTATGTATGTCTGAAAAACAATGTTCAATCAGAGAAAAAAATTAAGAATGAATGAAGCCATATTTATATATATACTCAACATATTCAGGGAACAATGTGTTTATTAAATGATAAAATCAAAACTTGAATTGGAATGTTTTCTTATTATAGTTTGCTAGCAGTAATTGCACTAAAAGGATTTCCCCTGGCACTCTTTAGCTTTTGATAATCAATCTCATGAAATCCAGCTTTCTCTAATGCGCCCATGTACCTATCGGGGTCAGTGTTGCCGTATTTCATGATCCCCTTTTCATTGACCTTCTTGAGACTAAATTCATTTAATACAGTAACAATTTTTGCATTTTGTTTCATGACTCTTCGTAATTCTGTAGCACATGCTACTTGGTCATCCCAGAAATAGTAACAGTTGCAATGAAACACGTGGTCAAATATGTCCGACTCAAAAGGCAGATTGACTACGTCAGCTAGAACGAGCTCCACTTTTCCTGCAGAGATTTGAGATCGAAGCCGTTGAGTCGCTTTCTGAATCATTGGGTGGGAAATATCAGCACCATAAATTTTGCCATTACCATCTGTAAATATGGACAAAACAATATTTGAATATTGTATTATGATGTATAAAAATCCTATTATAATATTTATATTGTTGCTGTTATTTATTGTAGGCTTTTAACTTACCCTTTATTCTCATGTAGGCCTCTTCAATTCCAATGCCTGGACCAAACCCCACTTCTAACACAGTGTCATTTTTAGAAATATTGCACAATTTTACAGCATTTTCTTCAAGTCCTCTATTTAAGCTCTCAAAAGTGTATTTCTGGAAAAAAAAAAAGCATTTCATAAAAAAACAAGAGGCCCATGGGCCACATCGCTCACCTTAGCAACAATTGGCATGATAAAATCAGCTTAATGGAGTCATAATACAAAATATCTAGACAATGTGGTATAGTACATGTAGATCCTGTACAAATAATAATCCATTTCCCCCCCTGGATATCGTTATGTTTATAATCAAGTCCCTTTTCTAACAGGATGATTTTATAGTTTTATCACATGTTGAGCATTGCAGTTCTAAAAAAGATCCTAAACAATTGTTTATATATGGAATATAAACCTACATCAAACTCTGAACCCCTTGTGAGGCCAAAGAATCGTCCAGGGGCCAGAATCTAATCAATTAAAAAAAAATCAGCAATATGTCAAAATGATTGCATATATTAAGTAAAACCATATATTATAACATTCAGTTTTTTGAATAATTAAAATGTTTTCCTTTGTACAACTGGATCCCCAATGTGGCCCCACCCTACTCCTCAAGATTTTGATTTTAACGAATTTGAATCTACACTATCTGAAGGTGCTTTCACTAAAGTTACAGCTTTTCTAGGCAAATGGTTTATTAGAAGAAGATTTTTCTCTATAATCTCTATAAAATTTCGACCCCCATTGTGGCTCAACCCTACCCCGGGGGGGGGGAGGGGGGGGGGGGAGGGGGGTCATGATTTTCACAACTTTGAATTTACACTACCTGAGGATGCTTCCACACAAGTTTCAGCTTTCCTGGCTGATTGGTTTCTGAGTAGAAGATTTTTAAAGATTTACTCTATATATTCCTGTGTAAACATTTGACCCCCCATTGTGGCCCCATCCTACCCCTGGGGGTCATGGTCTACACTAAATGAGGAGGCTTCCACACAAGTTTCAGCTTTCCTGGCCAAATGCTTCTTGTCGAGAGGAAGATTTTTGAAAATTTCTCCAACATTTTCAATAATTCCTAATTTTCATAAAATTGAATCCCCTTTGCCTAAAGGTGCTTTCTGCCAAGTTTGGTTGAAATTGGTCCAGTGGTTCTGGAGAAGATGTTGAAAATGTGAAAAGTATACAGACGGACAGACGGACCGACGGACGACAGACAAAATGTGATCAGAAAAGCTCACTTGAGCTTTCAGCTCAGGTGAGCTAAAAAGTACAGTTGACAAAACGATTTAATTTTAATCCATCTTAATCGTTGACAACTTATTAAACATTTATACTTACATTCACAAACCATCCAACTGGTCCCCTTTTAGGATGCCTCAAGTTTCTGGCAAGAGCTTCTTTAAAGAAACTTGTCTAAATGTGAGAAGTGAAATTTAATTGAATTTGGAATTTTTTTTTTAAATAACAGTTTCGATGAGAAAGTTTTAAATTTCAACTGTGGATGTTAAAACTTCTTGTTATATACATTTCTGTATTTCCAATGATTCTGTATCCATTATTATGTATAACGTTACTTCTTAAATGTAACGTACGTTATATATGAATTTTGCAATTAGTTTTCAAAAGAATAAAAATGCCCATATTTAAACAATAAAATGCTTTCTTTGGTGATTCATTCGGGATATGAAGGTGGCGACATTGCAGAAAAAAATTACATAACCCGCGTTAGCGGGTTATTTAAATTATTTTCTGCAATGATCGCTACCTTCATAACCCGCATGAATCATCAAAGAAAGCATTTCAATGTTTACACATCTTTATTTTGACAAATTAATACATTGATCGTAAACAGTAAGAAAAATTAACCAAATTATTGTTAATCTACATCAGTACGTTATCTAAAAGAAACAGCCAAATCGTCTCCTATGGGCATTTGAGTTTGACATCATCTTGATTACTTCGTGCAGTCGTGACTTTTTTGGGTCGCTGTAGGTTTCGACCAATCAATAAACGGGGCATGTACAAAAACAGTCCTGTCAGTTTCCTGTCAGTTAGAGTCGCTGTAGGTTTCGACCAATCGATAAATGGGGCGTGTAGATTTTTTAGTCTAGCTGTTTCTATAGAGCTATGAATTAAAGCAACTATATATACTATTACTTATTAGGTTTGTTACTGACTGACTACAGAAATATAATTTCAATCTCATAGATGGCTCGGCGAATCATACTCGATAGATGTAAATATAGGGTGTCCTAGAATATCTGATACCATTTGAAATTCGTATAAATAAAATAATATTTGGTCAAAACTTGTAAATTGTGACTAAAATAAAGAGTAAAATCTTTTAAGTTTTTCCACAAAAAAGTTTGGGAAAAAAACGTGCTTTTATTTAAATTATGATGTCACAAAGTTGCATTCATATATCTTTGGTTGAATTGAATTTTAATCAAGATAAATCGGTCAAGAGAGTAGGCATCTTCCGTTTTTAAACTGTATCATCAAACACAGACTCAGATATAGTTGAACAAGTTATAAAAACAGAATACCCTGGGGAAAAGCGACTCAACAAGCAACAGATTCTTTAAATTGTGAAAAGATTTGAAGAAATGGGATCCGTACAGTGGCTGTTGTGAAGAATTTTACTCATCGACTTAACGTCGTCATTGATAAAAAAGGACGTCATTTGGAGCACTCTTTTTAAATTTATTGTGTTTTTATGGGCAACACCAACTTTGTCAAAAACTTATGAATGTTTGTGAAATATCTTCAGTGAAAATTTACTTCATATACATTTATAAAAATGCATTTGATTTTTTGTTAAATAAACTTAATCAAAAGTTATTCAAAGAGTAAATGGTATCAGATATTATGGGACACCCTGTACAATGTTATAAAACATTCCTTAACGATTAATTTACTTTGCATAAAGATGATTGAATAAAAATATCTACATATTTGAATTGTATACAGTTTAGTCATACTTGATTATTTAAACAATAAAATGCTTTCTTTGGTGATTCATTCGGGATATGAAGGTGGCGACATTGCAGAAAAAATACATAACCTGCGTTAGCGGGTTACGTAAATTTTTTCTGCAATGATCGCTACCTGCATAACCCGCATAAATCATCAAAGAAAGCATTTTATTGCTTATATTTACATCTTTCTTTTATCAAATTAATAAAATGATTGTAAAAAGTAAGACAAATTAACTAATTTATTACTAATGTACATCAGTACGTTAGATACAAGAAACAGCCAAATCGTCTCCCATGGGAATTTGAGTCAGGCATCAGCATGATTGTAAATTGTGACTCAAATAAAGAGTAAAATCTTTTAGGCTATACAACATTCCTTAACGATTAATTTACTTTGTAGAAAGATGATTGAATAAAAATATCTACATATTTGAATTGTATATAGTTTAGTCATACTTGATTATTTAAACAATAAAATGATTTCTTTGGTGATTCATTCGGGATAGTCCGTGATTCCTCTCAGGTTGCTGAAGGTTTCGAGCAATCGATAAAAGGGGCGAGTAAATTCCAGTCCTGTCAGTTTCTATAGTACGAAAGACGAATAGGGCCACATAAAAAATATTATAATCTCGTAGTTACAAGAAAATATATCGTAATTACGAGTTCATTATTTCGTTAGTTGATTACTAGTATCTCGTTATTATGAGTTAATTATCTCGTTATTACGAGAAAAGATCTCATTATTACGAGGTAATTATCTCATAATAATGAGATCTTTTCTCGTTATTACGAGTTAATTTTCTCGTTATTTCGAGAAAAGATCTCGTCATTACAATAAAAGATCTATATAAAATGGTTCGTTTATTGTTCTACTCTCTCTTTATGTAAAATGGATGATCATAAGAAATTCATTGAATTAGTGAAAGAAATTTTAAAAGAATGAGCAAAGCAGATTGATTAATACATTAATATGAAAGATAATTTGTTTTCAGACTCCAAATTGTTCATATACATGTACAAAAACAATTATTTTCAATATAGGTTGTGTAATAATATATAAAACACAATCCGGGGTAAATCCCGTATATCTATGATTGAAAATATATAATCTACCTATCTGTAACTAATAGAATTGTGTTTTTATGAATAGGACTACCTTGTATTTAGTGTGGGATTGGGATTGTAATACTAGTATACGTTGAAAAGTAAAATTCCACTTATTCATATAAGATAAAATGTCAAATCCGATCATTTTATGTAGAAATTCATAAATAATGATCGTTGTTATTAAAAATTAATCAAATTGAATTATCATTTCTTGAAAGAAAGAAAAATAGACTGAAAGGGTGAACCAATGGACTCGTAATAACGAGATCTTTTCTTGTAATAACTCGATAATTAACTCGTTATAACGAGATTTTTTCCTCGTAATTACGAGATATTTTCTCGTAAAAACGAGATAATCATAACTCGTATTAACGCAATAATTAACTCGTAATAACGAGATCTTTTCTCGTAATTACGAGATTAAAAAAATGTTATGTGGTCCTATTCGTCTTTCGTACTATAGATCTATGAATGTACAATTTTCCGTAAGAAATAAAGGGAATCATACTTATAGTGGATGTAAATATGAAATAGATAAGGGTACGTTTGCGATGTAATCGAGTCCACCAGGGAAAAATTGTAAACATCTTTGAAATAGAAATTTTATCTGGTAAGGTTAGCTGTGAATATGTGAAACGAAATTAATCCACCTGGGTTAGATATGCTATATTTTTAAACGTACCTATTTTTAACCTCTTTACCCCAGAAGTGAACGACTACGTTTAACAAAAAAATCCTTCCCATCGTAGCAAGATGCGTTCGGGTTTTGTGTCCTTTCTACTTTCGATAAATAAGCACAAGACCCGCGACTGTGGCTTGCGACGATTCTTACTTTCATTGAGTAAAAAAGACAAAAAACAACTACTAACCATGGTAGACGTTACAGCGAGAACTTCATAGTCCTCAACAACAGATGGTGCGTTTGATACTCGCATACACGTGGGTTCGTTCAAATTACCACCAGTGATAATGGCACTCCAAATTTACACAAAATGTGTTATTCATAATTTACATTCACTATGGTATACTTAAAATAGTGTATTGCGTAGAGTCGATCTATAAGTTAGTAGATATCAGATCATCGATTGTACGTACGGCAACCATTCAACCTATATTTAAAATTTCTTAATGTTATCTTCTTGAAATGGGATATATATCATATTGCCTCCAATATATCTATAAACTCATACGGTATATTTCAGGCAACCAAAGTGGAATGGTCAGCATGGTCAGACTAAATTTAAAACCTTTAATTTAAAACCTTAATGGCTTGTACATTTATTTTTTTATATAAAGAAAAAGTAGCTAGGAAAAAGTGGAGTGGCAGCCCCCTACGCACCTACAATAAAATGTGTATGTGTGCCGCAGAAGTATGATACGGAACGCACTTTATTGTTTTTCCGGGAAATTTAATGTTGCACGGAACATGGTTCACTTAAAAATGGCAAAAGAAAATGTTGATTATAAAAAACTTCAAACTGACTTAGAACAGCAAGAGTTGGAGGTATTTTTGCAATGGATAAGAATTATTCTAAAGTTTCATGTGATTTTCAATTATTCTGATAGTGACGTGATGATTACTTTGAAAGATAATGAAAAGTGGCATCAACTCGAATTATCTCTGCAATTGTTTATTTAATTTAAGTTGGTGTTAACAGGCTGTGACACCAATGATTATACCGACGGACCATTCAAAACTGGTTCAAATTGTCTGTAGTTCTTTTTTGATATTTAAAAAGTGTAATGCATCAGACTCAGCAACTACAGATTGACACAATTCTACAACAAAAGGGTGTGTCTATTTTACACTTTAAAAGTCTGCTTGTCAAATAGTCATGATAATGGAAAAACATGGCCGAAATCTACCATTTTATTTTCTTAAATCAAAATTGCATAAGCATTTAGTAGATCATTATCATGATTATATACCCGGCGAACTTGAAACTGGTAAGCACAGAAATAAAATGATACAGGAGGGATAAGAGTATCATCCAAACAGATATAATGTGACAAGTGGTAGATTAATGATATCTAGCAAGCAGATATTATCAATCTCATTCTGGTGTGACTTTTCTAATTGTGGTATGTCCCATGTGACAGCCATGCCAGATATAAACAATATCCCTTCCCCAACGTCACTCAATCGAATCAAGGAGTCGCTGATTAGTTGATGGGGCGGAATTAGAAATAGACGTAAATTTACTGAATGAACAACAATATAGTGCATTTTATTTGAACATGTACCGATAGTTTTATATACATAGACAGTTTAGAATGGCAGAGTTTCATATCACAAAAAAACTTCTCAAGTTATCTCAGTACTAAATTGCTACCACTTCCATTAAGTGTAAAGTTGTAATTTACTATTTCATAGGAAGTATATTTGAAACTCTGATGCCAGCTCGTAGCAGGGATTCCACTTTTCAACATGACTTTGTGCACTGACACCACACTCCATAAATACATCTATTTAAAAAAAAAAGGGAGGAGTAATCTATAATCTGATTAGATTGAAGCTATAAAAATTTATTAAATCTAAATATTTGAACTAAAATGTATTCCTGACCAGAAGATTTGATTCTGTCTAATCAATACTTCAAACTGATAGAATGCGGGACTCCGTTTTGTATAAAATTTTAATATTTAATTAGTGAGGTAAACACATTTGGGACATTTTTTTCTGAGCTCTGTCAGAAAGGCTCGGGAAGGTAGGATTGAGTATAACTTATTTGGCGGTACTTGGATATATTCGTACATCAGGTATATGTTTATCATTTTCAGTCAGCAGGAGGCGTGGCACCTGCCCAGGTGTATAATCAGCTGCTAGCTCTCTACCTACTTCATAATGACATGTAAGTTTGATTACAGAAGAAATATTTTGACTATTAATTTTTATCATGCTTGAATTTATTACTATCTAATGATAAATGAATCAAATATATGGTAGTCATTGACAAGAAAAGAAACTACAATGATAGGTTAACCAGATATGAGAACTGTCAGTTTTCAGACCTCTTTAATACACTTGTCATTATTGAAAATGCAAATTAATATTGTGATTTTTTTCATTTATTGAAATGTACCCTATATATATTTTTTAGGTGCAATGCCAAATTCCTATGGAAAAGGATTCCACAGACAGTTAAAAGTGTAAACTAAACTACTTTCTATGGAATTTATTTAATGTTTTCGTTGTTTTGTGTTAATGGGTAGTTTAAAACTACATGTATATAATTTTACCACATGTAAATGTCCACACTGTTGTAATTGCTCTAATAACTTATAAATTCTCTCAATGTAGTCAACCCCTGAAACAGTCCAGATTTGGGCCGTAGGTCAGAAACTATGGTTACGGGACTACCCAGGAATCTATGAAGCTTTGAAGAAGGAGTGGTCAGAAAACATCTCTCAAATAATGGAAGCAGTAAAAGGTACTTGTAAACCCAAGATGGTCTGTTTAATTTACATACCCCTATACAAATGTAAACGTGTTCATATTTGTTCCATTTCTTACCTTTTGAGCACATGGCATAGTAATCAAAGGTGTTAAGTCTTAACTTGGAAGGTTGCTGGTTCGATCCCCACTATGGTCACTTGATGTTGTGTGATGTATCGTTAGACAAGGCACTTATCTGTATTGTCTCAGCCCACCCAGCTGCAGTGGGTACCAGCTTATGTGGGGGGTTAACTGCCATGGATTAGTGTCCATAGTAACCTGAGATAAGTGCCAACTTTATGAGCCTCATGATGCGGAGGATTAAAACTTACCATGAAGGCTTGTATCAAAGCATGTGGTCACTATGTTTTGGACTTCCTTAACATTGTAACAACTTGTTCTTTTCAGCTGCCACAAGGGAAAGAGCTAAGACGTTGGTATCCAAGGCCTACAGTTCCATCGATGCTGATGATTTTGCTGTATTTATGGGAATGCCCTTAAGTGAGGCCATACAAGGTTTGAACTTTTTTCATATCAAGTTCAAGGACACGTTTCAACAGATTGACAGAAATGCTTACAGACAGAAATTCTGTTGGATGAAACTGCATTATCATAAAAACATAATACGTAACTTTGTAAAAAAAAAAAATGACTGATATCCCTTTTCAAGTAATTTATAAGATAATTCTTTAGTCTTATAATTCCATATACTTTTCATTATGTAGCTGCAACACAAGAAGGATGGACATATGATTCAGCAACTAAATACATCAAACCTACAAAACCAGGTATAACAGAATTAATGTTGATACTTCCTCTCAAGATTGTAAACTGTTCAAAGTTTTGTTTTTTTTATCAAAGATCATATGAAGATACATACATGTATTATAATATATTAATGTACCAGCAATTGAAATGTACATGTCATTATATTTTGATCTTGACCTTTCCTTTGAACATGACTTCACTATACCATATTTTGCATTAAGCTCAGTTTCCAAATTATTTTCATTAATATGCATATTAGGATGGTTACAGGTGACAGCAATTGAACTAACTGTGCCACCTTTTCCTTAACTTGACAAATCATTCAAATCTGTAAAACAGAATTTACAGGGGTTCTGTAATTTATACCCAGGGTTTTTTCACATGTCACAAAATTTGCAGAAATGGGGAAACTGTGTAAAAAAAAAATTATTTGTGTCAGTCATTTTTGGCAATTTAAGAAGTTTCTTATAGCAAACAATGTTGGATATAATTTGTGCATATTTGGTATTTTGCAATGTAAAAGTGATCCTGAAAATTAGATAATTGCAAAAATTACCAGATGTACGATATTTTGAAAAATCCTTTGGTATTTTCTACAACACATAGTATATAAATTGAATATTTTTTTTATTGAACTATCAGTTTCTACATGTGCATTTTTAAATTATTTACAGTATTGGTAAAAGATCCAGAGTTATTAAGTGAACAGCAGTTGTCAGTGCTAACAGACTATGTGTCTTTCCTGGAGGCGTGACAAGGAGAAAGAAAGAGTTTGTGTATTACATCATCAGAGTCTGTGTATTACATCATCAGTTGGTGCTTAACTTCACAATGCAGGAAACCGACTCATTGGGAGAGGATTAAACAATGGCTGGCGAAATAATTCTATGATCCCTAGACCTCCAATACAATCAGTATAGATAATTTACTAGACAGTCAGAATTCAAAATAGTTGGGTGTCAGAAAATACCTTACTCGTATATACATATATTAATGGTATATACATGTACATGTATTAAATATTCGTAGCCTTGCCATGCAGCCACCGAAATGTTTTGCAAGGAAATTACTTAAAAACAAAAACACGTATATGAACTGTTAAATATTTTACTGTTGATTTTTGGTGTTTGAAAACCTGTCAAGTGTATATATGTGCATGATGTATCTGTGAGGATCTTTAGTAAATAAAAACTGTGATAACCAAATATGGCCAGGTGTTTTGGTTTTTTTTTTTTTTCAATTAAATTTTTTGTCCAAAAACGGAGGGTATATTTATCACTACAGGGAAATATTCGATGTTAAGAGAACAAAATGACATGTACTAATTTGAGAGGCAATTTTTTGTTGCAAAAATTGACCTGATTTTTGCATACAATTGCAATATATTGCCAAAAAGTTTTCAGAATGAAACACTGTATTTAATATACTGGTACCATATAAAGTGCACCAACTGGGCAAATGTTACACCCAACAGAGGCAGCAATTTAAAAAAAAACAAAGTACCAAAGAAGTTTGTAAAATTTACTTATTTAAGACATTGTACTTCATACAGAGCCATATAAAAAGAAAAACAAACAAATATCTTATCATATGAACAAGCAGACATGTAATTCTGGATCAGTAACCTCCAGCCTGTATTAGGTGGGCGATAGCATCTGAGGGGGTGACAGTTCTGTAGTATTCCAAACCAGTTGTAGTAATACTCAAAAAAACGGGGGATGATTTCAGTTATAAATTAGGATTAATATATGAATTTTTTTTTACTGATAAACACGATACCAAGTGTTGCTAATACTGTATATATAAATAAATATATCTAATTTTAATTAGAAACTAATGCCAGAATTTTTATAGTATAGGATTGTAATTAAAAGGCATGTGTACTAGTATTTATCAGTAAATCTTGAATAGCTTTATCTTTAGAGTAAGCAAACACTTTGGGGATTTGCTCCAATAATGAAACCTCTCTGACTAGATTATTTTCCTTTAACAGTTTTTCTAAAGTAAATGTGTTAATAGATGATGTACAATGATAACTACATATTGATTAGTGAAAATGATAGGAAATCTGTTGCTAGAAGTTATATGTTTCAACTTGTTGTATAAATTACAGATGCTATGCGTTTACTTGAGTAGCACTTCTCTTATACATCTCATCCAGTACTTGATCATCAAATATGTCAATAATCCACGGCACAAATAAATAAATGTTACTATGTATTATTTCCCTTGAACACACCCAATATCTATCACATTCAAGCTATAAACAAACATGTGGTACAAGACACAAATCTGCAAGAAATGAATAAGTTATATACTCATTCTATAAACACACTAGCCTTCCAGTCAGTTGATTCTTTATACCTGGTATATACAATTATACGTATCAACCCATGCAGAGTCTTATGTAATCCTTACCCATCAGATTTGATCTATTTAACCCCCCCCCCCCCCCAGCCCCTTTTTTCTCATTGAATTTTTCTAGTAGAACAGTATTCTAACCAAAACCATAAACTCTGCAATGGGCCAACAAAATATTTGAAATCATACAAGTTATATATTGCACCTTTGTCATATTAGTTTAATACAGACTCACACATTTACCTTCATAACATTTCTTCTTTAAATTTGTAAATTCTTGGAGAAAAATCTGTCATGCACTGACAACATAGTTTCCTGAACATGCAGCCAAACACTGTTTTTAATAGAATTGTTTTGTGTGGGTTTTTTTTTATCTATTATTTTGAAATTCAAAAACAACAGAACAAAACAGCAGATAAAATAATGCATTCTTATATCTAAAAAAAAAATCCCAACAACCCCAAACTTATATAGATAAAACAGATGTTATGTTACAGTATCTATTTTTCAGTATAGTCTTTTTGACACAAAACACTGTGTCAGCCTGATGTATGTGTTTGTCTCAATAACAACTTATCAATCAGTGGGTAGCAGAATAATGAACATTGGGATTATAATAACTTTTATAATTAAATTCTGAATTTAAAAATAATGCAGCATTGCTATGCTTTGAGGCAAAATTATATGAACCTGACTGTGTTATTTCAATACATTTATATTATGCTTCCATCAATATTGATAAAAAAAAAATGACCTATTCTGTGATGTCATATTGATGATAAATTTGACAATATCACATGTATACTAGAATTTGTCAAAGTGTTGCATTTTTTTACCATCACATTTTTTTTGCAACATTCTTAAGAAATAAATGTATTTCCATTTCATGGATACATATGTTTTATACCTAGCAGGCAAAAGCAGCACTTTATAAGAAACTCTACAACTTACATCAAAATAATACACATTTTCACAAGAATAACTACAAAACAATTGATTGACTACAAGGGAAAATGGAATTTCTTCAGGAAGGGGAATAACAATGGGTTTTGTTATATGCAAACAATACACACACAGACTTTTATGTTCCACTGGCATGTTCCTCTAGCAAGCACTTCTCTGTGCCCAAACTATAGGGAAGCTGCACCAATATTTGTTCTTGCATAATAGTTTACATATTGTAAGCCACGTAGATTGGGTCCAGCTGGTCTGCCAAGAATCCATCCCTTAGATGCATCCTCTGCTTTTCACCCCTTGAGTTGATTGGAATAACTCCTGGATCCACCACGACTACCACCCCTACAATTAGGTAGTGCTCCTCTAGTGTTACATTGGTTACCAGGGGAACCAAATCCAGAGCCTCATTTTCACTTCCTTCCAGTTCCACAACCACAACCAACAAATTTGTCCATGTAAAAACAGCACTGAAAATTGTAAATAGAATCTTATCGTAAAAGATATCAGCATCTTAATCAAATATAAAGATAGCAGTGTGATGAGCTACCAATAAAGAAATCAGAATCATATGGAACTGTCACTCACCATTCACAGATTTTGCGATGACTCCTAACAACACTCATTTCTATGTCAATGGGGTGGTACCTCATTCCTCTCAACATAATGGTTTCATCTAATGCACCCACCACAAATATTGCATCATGCCTGCCTAAAAAAGATTAAAGATAATCTTATTTTTTCATAAATTCTGAAATCCAGTTTTAAATTCTATTTTTGGTTAGCTTAACTAACCAATGCAGTTTCTGCAATAAAAAAACAGATTTACTGGTAATGCAATCTATAGATTCATTACAATTTTCTGTTTTAGATCACTTTGATTTTAGGATCTGTTTATCAATTCTATGTGTACCTCCATCACTTTGTGTCAGCTCTGTTCGGCGCACAAATCCGAGGAAACCGGTTCTGGCGTATCTCGTGGATGTGTCGCCAGTGGCTAGATGTGAGTCGAAATGTTCAGCATGAAGCGAGTCATCCCCATAGATCATAAAATACCCTGATGCATTGTGTGGACTGTTGACCCAAATCTGTCAAGATATTACACAGAAATTCCTCATAACTCCAACAACTGGAATGGTTTAGATGGTTTATAGGAAATGTTTGACAAATGCTAGACCTGAACTTACCTCCCCCAGGTGAGAGTCAGCACACTGTCCCTTTGTATCTGGATTGGCTATCACAACTTTTACACCTGGCAACAACTGAAAAACACAATACATACTTAAAGCCAACTGCTTGGGACACCTGCATGTAAGTGTATATGATATGCATGCAAAATTGAAACATCTTGTAGTAAATTACAATGTATAAGCAAACCTACATAAAATTCTTTCATATACACATGTACCTTTGGGATATCAGAGAGATTTGTCATTTGATCAGATAAGAGGGTCTCACCTTGCCAGACTCCATGATACAGAGACTGTGGGGGCTCCCCTTCTCCACCAGTGTCACCCTGTCGTTCCTCATGGCTCGCTTGTCAACATACACAGTGGTGGGATCAGGGCAAGATGCCCCCTGCAAAGTTAAGAAACACAACCATTAACAGATATAAATGTCTTTATGTTGTTTACTAAGCAAAAAAATACATTTGCTCAATATATGCTCAATTATAACCCAAGCACTCATACTAGAACATGTTTCATAATACATGTATATTTCAGGAAAGATTTCTTTGTTAAACAGCCAATATAAATGCTATCTCTGAAAAAGAACCCTACCTGTAATGCCATTCCCAGATTAACTCTGCAGCCGAAACTGGTGCTGACTGACCGAGGGGTAAGTCCCAGGTTAGCGAATAACTTAGTGAAAGACGTAGTGAGCTGGATCCTGGGCCGCTCCTCTGCTATCACACAGCAGGTCCTCACACAGGCCAGGTTTATCCCCCTTTGCTAAAAGACAATATAAGATCATCATTTATTTTTTAGTTTTATGCTTAAAATTCATTTTGCTTGCAAAAATGTAAAAACAGACTTATTTTCATGGATATAACTTATTTTACCTGAAGAATGTAAAAAATATTTTTTTAACTTGGGGGGTGGGTTGGGGTTATGACTTAATTTACCTTAAGCGTAGCAGTTGATGTGCCTAGACCTCTTGTGCACAATTCCATTACTCCATACGAACAGAAAGTGTCCCGCACTGCAAACATAGGGTAAAGATATCAATCACAGACAAATTAATTGGGACATTGTAAGTAAAGCTTTAATACTGCTGACCATCAAATGCAGTGACCTGTTGAGTTGTTACCTTTATAATTACTGACAGCAGTGAGCCAAACAGCGGGGTTTGTTTCCACCTCTGATGGAGCAATCAATATGGAATGATGACCAGAATATATACTGAAAGACACAATTAAGGGCATGGTTAAAATAGCAAATAGGGATAATATTGCTAAATGAACATCTACATTGTATTCATGGTAATTTAACGGTTTCACAATGATATCTGTACTACATTGTAGGTCAGCTTTATAACTAGTGAATATACTGGGTAATAAATTTGGACAAAAACAAAATCTCTGTAAAATACATGCACCAGGTAGAAAGATTAAAGGGAAGAGACTCTTACCTAGCGAGACACCAAAGAACAAAACCAAGTCCACAGTAAGGGTCCAGACACAGAGTTACTTCCCTTGATGGATACAGCTCACATTGTAACTTGATGGATCGACACAGCGCAGTAGTAGACGCATGAGACATCTGAAATGGGGACAAGATATTGTTAATCAATGTGTCCAAAAAATATATAGAATATGGTATAAATTGCAATAAATCGGAATAAAATTTCCAGTACTTTAAAATAATTTTACTAGAACGTGGTACAAACTGAAAAAAGTTTTTCAGAATTTCAATCTACTTCTTTCCTTACTTTCACTCCAGCTAGCATTCCTGTAGTTGACACGCTGAAGTCGAGGTAACATATCATTTCTGGTGTGGGAGCTCGATAAATGGCAGCTAATTTCTTTTTTGGAAGGTCATCTGTGTCCAATATTGTTGGCCAAGATTTGGATTCTAGAATCTGTGTTGCCTCCTGTGAAGAAGTTTATACCATTAATTCTCCTTATAACAAAAGCTTAACTTATAGAACAATATACACGTACCTTGATGCCTCTAATGAAACAGACAATTCTGGTAATAATTATGTTCTGAAAGGATTCTTCACTTGCCTTGGATTTGAGTAACTTATGTACAATACTGTTGGTAAGAATGGCGGAGGATTTGCTGACTTCTACAATCATTTTAACAGTGGGGAGGGTGGTGGCAATATTCTGGGGGTGAGGGGGTCGGATAGTGACAGGAACACAACCCACGTAAAGACACCCATAGAAAGCTGCTATCAAATCAACACCTGAAAGTAAAAAAAAAGATTAGTTGTATACTAGTACCTGTACATTGAAACCATTGTTAGAACCAACAAAAAGTGGAAGAAAAAATGAAAAGAAATGTAAGAATATGATGAGAGAATCATGTGTTTCTTTTATTTTAACTATTATTGAAGAAATTTGTTGATGAATCATATTATCAGAAATATATAATGCTCATTTTCATTGGTCAAATGCGGCATCAAGATTATTTATACCTAGAAACTGCATAAACATTTACATCTCGTAGATGACATAATTTGCCTAGGATTTCATTAAGAATTTATGAACAATACTGTTGGTAAAAAAGAGGATTTCCTGACTTCTAGAATCATTTTCAATGTGGGGAGGGTGGTGGCAATATTTTTGTTTTGAAGGACAAAACCCTCCAAATTGAATTGTTTTATATAAATTTGCCAAGATGAGACACAGAATCAGTGTAACAGAAGATGACATGATTTGCCTCCATAATGAATCAATATCCCCCACACTGAATTGTTTTAAATGAAGGCTTTAAGATGAAACACTGACCTGTTGTTCATAAAGGTAAGGCGCTTTAATGAGATACTGACCTGGAGGATAAATTAGGGCGACGTGGTCCCCGGTGTTCAGCCGGCCCTTCTCCATCAGCATACAGCCAATTCGCTCTGCTCGCTTGTGGAGCTGAGAGCAGGACATCTGGATCTGAGGCTGAACCTGAAAAACAGGGCCAAAATATACCATTTCTGGTCACCACCGCAGGATAGATGTTGGTCTTTTTACAGTAACTTGAAGTACATGAGTTATACCAGAAGCTGGAATACTGGTATGCTACAGTGTACCAGGTATATGCAATCAATGC
Organism: Magallana nippona; assembly: GCA_033439105.1. Classification (NCBI taxonomy): domain Eukaryota; kingdom Metazoa; phylum Mollusca; class Bivalvia; order Ostreida; family Ostreidae; genus Magallana; species Magallana nippona. Next base: position 47,917,304 of record CM065918.1, on the reverse strand, counting down.
AGTCAATACAGCAATATAACATGCCATTCAGTCAAATCTCATCTGTGAAGTTTCACCACATGCGTAGTGTATGATATAGGAAAGCATTAGTTGTAATTTGTATGTTTTATGAATATGTCTTGTGTATGTTTTTTTTTTCCAGATATCTAAATAACCTTCACATTGTCTTATTGATATATATCATGAATAATTGGTCAAGAGTATAATTCAAGCTTGTTATTTGTTGAAAATTAAAATGGCCAAACCAAACATCATCACAAATTTTACACTCAAATAACCTGTCCTCAATTTAGTGTCTTAAAACAAAGACTGTTAAATCTAAATTATATTTATTAAAATAAAGTTTAAAAGTGAACAGTAGATTCTCCACTGTTACCCACAAAGGTTTAATTTATAAAGATACATGGGGAAAACCATTATGGTAAACAAACATAAATTCAACAATAAGATAATCTTCAACATAAAATATATAACTTTAAGTTTACATGATATACATGTATTCATAACCAAGCTTTACACAGACTAATACGTATGAAAAATTGTTTGGCATGCTGCAGAGTTTCAACCAAATCGAATTCATAGAAAAGTTACAGACATACAATTTTTTTCATGCAGTCATATATGAGAATAAACGCGAAGGCACATTAAGGGCAAATACTTGTAATATCTACTCGCATTGCCATTATTATATAGTAATCATCTTAATTATAAATGTGTATTTGACCACCAAAGTGGGTATTTCTTATCTTAACGGTAATTGATATACAAAGTCAGTGGTAAGATAAAATACAAGGCCGACACTCCCAGCTAACATAGATACGAACCTGATAGGGCCATTTTCCTTGTATCTAAAATTTAATCAAGTCAATTCTTAAGATATTTCAAACTAAACAACTTTTTAGCATCCTGTATATTTGAGCCAAATCATCAATTGTTATGCATGATTCTGACTTTCAAAAGATATATACAGCAATCAAAAAGCATACCATATGTATGGGTATATGTAGGTACATGTATATCAGAACCAAGATGCTTAAGAATTTTTTTTTTAATATTTTAAAGTATTTTCTGTTAAACATTCATTGAATTCATTGTCAATATTATATACATGTTTGAACTTGTAAGCCAATGCCAGGATACATTCTCTAAAACTAACATAAAATTAATGTGAATATCCCCTCTAAAATGAGCAATAATTCCACCAGAAATGTTATATGTATAAATGTCGAAAACTAGGAGTAATGACATGGTTCAATAAACACTGAGCCATATATAACCCAACAACAACCACCATCATGACTATGTTCCAAAGAAGAGTTGACCCTACTGGTCACCTGTTCCTTTAACAGAAGAAAAGCTGACCCAACTGGTCATCTGTTCCTTGAGACACAATTTCTTGATGAGTGAATTTACCTTGGAGTTGAGCAGAGTGAACACAATGTGGTCTGGTGTTGTCTGTGACCTCCAGCGAAGGATTTCTGTTAAAAACATGTGCTGAAAAACAACAAAGCAGAGGAGTCAAATACAGATCCAGTCAGGTATAATAGAAATTGAATTTGACTTGTTTGTGATTGGAAATTCTTTGGCTTATACATAAAGCAGTTATAGTAATTCTACAAAAACCTCCTCAAGACTACATGTAAAAAACAAAATGTGTAATAATCTTGCTAGTTAATATATAACAGGTTGTTAGAGATATCCTGTACAATAAGATAAGTAAACTGTATACAAATATTTGCATAAAATATCAAAATGAAAAAAAAAATCAATTTTAGAGACAACATGCTAATAGAACGAAAGGTTATTACATGTATATAATATGTAAATGTATTATAAGAAGAAAGACCATATTAAAAGATAAGAATTAGACTATACCTGTAACAAGTAATGCTAAGATAACTCACTACTGCTATGAGGAGCTAGCACACCATGCTTAACAATAGAAAGGAGACATACTTGAGGACCTACTTTACGGGCAGTGTCCGACTCCTCCTCGGAGCTGCCCAGCTCCCGGCCCTGGGCCTGGGCCATGCGGGCTCCCTGTACGATATTCCCTACATGAACAGCTGAGGGAGTGACATCTGAAACAACAGAAACAGGTCAGTGAGTTATCTCAAAGCTGTAATGGTCAACCAACAAAGGACTATCCTCATCTATACATCAGGTACAGATCACCTAATTTGAATTAATACAAGGGCAATATTTGTGTGTTGTTAATGAAACATAAAAAGTGGTATATCTACTGCAGATGAAACATAAATATTAGAGATTTAATCATTGTTACCAAAACAAAAATCAGTAGAATAAGTGGAAAATAAATTTTCTCTTCTGTTTTATTTGAGAACTGGAAAGTAAAGTAAGTGGTAATTGACGTTTCAGGTTTTTTCATCCTCAGGCTTAAAATATAAATTATTTGCATTCCACAGTTTGGGAAAAAATGTCACTTTTCCTCTTGATCTTGACATTTCCATGAGATTCTGATAATCATACATACTGGTACATGTGACACTTCCCTTGTACATGTACAGGTACGCTGATTACCTATAGCTGTCCAGAGAGGCATGCTCTTTTATATGACCTCACTAATACAGGGTACTAGCACATGTATGTTAACGACTCAGGAAATAATTTTAAAGAATACATGTACTATGAATTAACACTTTAAAATAGGCATCTGGGCTTGCATGGAGGAATGACCTGTAATCCAAAACAATCCAACGGAGCAATAAAGAGATAGCTGTTAAACAAATGTGTGATCAAAAACACACAAACACTGTGTACACATAAACAGAATTCAGCACTAAGCACTTTTTTTACAGTAATTTAATTAAGATATTAACATCTTAATGAATTGCTAATGGCATCTTTTATTTGTCTTTTGTATCAAAACAAATTATTATATCTATTCATCTGATTAGTAATGCAGTCTCTTGCTTACTGTGCTGTTTAGAGTTAAAAAAAAAAGAAGAAAAGAAATGTGTTAAAGCAATGTCACATCTAACTGCATAAAGTATTGAAATGTCAAATTTAAATCAGAGAATATCACAGCATGCTTAATAAATATCCTTGTTTGTTTGTCTGTGTTAATAATACATGTATCTTGGTGTCATCAAATGATTTAAAATGACTAATGAATCCAATATACCAGCAAATTATAATAACATGCTTCAGGAATACAGACCCCAGAGAGGTTAATAATAGCACGGTGGACCTTCACAAGGATCAAGAATTCTCCCCTTGGGTTCCCCTGCTGAATTGCAAAGATTATCTAAACTTCTACTTTAATCAAAGTGGAAGATTATTTAACAATCCCAGCAACGAGGCTTAAAAAAATGAAAAAGCTATGCATACTGGAATTTTTTAACTTAAGTAAAGGGAAATCCAAATGGTAAAAAAGAATTTAAGTATAGATGCTGAGAGAGATTTTGAGCTTTGAAGACAAATGGAGGAAACATGACCGAAAATGCTGGATTGAAACAGCAATTTAAAGAAAGGAAGTGAGGCATGCTGGGAGGTAATGTGTCCCAATTTTTTTATCTACAAAGATACACATGTGTAAATAAATGTAGTTTGATGTCCAAGTCTTTGAAGCCATGGCTGTTATGAATGCTGGAAATGTCCTGTGGAGTTGATACTTACACGAAATGGCTGAGGGAGGTAAATGTTCTAAAACACCAACAACCACATTAATCTCAAAACCCCGACGTAAAGAGTTACACAAACAGGTGAAAGGACAATACAGTGTGTGTGAATAATTTATAAACAACATGTCCCATTACCCAGAAATTCAAATGCATTATTGTTAGGTGTTTTTATTGTGTTAAACGTGTATGAAAATTAAAATTATTTATCATTCATGTAAACTGCAAACAAGTGTCAGATTGTTGTCCTCATATTTAGTACATCTTGCAAATGACATCATTCAAATGTTAATAATACACAGGTACATGTGGTTTTTACCTGGCCGATGTTCCCTTGGTTTGGGAAGATTTGTGACACAGGTGTGGGGACACATCAGAACATTGGCTGGGTGAAGGGAACCCTCCAGGAACTTCTTTTTGGTTTCTGGTAAATGTATACCACCAAGAGGTGTCTGCAAAAAACAAAGTAAGTACTCAAAATTATCTCAGGTGGATCTATGTTCATGTATTTACTGTACATCGTTTATTTTTCTTGTGTTGCAATTTTTTCAAAAATGAGGTCAATTTGTGAATTTTTTATTATGGGACATTTCATGTGTCTTTTAATTAGCTATAATTTATTTAATTTTCTGTGTTTTTTCTTTTATTTGTATGTGTCTTTTAATTAGCTATAATTTATTTAATTTTCTGGGTTTTTTCTTTTATTTGTAATATAACTTATGATATAATGCAATTATAAACATGATTGCAAAAAATGAAACAAATATCTTTTTGAAAAAAAAATATCCTCTTGTACATTATGTGCATCAATTACTATTACCTTTTCTTTCCGACCAACAAGAAATGAATTATATTACTTTAAAAGGTAAATGAATGAGAGTTGATTCCATGAGCGGTCACTGACCTTGGGTAGGTAGTTGGGCGGGACTAGAGCGAGGCAGTAGACACCCACTTGGTGGATACTATCAACAGCTTGTAACACACGACTCATCCATTGGAAACTCTGACAAACACAAAATACATTGAAATACATGTATTACACTGCCCAAATGCATGAGATCCAAAATGGATTTAAATTGCTGTAAATACAAAATGGTGTTGGAATGTTTACCTCTTCCTCTGTGCAGTCTGGACGCTGCTCAGCTATTATGATAATTCTTTCATCTTTCAAAACCGAAACAGAAAATACAGCAATCCTGAAAAAGAGAATAACAATTTGTATCTCAAACCAAAAACTATGTTTATCAAATCAAATCATTAACACAAAAACATTGCTAAAACACTCAACATTATTGTATTTTTATTTAATCTAACGAATACATGTAGTTGAGTACAAACCTTCCTCTGTAGATAAACTTCATCGGTTCCACAGCTAAAACGGTGGCGATGATGTCATCAGTGTTATGGCGACGTCCTGACACAGTCATTAAACCTTCCTTACTGCCACACACAAAAACCAGTCCACCCTATCAAGATACACAACATATGAGAGATTGACAGAAGGACAGATGGACACAGATATCGACAACCAACAATTGGGGTTAAAGACAGGAACATACCGGTCCGAGGAACCCTAGGAGACCAGTGCGAACATACTGCTTGTCCCCAATTACTGTACCATCAGGGTGTTGTGGCTGGACCTGTTGGAAACAAAATCACTTAATGATAAATACTGGTACAGGAATCTGGAAATGTGATTTGTCCCAGCCTTCACCAACTTTCTTCAAGTCAATTGTCAGCCTCTAGTCTGAGTATTGGTATCAAATTCGTTCATGTTACTTTAAAGAATTCAAGTTGAGAACCAAGTTGAGGAATCTGAAAAATCTTGTTATGGCTGAGCTTGATTCATTATAATCTTAATAATTTGCAAACCGTACAACTGAAATCCATACACCAACTTACTACATGTACTTATTCCACAAAATTTTAGGTCTTTCGAATTTACCTGGAAGGTTGTTGAGGAAATCCCCTGCAGACCCCAGTAGCTGACCCCTGTGTAGTCTGCACAGAGACAGAGTTCCCCCACCTCGTCTGTCTGACACAGGATTGAGGGACCCTCAGTCTTCACTACAATCATCATAGCTACAACAAAAACAAAAGAGTATATTATGGTTCCACCACACAAAACAATACATCTTAGATACACAAAAAAATACCTGATCCACTTCACAAAACATACATGTATACTAACTCAAATAGCCATTCAAGTCAATATGCATTTTTATGCAAAATAATACCGGTATCCTAGTCAGACAGCTATAATCTTATGCCACATAACCTGGACAATGGAATGGTTGTCTCAGACTACTGCCATAATTCATTTGGCAATCAAATTACTACATATACATTCTTTATTGAACTCGGATTAATGGCTTACCTCCTGGCATGACCTGACCACAGTCCTGCAGGGTCAGTGAGGTCAAGCTGTTCTCTGTGTCCACACGTACCACCCCGTGACTCAGGCCCTGCATGGAGAGGATGCCTCGACCTGTAGCACTCGCGCTGGACCTGCCCGGTCTGTAAACAGAACAAGAGATTTTAACTGTCTTTATACACATGTAATGTGGAACCATTCAGATTTGTGGGATCCAATTTTCATTGATTGTGAATTTTCAAAAGGTTCATAGGAATATAATTTTGTGGATTCATTTGTACTTAAAAGACTGTTTCAATAAATCCTTGAAAATATAAATTTCTGGGTGAGGGAAACGCATGAAATGCATGACTGAGCCGAAATGAATTCTTATGATTCCGTAATATGCTGCCAAACACAGCAAAGGCAAAATAGGAAAAAACATATTGATATTATGTCTACTATATACATCAAATAACTGGATGTGTAGATACATGCTGATAGTTTTGAAGCTTTAGAATAGTACCTTCTTATTGAGACAGTTAACGCTTCAGAAGAACTGGCACATGGACATATTGCCTCTGGCTTCAATCCCTTACTTTGGAATAAGTTCAGGAATGCATCACAGGAAGTTAAAGACCCTGTTCAAAAAGCAATGACTTTTCTATAAGCACATCTACATACTGGGAAAAAAAAAACAATCATGATACTCGAAATTCACCAAAGCAGAGAGTTTTCCTTCTGAATTGTTCAAACAAATCTGAGAAACACTGAATAGCTTACATGGATTAGCTCCATCAGCCACTAATAAAAGTCTCAGTGAGGCGAAACTAATATCCTTGTGATCCTTCTGAGCCAGAAGTCCCCAGTGCATATCTCTGGACTTCACAATGGCCACTGAGGCTGCAAAAAAAAATTCAGTAATCTATATAGTAACATGTACTTTCTAATTCATGCAACAAAATACTAAACAGAAAGAATACAGTAAGAAAAGCATACATTCAAAAATTATCCACAGTGAGATGTGGTTTGAACATGGCAGAACTTCTTTAATATCCAAGATATTTTTTGTTTTGTCATTTATACCTCTATACTTGGTTATCTACAGTGAGACTGTGGTTGAAACTTGGTACAATTTTATTATTAGCAAATCCATTGAATGTTTTATTGTTGTTTAGTACCTTTATACTTGGTTATCATCTTCATCCAGGAAGCTGGATCAACTTTCATCAAAGAATATGGAATAAATATCACATGCATGCCATTAAACACACTCTGAAACAAACAATGATATTGATAAATAGTGCATACTTCAGTAACAGGGGAATGTCTGAAAGACATTAATCATGAGCTTGATCTATAACAACAGAGAGTACATATAACAGTACTTACACACAATATACCATGCCAGAGACCAACATCTCTTTTGAAGTCTAAAACACACACCATCACTTCACCTGAAAATGAAAGAATGTAACAGTTACAACTTTCAATCTACATGTAAGTTTTTTATAATTTATTGTCTCCAGTAAATTCTCCTCTTTTTACAGTCAATCAATATCTCAGTACAGATGAGGAGTTATTTTCATTCAGTAACTACACTAGGTCGTGCCTTACCCTCAGTGTAGTTGGAGGCCAGGGTGAGGGTTTGGGCATGACACAACATGGCTCTTCTGGTCACAGTGACTCCTACTGTGCTACCATCCTTGCTCTGTGTGTACTGAAAACAGAAAAAAATAACATGGTCATCACTACAGCTGACAATGCAAACATACTGCTATAGCTTTATCAATATTCATGGGCCTCGTTTTGTGGATTTTTTTGAGGATGTATTAATTTGTGGTCAGTGGCTCTATCAATACAAATTGTTGTCACTTTTCTTACTTCAATAAACATTTGATTTCCTGAATTCATGTAATCCATAGAAATTGGTGTTCAACAAATAATGAAACTACGATACTATTTGTTGCTTATAGATAATGGCTGTTGTATTGATCTCCATTGACAATGTTAGTAATCTTTAGATTATCATATCTTTATCTTATAGACATGGTTTGAGGGTGATGAAATTAGTCAAATATATTCCCATGAACATAAACTTTTTGATGATTTAAATACTGCATTAATTAAACCTGTTTCAAAGTGAAATGCCCTACCTCAACATATGCAGGGATGTCCTCCGATTGCTTGGGTGGGGGTTGCCAGTCTTTTGAAGACTTGTGAAAGTTGTCTGTCACTAACCAATTGAGCTTTGGCCATCCTATAATTAAGAAATGTCTTATACATGTATAAATATTCAGACCTGAAAAAAACTCTTTATGTGTATTTCTGTACACATTTTGAAATTTATTAAATTCTAGTAGTCACATCCTAACCCTATGCATAGATTAAGCCGAGAAATAGTTACACACCTTTGAACTGTACAACCTCTCCACTGGCTGTCTTGGACAAGCTCTTGTGACATGCCTCGGAGGTCAAAGCATATTTAACATTCAAACTGCCCAGTAAAAATCCTATTCCCTGGCCCCCTGCATCCTGCAATTACATGAAGTCCACAACATTAGGAGTGTAATACATGTAAAATAGTATCCTATGAATCCTTCAGTTTCCATTAAGAAAAGTTTTGGTTACAAGGGAACTTACTCTTCTAGATGAGGGTACTTCCACTGGCACAGGTATCACTCCTGCTTGTAAACAGCCATAAAATCCACTAATGAAAGAGATTGGGTCATTGTTTGGATACACAAGGGCCACCTACCAAATCACAAAGCAAGCATGCAATGATATGAAATTGGTGTGACAAAATTAAGGAATTTAATGAATTATAATTTGTTTTGAACTGCTCCACTTTAACAGAGAACAAAACAGTTCAACAGAAGACTTAACACTGCATAAGTATGAAGAGACATAAGAAAATCTACAAAACATTTGTTGAGAATGCCAAGATCTAGATAAAAATGTATGAACCCAAGTTATATTGACATCTAATATCTTCTAAAATGAAACTTTACATTTGTGCAGAGAATCCTGTACTAATTCAGTCAAATAAAGAACAATTGTAAGCCATTAGTATGAAGACAATGCTATGGAAATCTATAAAACATACTGTATGGAACATACCCTGTCGTTTGGCTTGATTCCGCCTTCGCCTTTGTGCCCGGTTTTTTGTAACATGTTATAAGCAATCTTCTGTGTTCTGGCCAGCAGTTTTCCTGTGGAAAAATTATCATAGTACAAGATATTTGTATATTTTTCACCTATTAAGGTTCTTGGTTGCATTCATTACAAAGAGTGATTTTATTTCAATTTGATACATACCATAAGTGAGTGTAAGCGATGGTTTTCCATTCTGGTCTAAAACAGTCACAGCATTGGCTTTGTAAGAAGAGGACCCATATCGTTGTAGCGCAGACTCTAAATTACGGGGGAGACCTGCTGGAATCTGCAAACAAGAAGAGCAATATCATCATGTAACCCTAATCCTATTCTTCTCAGTTATACAGGTTTTTGTATAATGAACAATGCAAGGGTCCCAGAAATTTTTTGATAAGATCAATAAAATGTTTTAAACATTTTTCTAAGACAAAACCAAGTGAATTACATGAAAATGATTAATCAGTAAGAAACAATAAATTTATGGGATCTAAAAAAAAAGTACTGCTAACATAGGGTTTTCTACTACATGAATAAAGTACATTAAACTCTTACCACCAGCTGTTCTCCTGGGAATGGAGACATGGTACTGCCCTCTGGTTTTGGTGCATTGGGATCAGGTGCTGGTGCTTCAAATAAATAAAAAACAGCTCTTCTAATCATTGCCAAGTGTTCGTACTATTCTCTCGTTTTATTCACTACACACTATCATTAACCCTTGCCATGTCCCTTAAATACTAACTTTCCACTAACTTGCTGGATTTTCCTTCCTTTTTATGAATAATCTATGCCCTATTACATTTGGGTCTTTCACACTTTAGCATTGGGAATCTTCCTAATGGCATGAATGCTAACTCATGTTTTAAAAGGAGCATAAATTCATTACATAATAAAACTTATGAAACTAAGGAAACTTCAGCAAGTTTCCCAGGGTATGTAAGAGTATGCAAGACTGGATGTGGATTTCTGACGGTGTTCCGACATTTTTTTTTATCTTTCAGCTATTCTTACTATAGCAACAATCATAACACAAAAAACATTCTAAAATTTTCTACTTACTTTCCAAAGCATCATCCTCTTCCACAAAAAACTCTGTTAATGGTTTTCGTTTTGGTCTCTGCAATTAACGTGAACCAGTTAACAAAAGTTGCATATGGTCAAACCTTTAGGAGACTACAAACAGAGCAAACTACTCAAGACAGCATTTTCATACCTTCAACGTGTTTAGTAACTGTTGTATCTTGGCAGAGACCTTCCCTTGATGTCGAATTTCTGAAAAACAAGAGAAACACCTATTTACTTTTTCCTATACACATAAATAAACCAGTGAACAATTCCAAAAGGAATTTGAATTTTTCCAAGCAAGCACTTGCCATCGTCCTGAAGGCCTGAGATGTTCCCTGAATTGTTCATTCTGACAGATGATATGTGTGCTGGGGCATAGTGGCCAACTCTGTCTGCCTGTCTGGTGCTCTTAGCATTGTTTGTCACATCAGGAGGCTGAGAGATGGGCTGGGCTGTAGATAAGTATATACCAGAAAGGTAATCCATAGAAAAACTTATATATCTTTGCACTACAGTATAGACAATTGTGTCCCCATTCTCCAGGAATACTGTGTATGTTATATTTTGCTGAACTATACATTTTTGACTCTTTCCTAAAGGAAATACATTGTACATATTTAGCTGTAGAAAAGTTATCAGATCTTTGTGTATGTACAGCCTGGTTCAAGGAAATAAACGAGAAAAAATGAAGTTCAAGGGCAAAAACATTACAGTGATGCATTTTTTCAATAAAATTCTCCTTTTTTTCAATAATTGATGATGTTCAAAACGAAAAAAAAAAAACCAGATTGACACTACAGTGATAAGGGTTTATGCTTACAGTGCCTGGTGCTCTGTAAAACATCAGCAAGAGCCTGGCGGGAGGTGTTCCCAGGAATGGCATAGGCAGCACTGTGGGGCCGGCTGTCTCCCCCTCTCCCCCCATGGTGTGGGGAGGCACTGGCATCAGAAAAGGAGGAGGAGCTGGCCCCACTGTCACGGTACCGCCCACCTCGCTGGAAATCTCTATGCTGGTCATCCCCGAATATACTATCATCATCGTCAGACGATGATTCTACAAAACCCAAACAAACGTGTATCAATCTCACAACCACAGACCCCTAATAACATTCAAAGTACCATGTCGAATCCGTTGATAAGATATACACCACCATGTCTTTCCCTGGGCCTCTGTTGTTGACCCGAATACTGGACAGATGTTCGTTTGGATGGCAGAGGAACGACTGGTTTTTTGTGTAGAGCGAGGGCTTGCATCACCGCCTCTGTTCTGATCTCTACAAGACACACAGACAGTTGCTCTAACATACTGCACTCATAATAGATTTAATAAAAAGAGGCATGATTGCATATGCTAATTTATTTATTTAGTGTTATTAAGCTGGAATGCAAGGTGAGGTTTCCTGTTGCGGTCTCATGACCACTTTATATATTAGTATACACACACCTGTTTTAAAGAGAAATGAATGCTGTCTACAGGAAACCATCACAGTTCATAATTCATGTCAAAAATAACAGTAATACACAAAGCTGCTATTATTTAAAGAATTCAATTTTAACTCATTAATTCATATAACACGCGATAGGTTTTCAAAATATTATGTATGGTAAAGATACTCCTTGTGATCCTTTTTTTAAATAATACGGTAATGGGGCAATTTTCTGAATGTGATAAGTGCCAGAGTTTTACTTTTTAACACTCATGTAGGCATGAGTACAGACAGTAGTGCTTTTCCAAGGAATGCAGACTTAACTTCTTATGCCATAATTAGGTCAATCTTACAAGTGTTGTAGGTCAAACTACAAGTGCCATACATAAAAAAAAATAGTTCCCATTACATGCAAGAATTTGGCACTAGATGACATACACGAGTGCAGCAGTTATAAATCTAAATGAAAACCCGTTTACTAAGAAAACATCAAAACAATGTACTAATGTACTTGTTATTGGTACATAAAAACTATTCTGATTCTATCATCCTAAATTAGTCAAAACAAGATGAAGAAGTGGAGTACCCGAGTGGTAGCAATGCCCTTCCTGGTTAATGACTCTATACTCAACTTAAATATTGTTACCATTAGTAACTAGACCAATTCTATCACTGATCACAGTAGATTTTAATTATTCCCGAATTAGTCAAAATAAGCGGTAGAAGTGGTATACCTGAGTGGTAGCGGTTGTCCTCCCTGGTGAGCCGCCGATGTGCCTTTCTTTGAGCGGCAGTCTGGGGGCTCGGTGCACTCGGCTCTGTAAATAATTACATAATGAAGAGAACATGATCAAATCAACAACCACCGAAGCAGGTTTCTCCATCAAAAATGTGAGCAAGTCTGCTGCAATGAATGGTGTTTTTCATGAGACTGAATACAAGGTTTCAAGAGGCCGAGTAATAGATAGGACGTGGATAACCTTTAATCAAACCTGCTGATGTTTTTATATGGAGCATAAGAGGTACAGGTTTATTTATGATCAGATTCGATAGTAAAGTGTGAAAGCACACAGCAACCCTTCGTTCACTGGCCTGACGGTGATGTCTTCACCTGCATATTACACAGCATAAAGATTTACGAAGGCAGACAACAAAATCATCCCTATTAATCCACCATGTAAACTTTAAAGTCAGACAGGTATCATTTTTGAGGTGTTTTTATTAAGTCTTTACAAATTCCCCACAGACGGTCTGTACCGATATTTCTAAAACATAATATAGTTCAAGTAGTTCTCACGCATACATATATTATCTAATGAGACATGCAATTTAAAGTTAAAGCACAATTGTAATTTTATCCGAAACCACGCAAATAAAGAACTGAATTATGAGTCTGGGGACTATCTCAATGAACGCATCCAATATAAAGGTTAATGTATACAAAGCTTCCCCCGTACATACACACACATTGGGGCCTACACCTGTAACAGTGATTAATTAATTAGTGATGTGTACACATGTGCTGTGAGTTAGTAAATAAACAAATCCAATACAGCTCATAAATCAATCTCCATTATCAATTATATTACAAATGGCTCTCGCTTCTAGGGTTTTTGATTTTATGAATTACAATAACATGAGAAGAATGTGCTTTAAATGACCGGTACATGCTGACAAAACATCCAATTCACCTTAAAAGCCCATAGTGTGTGTCACAGTGACTACCTTCTACCCCGAATCTATCACTCTACCTGCAGGTGAACTACATATGGAACAAAGAACATAGGTATTTATTACTGGTCGGTGATCACCTTCTAATAAACTCCCTTTCGTCTGGACTATAAACGGGACATAAGGACTTGGACGAATGTGAATATACATGTATAAAGACAGCTTGAACTATCATTTGGCACAAAGACAACTTAAAGGGTTGGCAAAACATCATCAAATAAGGAGTGTTTGCTATTCAGATGTATATAATAAACCCTTAAAAAATTGTATCTTGCTTCTACACATTCTAGTTTAGAGTAAATTAAATAAAACGCAACTAATAGGGAAAGTGAGGAAATACTGCATCAATCTAACATAAAACACAACTTCCTAAACTAACAAAACATGTACAAAAGTAGAACAAGGTTTTCCTCTGTCCTAGAGTAGATTAGCTCAATGTGAACAAACTAGTAGAGGAAACAGGGCATTCTAAATAATAAAAGGGCCATACAAAGCACTGAACTCAGCCACCAAAATTATACATATGTGTGATCTAGATTCCAGCATGGCGAGGGCCGAACCTTTGTACGCTAAGTGGAGAAAAATTATTAAGTGGGTAGCTGGGTCTGAGCAGACTCTGAGGGTTTTTTTTTTTTTAGGCTTGTTAATGGTTATAAATGGTTGAGTTCTATACTTGGTCACAACTCAGTGAATGGCTACATTTCCTGAATTAAACGAAGACAAAAAAGTGATGAATACCTTGATTAAACTTGAAAGGGTGTTCAGAACCACATCTACATTCTGATGTAATCAAACTGCCAGACACAAAGAGAAGGAACTTCCAAATCCAAAATTTCCATATCACTAACTGAACTTGGTTTGAAAAATGGCAAAAACAGCCATTAAACACTAAATCCCACAGGAATATGTTCCTCCCATGACAAATAGACAAAGATGGTGGTAAAATGAAAGCTTTAAATAATGTTTTTTGAGCACGACTAAGTACGCACACGCAAGGCTTAAAATGTTACACATAGCCACCAGCAAACACCAACACATGCAAACTAAATATCCACCACAGGAATTCAACACGGGGATAAGATCAGAAAATCAAAGATAGGGATTTTTTCATGATTTTTTAATTCTGTAAAAAGAAAAAGACTTACGTAATATTGCAAGCAATTTTCCTGCAATAAAAATTTGCTTACAGATTTAAAAGTTTAAGAACATGCTCTTTTGTTTCAAATCTTGATTGTTTTAACCTTTTTGATAACACATCATGCAGCTTATCTATTCAGAAACCTACAAAATGGCTTGAAATTAGCCTTTCCTTTTCCTTTCTGGCAATTACAGAAAACCCCTAGCTATCATGCCTGCACCTCACATCTTTTACACAAAGTCAAAAGCAAATGCTGGTCCTCATCTAATACTACACAGCTAACACACAAAAGATTTTTACATGCAATAATAAGCTAATCAAAAGCTTGATATTAGCTAGTTCATGTAGTAGATGTAATCTTGAATCAGAGCTAATTTGTATGCCTAGACTGGAGAGTTTGACCATACACCAGGCAGCTATCACTAATCAGGGCAGTCCATTAGGGGAGCTCCTGACATGAGTCTGATTGCATCTTATCAAACTGTGCTTTCTGAGCTTTGGGAATGTTTACATTACAATACACAAAAACAAACAGTCAACTCCCATTTATTTATCTCACTCTGACCATAGCACAGCTTCTCAAATCTCAATGCACAGCAGAAAACGGCAGCTTCTGGAGAAGCTTGTGGAGAAGCTTGGGCACAGACTAGTGGGGCACTAGGGTAGGCCCATTCTATGAGACTTTAATTAATTCAACAAATATTGCCTAATTATTCTGACTGTATCATTTTTTTTTAGAATATAGATGCAATCATGTTATGAAATAAAAGGTATATAAGAAACAATTATTCATTACATGACTACTTTTTTGCCGAATAAGTAGATCGCCATAAATGCCTAATTACGGTAAGAGACAGGTTATCATCAATGTTTACCTGCGGGTGAGTGGGAGACATAGTTGGCCAATAGGCGAGTCCTCTTCTTCTCATAGCCTTTCTGAGTAATGTCACCTGAAATATACAAACAATCCTTGTCTTAATTAACAAAGCTAATGAGTCTCTGCTTAATGAAAAATAGTTTGTCAAGACTTTGCCTGACCCATTCCCTGTGTCAAGTCAGGCAGTTTTAGTTCTACCACATCTATCATGCAGCAGTTCAATCCTATCTGTTACAACAATGAAGCAATGTATCTACCTGCAGTTTCTACTATGTTGTAATTGCAAATTCTGACTTTTTGTTTAAACTAAGGTACAGACAATGATATAGACTATGCCTTACACAAATATTATTACTTCAATACCGTTATATACCTTTCATGTTTCACCATCAGCATCCAGGAATAAACTAGAACCAAAAGGTCATGGGAGTCTGAGTTTTTGTCTAAATAATTTAAGGAAAACCAGATGGCTTCTCTATGACACACAGGCCATTAACATATTTTATAGTTTATCAAACAAAATTATGATGTTCTCCTAGATATACTCTGGAAGAAATCCAATGAATCAACCTTCAGGTTTAAAACTCTGCATCTTCTGATAAGAAAGTTCAAATTGTAATAATCAAAAACCTTTAAACTTGAAGAATAAATCTGCTTTCTAATTATGTTTAACAATGCAGAGAAGAATAGTATGGATTTCTCGAATGAACTAGACTTTTAAATCATTTTTTGGGAGAGAGAGATATGTGTCAGTTCTTCCCTAGTGGCCGCTCCATTTATTATCACTTTACTACCTTCACCTCATCATCTTTCAGTCAGATCCCGGTCTAGACCGTATCTCAGCTCCACAGAGAGAAAGAGAGAGCCCAGGGGCTGCTAATCTGATTACATATTGACAGTGGGGTATAGGGGGAGGGGCAAAAAACATCTTACAAGGTAATCTCACTTCATAAACTGACTGATTTATCTGCATCACTACAGCAGTTTAAGACAGCTATAATCAGCATGTATAATACTTATACCAGTAGTGTACATTTTACCTCAACTTTAATTGAAATAAATATCTTGTTCAATATCTTTGATATCAATGGTGACATGAATGCACTGATTATGAATGAGGTAGAGTGAATAATAGGTAACATTGCAATAAGTTATTTTATCAATGTTGACAATTATCTGTGCCAATAAATACTAAATATGATCAATTACGAAGAAATGAATAATGAATACACCTAGATCATTAAGAGAAAAATGACTAATTATTAATTATTGTATGCACACAAACACACGTTACACAACAAATGAGTACAAATCCTTAATGAAATATCTATATCCTAGCTAATATCAAGACAACAGACAAAACATGGAGTAAATATTGCATCCCTATGGTGTACATTCACCCCTATATGTGTACATCCCATTATAGATACTCAAATTAAAACTTAAGTTTATAGCTGAACGACTGAGGCCATGACAGCACTGTCTTTCCTGTACAGTGCTGGCAGAGCTCCTTCCCTGTGACTGGAATTCTTCCTCTGCCAGACATCCCTGTCATCTGGTTTTCATTTCCAGCTTATATTGTGTAACAGCAGGCCCTCATTGATCTCAAGTCGCTTTAGCCAATTTTAATTCCCTGAATTTACTACAAAATATTGAATCGCACTGGCTCCCTTACAACCAAAAATTATCTTTCATCTATAGTGGTGAATTTTTATGTATGTGTAAAGTGACCTGGGTCCTTTTAAACTGGAGTGAATACACACAAAACCTGGCCACCTTTCCTGATCTTGATCTATGAGTCATAACTACCGGTACTATTTGTCTCACAGTTCTGTAAATATTGTGGTTATATTGCTACAACTGAGATTGTTTGGCTGACCTATTTATTAAATCTCCCTCCAATAATGTAATATAATACTTCTCAAAATTCATCAGCAAACTATCAATAATTAATCACACACTGCTTAGGTTCTACAGTTCTTCATTCTTTCCCACAACTAATATGTTTAAACTGCAAGTTTATTCACCTTCACTAAAAACAGCAAAGATCAATGGCAAAGAGCCACACTGCAACTAAATCCTGTATGCACAAAATGTGGCAAACTCATTCTATGTTTTGTAATTCTGAATCATCATATATCAAATTGGATTGCATTCCTAAATTATATATCTTTTGTACACTCTTTCATATAATTTAAGATTTGGAGAGATATACCTGGTACTAATAAGTCACAATATCTAAAACAAAATTTCATCCAAAAAATAAAATAAGAAATGCATTGTAATTTAATGGTTTGCAGTTTTTGTATGCATGTGAGACACAGAGTTTTGGACAAGATTATCTGTTACTACTTTTATGTGTTTACTCCGATGTTTTAATGAATCAACTAATTATTTTATCTGGTTATATCATCATCTTATCCGAGACAGCATAGCCCCAAACATAAAATTTTATTTTGCATTGGGTAGAAAGTTGGTGATGAAAAAGCAACAACATATCAATTAAAACATTAACATTAATGTGAAGTCACTAGTCATATCTGTTTCAATATTTCTAATGTATGAATGTCTTGGATGCTGCATTGGTCTCTATGATCATTGATTTTTTTTCTGTCAATATTTTGTATCAGGTGAAGCAATAAATAAATTCTTTGCCATTTGCTATGAATAATCATAATCTAGTAAAATAATGATTAAACCAAGGTGAAATTACAACTGAAAAACCCTACATCAACTCAAATAATCTTGAATCAGCCTAAAACACTTACACACCTATATGGTTGATTTTTCACAGGCCAATACACATGGTGTATACAAATGTATGTCAAATATCTACCATACAGTTTATTTTGATTTTTGAAGCATTAAATATAATGTTAATTACATATCATATACCGATAGAAAAATATTTAGATGTCGATAAGCTGTTCTTTGTCCCTCTTTTGAAAAGGATCACATCTGTATCATTATACAGAAGCAGACATCAATATATTCAATTTGAAACAGGCTACTATATGAACAATAGAAACCAATTAAATAATGACCTTACCTTCTGCAAGCTCTATTTCCAGCTCTTCTAATTTAAGTCTGACATCTTCGGGTAGAAGAGATGTGTCTATTGTTTTATCCGCCATCATATAATGCTCAAATCATGTACTGGACTTCATCTGTCATTTTCCTCATTTATGAATCACCGTCGCCATTTTCTCGCTAAACTCTCGTCTGAACTCTCGCCACACCTACAGAACTCTCGTGCATTTCGCTCCATCAAGTGACGACCTACAAAGAGTGGAATTTCAGTCAACAGAGAGGGAAATGTCTATTTTCCATTTTCCCTTCCTCCGGGGGAACGATGGATACAATGATTTAGAATATACGGAATTACAGGTAAACATCAAACTGATGATTTGTCATATTATATCGATAACAACAACGTTCTGTCAATGGCTCGATGCCATGGCTACTCGCCTACTGTCTGACTGTAGCAATAACTGAGTCAGCCAGGGATACATAAGTCCGTGCTCGGGACTGATGATGATATATAATAGATTGGAAAAGTCAGTACTGCTATCATTTCTTTTTCTTTTCCTTGGGTCCACATTCAGATTTTGCGTTGCACAACATACCTTGTGGTTGTTTAATTCCTTAATTGGTGGTCAAATGCCTACATGATATCCTTATTTTACCTACTAATGGCAAATAACCTTCACTTTGGATTAGACCTGTTGATGATGTGCTTTTATCTCGGGAAAGTGTAATGTGAAGTGACGAAATTTGACCCATGATTGGTAAGTATTTAGGAGTAGCTCCTGGTCTGAAAAAAATTCGGATGGACGACCTGGTAGCTACAGCTCCTTAAAACGTTGCAATTTACATGTCACAAAAACTTACATTTAGTTTTTAAAATTTGGACCAATTAATCTTGAACACATCAAATCCTCTACAGATAATTACTCATGAGACATTTTACCTCAGATATCATAACTTTACTTGCCTCTTACATTCTTTTAAACAGGCTCCATAAAGTGAAGTAGTGTAGTTTGTTTACACGTAAAAAGATCTGTCTATGAATTTAACATAATTCGTTTTCTGAGGTTGGTTAGCTTCTTCAAGAGAAAGTCTTGAAGCAAATAAAGTGACGACTTCAGTTGTTAATTGTCTGGGGAATTTTATGGTACTAACTATTTCCAGAGACCTGCAGTAAATATAGGTTTACCATATGATCTTTGATCATCAAATGGAAGAATAACCACCAAACAATGGAATTGCCAAACGTAAATACTTAATTTAAAAACATGTTTTAACTGGATATGAGAAATAATGATGAACTAGATTTGAAGCTGGGCCTCCTGAATCTTTAGCTTGTTGCTCTACCAACTGTGCTATCTAGCTCTAGCGATCAAACTGGTCTGACATCACATTCTACCCCCTTAAATGACCTTCACACTCAAAGATCAACATCATGGGATTTTTTCTCTAAATATAACAGGATGGAAGAAATAATGATTGACCATACCAGGATTTGAACCCAGGCCCCTTTAATCTCTAGACACTTGCTGTACCAACTAAGCTATTTGGCTCTGGTGATCAAAACAGTCGACTTTCACATTCTCTCCCCTTAAATGATTTAAATTGTTTGAGATTAAAGATTGAATTTACAGCTGTGAGCAGATTCAGAACGTTACCACACTTTATCTTAGCTATTTTGGCTGCTCATTTTATTTAAAGATATATTTCTCCATTACAGGATCACGAGGAATTGTCGGAACGATTGCGGAAAACCTTTTACTATGGAAAACAACCGACCACTGACAGGCCTTCTCTCCCTCTTACAAGTATGTGTCTTGGATATAAGCCTTACATATATCTCAAATTGCTCCATTCTTGTCAGAAAATGTTCTCATTTGTGATCGTAAAAACTAGAGTGTAATGTAAGATCAGGGTAGAATGCCCCTGTTTATAACTGTATATAACAGTATTTGAATAAATAAGGAATGAAAGTTTTCAATTTGTCAGAAATAATTCATTCAGGAGTGTAAGGAAGAAACATTTCCAATGTCAACATTACTCAGATTTAATATTGCCTTGTGTGAGGGCTTTATGTTTAACAAAGCTGTTCTGTGGAAAGGGAAATTTACAATGATTACTAATTGTGATATTAAAAAAAAAATTGTATTGTATTCATTTTAAAATGG
Source organism: Magallana nippona (assembly GCA_033439105.1). Taxonomy (NCBI): domain Eukaryota; kingdom Metazoa; phylum Mollusca; class Bivalvia; order Ostreida; family Ostreidae; genus Magallana; species Magallana nippona. The sequence continues at coordinate 47,896,724 of CM065918.1, read as the reverse complement.
TAATATTGTTTTCTTTATAGACTTGACAGTAGATTTTCTGAATGCTGCAGTGCCAAAGAAACTGGGAAAAGTGGATCACTATTTTGCTGCATCAAGTGCCAGGTTTTAACCTCTCTTGAAACTTATGTTGTCTTTAACATGGATTTTAAATGATTTTATACTTAGTTTTTGAAAAATAGAATTGATTAGATATTTTGGTTTAAAATTATCAGGCATTCCTGCATGTCGCCTTGTTCCATGATGATGGGAATGATCTACGTTAATCGACTGAAGAAAAAGAACAGGGATTACCTGCAACAAGTGTCTTCCTCTGACCTCTTCTTGATTTCTATGGTAACAGTATTATTTGAGTTTTTTTTCTCAATTCTCCCAAAGTGAAACGTTAAGAAAAGGCACAGTTCAGTGTGATGTTAGATAAATAGTTCCAACTGAAATTGCATTTTTTAAGAATGAATTTCCAGCTTTATTAATGGATAATGCAACAATAGCATTTTCAAATCTGAAAAAAACTCAAAATAATTACTTTTAAATATTTTATTTCAAAAAGAATACATAAGAATGTTTTATCAAATTTCACACTGCAAAGTTTTTTGCCAGTTGTGATGTGCTTGGCAGTAAAAGGGAGATAATTGCAAACCATATAGAGAAGTGCTACTTATTTATCTTAGACAATTTCAACTAATGCATGAAAAGGCACTGGAGTCTGTTAATAACAATAAGACCAGATAGTTTTAATATGTTCTACGGCGCGACTGTTGGAGCGAGCGCAGCATAAATTGAATTGTAAATATACACGAGTACATGATAATAAATTAAAGCGTGGTTTACCAAATGGATGCATAAAATAAAAGGTTTTATGCTCCAGTGTACGTGTATATTATACAGTTATGTTTTACTGTGTGGCAGACTGGAGGGCAAGGCCATTAACAACGATCCCAATTTCACTATCAAATTCATTAGAAACATGCATAGTTGGATCTACCTATCTATTTATTCATTACGCTAAAGGTCGTGCTCTCAGCCTAGACATTGTGATGTCACGTTAATAGAGCAGACATCACTCAACAGTTTCCATCAAAGTAGCAATGCTCCGAACAATTTGCCAAGAAACTAATGTAAAACAAATAGTTGCAAACCATTTTTTAGAATCAGCAGACTGTTTTATTCATCTTGTAAATGCATGACTTTCTTAAAATACAGTTTACCTGTTCTCACAAGATCAGGACATTGGTAGCCATTTGCAATTTACAAGGAATTGTGAGTACGATTCTGACGACAAAATTTTTAGTATGTCAAAGGTAGCAGTAGTCTGAATTTTCTCTTCGCCCAAGCGTTGTCGTTAGAGCTTGCTGTGCTTGCCGGTGCTTTGCACAGGCGAGCTGCGCTCGTTATTATTTAATATTAATTCTTAAACAGTTTCACATTAACAAAAACTAAAACTAAAAAGATACGAGAAAAATCAGTTTTTGTAAATTTTTTATCAAAATATTGCTTGATCTGTTGATGGAAGGGCTATAAACCTATGCACTGAATGAATCTTTCTTATCCTACTTTATATCTTTAAAATGATTATAAAGGTGTTCCTGTTTTCTGTAGATGATGGCTTCCAAGTTTCTGTACGATGAAGGTGTCGATGATGAAGTGTTTAACGATGAGTGGGCAGCATCAGCAGACATGGAAACAGAAGATGTTAATGAATTAGAACGACAATTCCTCTCGGCAATCGTGAGTAGGATTTTTTGATATATGTTTTAATTGTCTGAGTAGTTTTTAAGAAGGCTGGATGGTTGTGGTCATTTTAAGTCAATATTAATCTCCTTGAAATGAAGAGCTCTGTGTAGATATATATAAAAATGTTCAAATTTTAATGATAAGACTTTTTGAATTTTTCTTTACTAAATAATAGTTTATAGCTAAACAAGCCATTTTTGAAAGTTTAAGGCAGATCTGATGGTTAATTTTTGACCACCGAGCCTCCTTAACTGTATGAATTTGTAGGTAATACAAATGTAGAAAGTTTATAAAAAATCCTGTATATTTGTTTATAAATTGCTCATATCCTATCACTTCATTTGTAATTAAGGTAATTCAAATAACTCGAACTTGTGTATATGATCTTTGTATTGCTGTAAACCAATTATCTTTTGTTACGGAAGATTTCTATGGGTCTTTATGGTTATGAATATTTCTTGCCAAGAACCAGTCCTTGAATTTAATGTCCATCCTGTTACTGTTACAGTAAATCACTCATAAATTGCAAATTCTTGCGATGGAACTTTAAGGTTGTTTTACAGTACCAGGTTTTTTTTTTATCACCCAGTTTTATTTTGCAGGACTGGCAGTTGTATGTGAATAAAGAAGAATTCTACCAGGTGCTGCAAAAAGTCGAAAGAAGGTTTGTGCTCATTTCAAATAATAGGCTCATTTGAAAAATGGTAAAAATGATATAAATTTAGACATTTTTATGGTAAATGAGTAGATTTTTAAGAAAAAAAGGGTCGTACAGCTTTTGAACATAATGTCATTCTCAGTAAATTGTTCCTCACATGAATTTCATATGATTTTTACATAACATTTAATGCACATGAATGTCAATTGTTTTTATGGATTTCACAAGATTTTTATTGTGCTAGATTCACAAAATCATTTAATAACATTTTATTTGCATTCATATGCATATATATGTATTTGAATTTCATTTCAATTGAAATTCATGGGATTTTTTTTTTTAATTTTCATGTGAAAAAAATGTGAGACCAAATTTTAGCTGAAAATCGGAAGCCTTTGTACACAATGTAAAATCCTATAGAAATACTTAAATACAAACAAGGGACTTGAATTGTCTCATGATTCATATGCCTCTGTAAATGCAAGGACAACTTGGTGTCTTGGTATTTATATTTAAGATTTGATTTTCAGGATTGCTATGACTCAGGGTAAAGAGAGAGGATGGTTCTCCTATACAGACCTATGGGTGATTAGCAAGGACCCACAACTCCTACAGACCTACACGGAAATTGCCAATCTAATACCAAAGGTATGCAAATGGCAATAACATGGAGGAAAGTTCATCATTTAATGTTTCAAACCTCTCTCAAGTCTATGCAATTTGTTATTCTAGAGCTTTGCAAGCAGATTCTTTTTGAATTTTTTTTTACATGGAGATAGTGTACTTTTTTGGTCAGTTGGATTTATTTATTTGATATAAAGGGTTCCAAATGACTTTCACTTTGATGTTTATTACAGATGTTGTCTGTGACGATGGTGGCCTACATTGCTGGGATTTTGACCATGGTTGGCTCCACCCTACTGGTCACAACAGCATTGTCCACCCTGGCTACCCTCACTCCTCAGACTCTGCCCTCCAAGGAACACACCGTCCTCCCCATCTCCAATCATGTGTATGTGTCTATGGAAGATGGTCCACTCCCTGAGGACGGAACTGTTCCAACAGCCACAGGAGAACACAAAACACGGTCGCTGGATGGAACTCTGACCTCACTTTGGACTCTCCTGACTCTGCCCTCCATCTTGTCTTTGTCAAACCCTGGTCGATCTGGGCAGGCAACTCGTGCCAAACAGTCTGTGCATTCTGCTCATAACACAACCGACTTAGATGATGACTCGGATAAAGAACTAAAGGATGAATTAGGGGACAGTGAGGGAACTCAATTCTTCAAGTTGTTCAAGGACTTTATTTCATTTTCGTTTCCTGAAGTTCAGAAATCTACTCCTGTGTCAAATCAAATGGTGTGTGCCAAAGGACCTTGTTTATTCAGTGGACAAAACATTAACTGCAAGAATGTATCCAAACCACAAAACAACTGGCTGATCAATTCTCTCTGGAAACAAATGGACTTTGAACAAACTGAAAGGGATAGGGTAAACTTAAGGTGCAAAGACTGTGGAGCAAGAACCATGCCTAACTCAGGACGACCGGACCGATTCTGTGATACAAGGACAGCTGCCATGGACTGTGTGGTCGACGCTCAGTCAGACGTGTCGTGTTGTTGTGATCATGTGACTGCTGATTTAGACAGGTCTCTCTTGTTGAATGGGTTTGCCGACATTTCGCTAGGATTTCGTACTATGTTAACGGAATTCCCATTATTTGGGACCTAAGTGTAGACTACATTATCCAATTAGACCAAAGTTTGAAGGAATTGAAATTCTACTTGTTAAAAATTTAGATGTATTTACTTGTATTTGCTTTTAAAACTAACGTCCTATATCTGAAGGAATGTTTTTGGTTTATTTAGACTTTTGAAAAGAGAATCACAATTTCTTACATAACATCAAACAATTTTGGCTTGTTCTGAAAGACAGCTTTATTTGTTGTCCAATAAATTTTTAGAATGTTTGGTTTCCTGTTTGTTAAATAATTAACAGGAATATGATCATCAGAGATGTTAATGAAAATTCTGAAGGGTGGATTCAGGGCATATATCTTAGTTATGGAGCACAAATTAGAAGTATGTCCTATATGTTGGTCCCTGAACGGCTGAGCTCTTGTATATGTATTATGTAGATGGCTTCCATCCTTTAATTAGTACATGTATCATGACATGGTTAAATTCTATAACTGTTTATTTTAGATGATTGATTGGTAGTATGTAGCTGGTAATCAAAGCTTTAGGTAGCTTGTAACTTACAATGGTCTATATCAGTGTGACCAGCTCTGGGAAGATGATAGCCTGGTACTATATATATATCACAAATCACTGTAACAATTTTTGGAGTGGGAAATGTCCTGGTTTTTCTTTCCTTGATTTCTGTACATGTACAATGCATGTACATCCACAGAAAAATCCATAAAAATAAAACGAGTCATCATAAATAATAAATGTACTCGGAACTCGAAAATTAATTTTAGGAGAAGAATGATGTCAAACTGTGTGTAATGTTAAAGAAATGCAAATCGGTGTTCATAGGTAAACTCAATAATTTATGGTAATGAAATTTAGTCCTCCAGGAACAAATCAGTAACCTGGTTTCAGAGGGCTCTCACCTCATTTTATAGGATTTGGATATTGTCTACAGACTACCTGACCACATAATTATGTGCCCCTCATACCAAACCTTGCATCACTAGAAGACGTATTTTATATCTATACATATTAAACATAATTTCAATGTTTGGGCTTTATAATAGTCTCAAATTTGCAACAAAGCCCATGCAAATCATATACTAGTAGTAGTGCACAAGTACATATTTACAATGATATTTGATATCGTATAGATGTTTGACTTCAAAAAAATCTCGAAAAACTAATAATATTTAAAAGAAGCCCCCCCCCCCCCCCCCCCCCCAAAAAAAAAAAAAAAAAAAAAAAAACACAAAAAAGGAACAAAATACCCTAAAAAACAAACAAATCATGGAAGCTTTGGACTGATCAGTTGCACTGTCACTAAGGTTCATGGACACGAAGTCACTTGTTTGACCTCCAGCCGCAGGTACCCTCGTCCGAAGGTCAAAGAAAGGGATAGCCCGATCATTCGTCCGTCCACCATACCTAGTACAGTTGTCTTTCTTTGATCCCCACAGATGTTTATTGTTTCGTGTTCATTGCATCAATAGTGCAATACGATGATCGGGCGAAAGATGTTGATGATCTTATACCTTCTTGTCGTGCGCTCTGTGAACACCAGAATTTGTTACAAATATTTATTACATGCCCTCTTTTCGGTAAATCTCAACTTCAATCTAATTATCTTAGCATCTTTCATTCTCCCATATGTTTTGTTATGCTATGTATTTTTTAATTGATGGGAAGTTTGTTTTCTGAGGGAAAACCTCTTCGTTTGAAAATATATTTGTAGCAGATAATATACACGACAACTAACGACTGAAAACAAAGGCTCTCTGTACTGAATGGTGTACTCTTGGTTTAAACGTTAACGATACAAAGAGAAAGTATGGTTATGATTTAACAATAATATACATCGAGTTAAATTCTTTCATTTAAAAAAGGCGATGGTAAAAAGAGTGAAAATTTTAATAACACTGGACAGCGATAATGAAATAAGGTTTAAAATAACGTTTCGAATAAAACACTTGGAAAATGTTCCAACAAAACAGCTTTTTTATTTAGTAAACGGGATTGCTAAATAATGATGCTTCGTAATGTCTAGTATCCCGTGTCCATGTAAAGGTTTCCTATGCTACCAACTATAGGTCGAAGAACCCTATAAATCATGCCACTGGATTGGACGGCGCCTTAAAACTGGACAGAATTCAAATGAAGCATTGTCCTTTTTACACCATGACAGCCCTTCTCTGTTTCCAAATGAAATAGGAAAGATGATGTTTGTGTAGATTGGGGGCTACAATGGTTGCTAGTGGTTACTCCAAGTAACTCCCAAAAAGTGCGAATCCTGCGCGACCACAAAACACTGTATCTTAGACCAATGGATAAATATATATCACAGGCACTTGTTTCTGAGTGTACCCTTATAGTATGACAATAACACTATGGGGTAAATTTCATTGCAGAAACAAGTGCCAGTGACATAAATCAAGCAGTTTCAACATTTGCCAGTTTCATTTCATTATGAAAATTTTAGAAAATTACTTTGTAAGGGTACAGTTATTGGTGAAAATGTCATGTGAACAGTAGACTTCTAGTTTATCGTGATCAGATAAATATAACCATGCACTGCTTATTACGAGATACATTATTGTTTTTCAAATTCTGGCTTAATGTTTCTCCCTTTATAGATTTTTTGTCCACACAGGTTGGTAGAATATTCTCCATAATTTTTCATACATGCAAAACATAACTAATTAACCAAAATCATATGACAAAAATATTATAATTGATAATCTTATGATTTTTGCGATGTGTGTGTGTGTGTGGGGGGGGGGGGGGGGGGGGGGGGGGGGGGTCCCAGTCTCCTTTTTCATTGTGAATTGAAGTGATTTTCGGTTTCAATTGGAATCCGCGTCGTTACATACATTCAGAACCAATAGAATATCAACAAGAGCAGAAGGGAACCACAAAAGGCATTAAACTTAACGAGGTCTTACTTCTTACATATTACAGAAACCAATTAAAACAGCTTAATTGAAATAGATGGCTTCGGAATTTTTTTTACCACACGCGATATATAACGTTTACATCATTAGTTTGTAAATTAAACATGTCATACAATGAATCTGTCAATCCATTCTTCGAATATCTTAATATTTCCCCGAACCTATATGTGTTCTTGGATTGCTATAAAACAAACTTTTTTTAAAAAGATAAAACCATGTTTGCAAAATCTGCTGATATTTTTCTCTGTCCTTATTCAAGATGAATCAATGTTTTCCTCTTGAAACGTTTTAAAATAAAAGTTTTCACCTCTGATAGTGCCTCGATAAGGACCCACTTCAAAGCAGTTAATTGATTACTCGAGCATGTAATAACAAAATCCGACTTGATTTAGTTTGTCGCGTGTTATAGCAGTCTGTATATACAGGAAATCATTGCATTTAACAGCGCACATAATCCCCAAAACAAATTCTGTCAAAAAGCCGTCCTTTTCTAATGACTAAACAGTCGAGGAGAGGTAAGCCTCATTTACCTACCACTATAGACGTCGTAAATTTTGAATTCACATGTACTGTGGTGGGATTTGTCAACATGTAGGAGCCCCGGCTCTCAGATACGGCTCCCCTTCTTAAATATTTATGTATATTTTGGACCTAGTTTACAAGCTGACTCTGGTAAATTTGTCTACTTCGATAGATCATTGCGCTAGATAAATAAAAATCGGCGAACGCAAACAAGTAAGTCATACATATATCCATGTAGTACGCGCGAGAGCAATATCGGCATTGCGGGTATAGTAGCAGCACGGATGGATTTCTTCATTACGCCGATAAGTTCCTGATCGTATGATCTCCATCAAATAATTAAGAAAATTATAATTAGAGGATTATTTAAAGGATTGACTGATGGGAGTCGATGCGCCGTTCCACTGACGCGAGTATAGCGGGGAGGCATTAAATAAACCTGTTAAACAGCGCACTGGTATTTTCGGCAGTTTTCTATTAACCTTGAGTGGTCTCGGGTGTTAACGGCGCAACCTGAAAAAGATCCCCTTTTCAATTCTTATGCGACGGTCCCGATTAAATTTCCAATTGATTACAGAGAGGTGTCTGCACTAGGCGGCGGAGGATGCTGGTGGGATTAGGGAGAATTTCTCGGACTTTTAAATGTCATTGAAATGCAAAACAAGTGGGAAACGTTTGTTTTTGAGCAGAGTTTCCGAAGATGCAAATCCCTGTATGGAATATGACTCTAATTGGAATTTATGTAGCCACGCTTGTTTTCACTTCAGTGGACTCCATTCGTAGCACCACAGGTGAGATATAAAGATAAGTGTTTTATTTTAAAAAGTAAATTTTAAATAGCGTAAAATGCTTTGAATTTTTTTCTTATCAAAGTCCATTGATTTCTTATAGACACAATTTGAATTTTCTTTTGAAAAGATACGCATACCATGTAACGATTCAAAAAGTTAAACAAGCAGTTACGTAACCCTAGTTAAACACGCAGCTATTTTCATAAAGATTTATTCTCACACAATGGTCCAATTTAATTTTTTAGACTATACTCGGCATGATAATATAAATAAATGAAAAAGACTCAATGATAGACTTTTAGGATGGAATGAATATGTGCCTGAATAGATATGATAGGATTCTTTTTTATGAGCTCACAGACAAATTGAGGCTAACATTAATTACTGATCAAAGAAAGAGAAAAAAGAATCTGTCATGCGCGCCTCTCTCAAAACCATGTGCAAGGAAGTTTTTTCCCGCTGTATCAAGATTGAGCACAGGTTTTAAAGGAATAGTTCGAGATTACGTGTAAAAGCCAAACATCAAACAACGCTTATGATATTGGTAAACCTATTCTAGAATTTACATAGTTCCAGTTTTACTTACAAAAGAGTTCCAATTAATGAATGATTTTTCTTTGCTTAACATAATGCCCAATACATTGATGTCATTTTGACGGATAATTTTATTTTTGACTTGTTAGGGTTTTCGGATGTATTTATCTATTGAAGTTGAAAAGAAAAATCCAACAGCATATTGAATATTATAAAGGGATTTCTCAATCTATTCAGTGACGAACTTTTGCAGTGCATTTTATCTGCGATAATAAAAAAAATCACAATAAATATGTGTTAGCAATGGGAGAGGGTGTAAGTCACTCTCGGCTTCGTTGGATGTCTAAGAAGATCTGAATTAAACAGATAGTTTCATGGAGTGATTTAAAACATTACATTGCCTCATAAATATATTTATCTTTGTCTTGATATTTACAAGAAATAATCTTCTTTATTTGCAAATGTATTGCCCGCAACCATATCTTGTTTGCACGCAGAAGATTTGTTCACATAAAGAATATCGTACATTCCATCTTTAAAGATATCACTGTTGTTTAGATATAGGCGTTGTTGTATAATAAACACATAAATCTGGAGTTGAAGGGACAAGGTAGCGAAAATCTTCAAACCATTGTGCATATTGTCAGTGTTGCACACTTCTTCACCGATCAACGCAAGATTAATAAAATCGTTTCTCCCTCACACACACACACACACACACACAGAGAGAGAGAGAGAGAGAGAGAGAGAGAGAGAGAGAGAGAGAGAGAGAGAGAGAGAGAGAGAGAGAGAGAGAGTCCTCTACTTGTACTTGGTATCCCGTATTCTATGTAGAAGAATGTCTTTCATGTGTTATCGATACTAGAAATGTTTGCTTAATAAAACCCAAGTGACAGGTCTCAATTGCTCGTGTTTACTTAGCATCAAACCATCCCAAACAACAATTGGGAACAAAAATCAAGCAAGTGAAAACGTCGAATTTACTTCCATAATTCACGGTGGTGAAAAACACGAGTTTGTCCCCTTAATGAGTGTCAGATAAACATAGAAAATAAGGGACTTAGAAGGTTTCTTTGTATCACGGTGAAAGTAATACCAAAATGTCGAGCTATCACGAACCATCGCGCCGGTGTCCGTTGACAAAATGTGTCACTTGGTCGCTGGGTTTTTATGAAAAATCATCTAAATTATCACGACCTTAGCATACCTACACGATACTTAGATTAAATTTAATATAATATAAAAGACAATATTTCTTTGAAACTTTACTCTTTTATACAATTGCAAAAACATCATTTAAGAACGCAATCCTAGTAATGCAATATACTAACATTTTGTGCCCTAGAATTACTAGTATGCTTTTATTGTAACAGACTGAAATTGCTTACTGTTTGGGGCATTAACTTTCCTGTCGATGACTTATCATGTAAAATAACATTGAAAAAAAAATTGCATGCTACGCTTATGTATTTCGAGCAATTAAGAATAAAAAAGTAAGATGAGACATTTATGATTAACACACGTGGTCGTATATTGAATCTCAAAAAGACATTATTTCGAAGAAAGGTTGTTGGAGAAAGCACTTTTATAAGGAACCTTTTGAAACACTAAACGTTGTTTTTATTTATCTTTTGTAATTTTCTTTGCAATTGATAAAAACCAACCCTGGACGAAATGGTTGCGCTCTTAGGTATTTTAAATCCACATTTATCTATCGCGGGAAAGTAGTAAAATTCTTATCGAATATACTTTGTTATCAATTTCTCATTTAATACCCAAATTGATATATATCCCTATAAATTTATGCGCGAACATTTACTCCGGGCTCAAAAGATTACCCCATCACACTGCCCCTAGTGTTTATGTCGCATCTGTTAGAAACCAAAGAATCAACCAAAGCTTTGGTCTAGCTACACAAGTTTTTTTTTATTTGTTATGTAGCACAGTAATGTTAAGCCTGTTACCACCGCAGGGCTAGATGAAAGTTCACGAAGACGCTGTTAAACTGAATTTTATCGCTTCTTGTATATATTGTAATAGTCATCAAGAGACCAACAAATATGGTAGGACAATAAACAAAAAATAAAAAGTGAAATAGCGCTGAATTAAAAGTTTTGATAAAGTATATATGTATTATTTTATGGAATTGAGTTAAGCTGATTTTTTTGAGATTTTTTACTCTGTCTTTTCTCCGAAAAGAACACTCATTGAATCACCCCAATGTTGGAGGTGTCTAGTCCCTATTTCAAGCCTCAAGCTGAGCGAATTGTTAGCAGACAGGATCCTTATGTTGTTATATCGCAAAACTGTTGATTTTAAAAGCTTGCACAAGCATGTAAACATTATTCTTACCAAATATCTGACATGGAATAAACGAAACGAATTTTCTGTGTATATAAAGAGGTATTTATTGTACATTTTTCGTTGATTATACAACATGGAAATATAAGAACCCGATCGACACACAAAACAGCTTTTGATTAGTAGAGCTCATAGATCATACCAGGCCAAACATTCTAAAAGAAAAAAATGGGGTGTCTCACCAGAATGAGATTTTTGCAATATATAAATCATAGAAATAGAGAAGAAGTGCTGTGTCAATAGACCAAATACCTTGTAGTCGTAAATACTTTTAAGAAGAACTGAACACACATTGTTTCTCAATAATCGATTGTCCACGAGTTGCTGGCATTGATTGAAGAAATAGAGGAACATGCTAACGGTCACAATGGGGAATTCAGATATTAATGCCATTTATCACTTATATTTGATATCAGTCCGCGGTCAACATTGTTGCAAACGTCGCCGAGAAATGCGCCATTAAAAGGATTGCATTAAGACACAATGGGACCTCAATGAGGTTGCCTATAAATATAGGGTTTGGGCTTGATCAAATGGGCCAAGAAGTAAAAATTAGATTAATTAACTTCAACAAAAAACGTTTGGGAAGGCGGGCAAATGATTGGACCCCAGAGTGCCCGTATTGAAGGCTTTGATAATCGGGCACCTGCTCACTTGGGGGTGACAAATCGTTGTCCCTCCGTGTCCGACCCAATGTAAAGATGTATCGTTTGTAGTCAAGATAGTATGGGCAGCTATTGATTTGGCGTGACAAATTGAAGATCACACTTTGTTCTGGAATGTTTGGAAAAACGCTTTATAAGAGCTGAAATGAAGAAACACACTTTTCACTGATACAATATAATAACGGGTAATTTTTATCATAAATCAAAACGATAAGGCTAGTTGATGAATAAAATATATGATATTTGATTACGTGTATAACGTTTATCAAATTTCTTTCTCATCATTTCTATCCTTCCTTGGCTATGATTGGTCGTAAATCGTGGTTTACAAAGACGTCCGCGCTCTACCCAAATGCCGTGCACGTCGCTTAAAGAGCCACCGTCGATCATCCAGATAATAGTATTGCCTGGGTGTCATGTATTAGAGTGTATAAAATAATCACACTGAATTCTTATTCGACGTTTTTCACCTTTCTCATGATCCTGTGTTGCTTTGTATCAATGTCGGACGAGAAATTTACGACAACCTGTTCATGCTCGCGCCATTAACATATTATCTAACAAACTAAATCTTTTTAGCCTGAACTCAGGAGGGGAGAAGTTTAAGAAATAAGATAGATAACAATTAATTTGTTTTCCCTGTAATAGGGAATTTCAATTTTGAGTTCCATATTCTTCCTGATAAAATAATAAAATCGTGAAGCTTAAGCCCACGTTGAACCTCGGTCTAATACCTTTTTAAATTATGGATGATAATTGAAAGCGAAGACGTCTCCAAAGCCTATCAGCATATCTGAAAAGTAGAGAGATATATACATATATTTTATTGGAAGAGCAGTGCGGAATTTTGATTTTCAATTTTAGATATAGATCCCTGTATCTCGGAGCACCACACCATCATCGATGACTTCCGAAGGAGTACAAAGTACCGACCGAAGGCGAGCGAGCGAAGACTCTGCGACAACAACTTGATCCCTGGGTGGTATCGCCTCAAGATTAACGGAACTGACGCCGATATACCGACCAAATGTATCAAGGTGATATCTGTAAAATTCACCTACTGGTTACATGTATACTCAACATGAAGATTTTTTTCTCATTATTAAAATTTACAAAAATTAACATGATATAAGGATAATCCAGGTAAAACTAGTACAGAGGCACGAACTTCCCAATGCAGCAATTATTTTATCGTGCCTGGCTAATTTCTATATACAAAATAAAATAATCGAAATATAAACCTACATTGTTTGAATTAATCTAACATTTAAACATACCAATCTGTTCACTTTTTGATTCATTGTCTCTGAATGGGTTCGATATTCTCGCGGTCACGTATCACTCTTATCTACAAAATAAAGTTGTCCTTTTATTTACAAATTGCTTTTTCACAGAGGTTTAAATTTTGAAAGTTCATTTTCGACACTGATTTTAGAACCAACTGTAGTATTCTTGGGTAATAGTCACACACATCCAAGTTTTTGCAAAATAGTAGCATCCTTAATTGGTAATACACAGCGAATTTGTGTTAAAGGTAAAGAGATGTGGGACCGCAGCTCCTATTTGGTTGTCAATGCCAAAAGATGAAATGCCAATCCCAGGGACAACTAAAAGCGGAAGTGCATGTGTTACGTGGGCCCCGAGAGGAGAGTACCCGGAATGTTGTCCTATCAGATTCCCCGTTGAAGTAAAGAACTGTATCAATTTCTTCGTTTACAAGTTAACGAGTACAGGAGGATGCGATTTAGCTTATTGTGCGGAAGGTGATGATATGTTTCTATCATACTGTACATACTAAGAAGTCTTTTTCAATTAAGATAACTCGATTGATATTTATTATGTAACACCTCCTGAAAGGGACCACACAAGCTAAGGAAACAATATTAGATAAGATAATGACTTCATTTTCCATCTTTATTATTTTTTTCAGTTCCTAAAAAGACGTGCTCAAGTGGACAAGTTTATATTCGACATTTAAAGAAATGCATAGGTAAAAACAACTAATTGCTAATTTTCCGGCAGAATTAATGCACTCGAGGTCTAATTTTATCACTAAGTTCATAAACTTTCAGACTACAACGCCAGAACCAGCAAGCCTTCGCTGCAGGTGAGCGTCTCCAGGAAAAACGTCATGATCACGTGTACCTTCCGAGTTCTTAACAAACTGATTGCGATGACGTCACCAACCTTCTACATCGCTTGGTACAGAAAAGAACGAGGGAATTCCTTGATTAAGTCTACTTTTACAAGGAAAACAAAAGACTCCATAGTTATCGGGGAACATGCTTTTTCAGGCGATACGGTAAGAGCTTTGCCTGGTTATAATCTCATTTATATCAATGAAATGTATGTACGAAAACTACTTAAATTGTGTTCTTTTTTTAATTTCAGGTAATCTGCAGCGTAGAGGAGATTTATCAGCAGAATAACAAGAAAAGTAGAAAAAGTCGACCTTATTTTATTGGAATCAAGGTAATGGCATCAAAGAGGGTTGAAAATATTTGACGCACCATCGCATGAGCTGTTTATTAGCAATGTGCTTTGTCACTCTATTTGCAAGTGCAGTCTAAATTAAGTTCACATTTTCCAAATTGTTCCGTATATTGTTAAAAAAACCTCTTTGAATAAAATTCTAAAATATAAAAAGACTTCACACCACCACACCAGCCCATTTTATTGTACGGTTGAGAACCCTTCCTTACTTCATGTACCACTGGTATAGTGTTTGAAAGACCTACACTTTGAATGCCATCAACAGAAATTCTCGCTGGCTCAATGTATTTATGGCAATGTCGATTAGCTAGAAAGTTGATTTATTCTCGAGAAAGATTGAAAAGCAGCAAGTACTTGACAAAAATTTAACGGTCGTGATATAGTCAAGAACGGGACAAACTAATAAAAGGTCTGCTCTTTGAAGCAGGTCGCATCGCCTCGTATCATCCGTGTCAACTCTCTTGTTTATAACATAAGAGTATTGATGTACAAGCCTGCATTATCTTTATCTTTTGAACAATCTAGCGTTGCCTAAACGTTTCTTGATTTTTGCTACTTAGTTAATTCAAAGGTTGTTTTTGACGGTTAAAATAAAGGAAATCCCTTTGTTATGTAAACAAATTGGTGATGAAATACAGTATTTCCTCCGCTACCGTGGCTATTTTTTTTATTTTGAGGAAATCCTTCATAATCCTACTTGTTTGATACGCCCAGTTTGAAATTCGAAATCTCTCGAGTGTTTCCCGTACTGGAATGATATTGAGCTATATTTAAAACCAGCATCATTTTTTCAAAGATTAAATTTTTATTTTGTAACAAAAAATTCTATTCATATCTAGCATGTTCCAAATCAAATATGAAAAGCAAACTTTCCTCAAATACGTTATGTGGATCGCAAGGTGCACATTAATGTTTGTATAAATCTGAAATCGGCCAGAATTTGATGAATTCAAATGCGCGTAATAAGAAAATGCATGGCAGTCCTGGGGGAGAAGACGATAAAATTAATAAGCAAACAAAATTGAATATTGATGTAATTAGGTGAAGGTGTTTACTACAAAATTTATTTATTTTGTAGCTTTTACGAAAGAAAATAGTTCTGCGGGAGGACAGACCCGTTGCAAATGTAACCCTTATATCAACAGTGCCCATCGTGTGTGACAATAATGCCAACACGTGTGACATCACTATTAGGTTGTCGCTTGAAACACCAGGTAATGATACAAATTTATTCTTTAAACACAGGTGTCCGCCAAAATTATTCCATTCAAAGCACGGCACATTTATTGAAAGGAAATATTTGATTTCTAAATTTATTGCTGAATTATCCCTTTAACACATTTAAAAGAAATTGTTAAATGTTTAATTATGTTACATGAAACCATGTATATCATTGGCACTGAAGTATTTGCTATTTAATGTCTAAATTGTGTGTCCAACTGATTAATAAAAATATTTTCTGATTCATAAAGGAGACATTTCCCCCACCATCACCTTTGAGAAATGCGTCGTACATTTTGGAATGGGTTGGAAATGTAAGAAGAACATTTGTCAGGAACAAACATTTCAAGTGGCCATGTCGCCCAATCTGAAACATTTGTCAAAGCAGAAATTAATTGTCAATGGAGACATTACAACAGCCAACCTTTTGTCCTGGAAACAGAGTAAAGTTAACTTCAAGGTATTACATTGAACAGCAAGAAATTTATGTTTGTCCCTTTTCCATCTCGATCTTGTGTAGTTTTGCAATTACTTCTAAAGTTTGCTTTCTGAGTATGTTTAAGTCGAAAGATCTGCTGTTCTCGGATATATATCATAACGGGAATCTAGAGCACTAAAACTGGCTAATTAGGCACCGTCCACTAATTGGCAATGACCAATATAAACTCCAATTCCCCTAAGCTTCCTCAAGGACCAATCGATACGATGGAAGTGCTGATTAATTTACTTTGTTCGCTATTACCAGCGGTCTAGCTGACCAGTGACACTCCATACATGTCACGAGGCCATTAGCGATTACTATACATAGGGCACCGATAGTATCCAAATGAGACCAGTTTTACAGTTTGGGCTATTTATAATAATATTTAACTCTTAGAGATGTGTTAATGCGTGAACAAATGGATAGATTGGTGTAAAGTCAGTAAAATAAAATGCAATTTTATTTGAGGTGTGTGACATGTTCTATTTCAGATGAAGGTGGTCGACTTCCCCTCTGCTAGCTGCTACATTCTGAGCGGTTTACATATTATCTCGTTCGCTGGCAGGTAAAACGCACAATCATAAAAATTCCCCGAAAGGTCATTGTTTTTGAAAAACAAACAAAAGATCAATGACTAGCGGCTAAATAACTTTTGATGCCATATTCGTATTTAATCTTAAATGGACGCATTCAAAGGTTCCGGATTAAATCGTTTGTTGAACGTGTCTATATATGAAGGGGTTCATATTTTTCTCGTTGCAGCGTTGAGAAGGTGCAGGAAGATGGAGTCTTTGTCCTACTGAGCAGTGAAGAGTCATCGCTACAGGTAGATTTATGGGGGGCTCAGAGACACTCGCTGGGTATCGAACTGCTATAAACGACCACCAACTTCTCGCACTGTATTAACTGCGGTACTTCAGAATGGGTCGATAGCTTTTAATGTCTGGACAAGGAGTACACATAGATGGAGTGTTTGTTGAGGCACTGGGGTCGTGATGAAGGGCAGACATCAGGAGACTTATCAATAAAAGGGGCCATAGGTCCTCATTGTTATTTCTAGGCTCTGAATTTGACGTCATAGAACGTCTCGTCAAACAGATTTATAACCATATATTTCACCTCACATTTAATGTTGAATGATGATACTTCGAGTGTGAGTTTAAGTGGACGCTGCAATCCTTTTGTTGTAAATCTAGGTGTCGCGTCATCATAATTCTCATTCTCAACAAGCGTCATTGTTTGCACAGATGAATCTTAATCGAAGATGAACCCAACAAAAGATCCATAAATTTATATAGTACCATATCTCTAATACTTACGTCAGATTTGTATATAGGCTACAAAACACATGCAATTGAATATCAGTGTAAACAAGAGTTAAAAGATTTGAAACTTTCCTTTTTATTATTGATCAAGGTTCACGGTCGGACAATGAGGAATGCCCAGCATGATATGTACAGTCTCTGTGGGCTTGCCATGCGCTATGAAGGTGTAACTATTACTATAAATAGATGTTCCAACAACCAATGGAACAAGCGCTTCACGTTACAGTACCAAGGCCAACAGCAAAACTCAAGAATCAACATATTTGAAGCTCGCAATGGAAAACTGTTAACGGTATACATTTCAATTAAGTAATTTAGTATTTCTTTATTAGAATGCCGACTTTTTCGGAAATAGCTTTATAATTTTTTTAATTGAATCTGATAAAAGAAATATCATTTCAGATATACATACATGACCTACTGCAAATTCGTATTGACATTAACTCATTGGATATATCAGCATCTGTCCATATTTCCGGTTTCTATAGCAACAGAGTTGAGGGACTATGCGGAACCGTAGTCCGAAAGAGAAGCAAGAACGCTGTTACTACGGTTACAAATGGCTACGGGTTCAAAGTTTGGAGGTTGGTAGGGTTCAAGTATACGAAAAGATGTACAAGAAAGCGTGGACATTATAATTAGTACTGTTCTTGATTAAGCCATTCAACAAAATGTAGCACATCAACACTATCATCGAGCATATTTTAATATCACGAAAAATCTAGTTGTGACAAAGAAATGCCATAAATAGGGTTTACATAGCTAAACATGTCGTCTCTGTTTGCAGGGTAGAATTTCACCAGAGTCTGTTCCACACACCTTTCCCTTATTCATATGAAGGGATAAAAACATCGTACCCTAATTGTCGGTGTCCACTTAACTCATCTCCAAACACTTGTACGGAGAACAAGAATAAAAGTGAATTTTACTCTTTCATATACCAGAAGGATATTACCTCAGAATTTTACGTCACAAAAAAGAACCCACTCATCACCAAAACATACAACATATCCTCTAAACGTGACATCAGTGATAATAGTGTTTCGACGCCAAGTGATGCGAGACAACAGTGCAAAGAGGTCATCCGAGAATCGGACCTTTTCCTCAAATGTGTTCCTCTCAGAGGAAGAATTTTGGTGGATATTATTTCTGTGTGTGAGAAAATCGCAACCGTGCAAGATAGATCAACTTGGATTCCAATAGTGCTGCGTCTTATGGAGAGCGTTTGTAATTTTGCCTATACATCAAATACCTCATTGTCTGACCATAATGTCACATCTGGTATTGATCAGGTGACAATAATCAAAGACTTGTTTCGGTGTCCAGAAAACTGTTTCGAACACGGTGTGTGCACTAGAGATGGCTGCAACTGTTACAAGGGATACTCCGGGGTGGAGTGTCTGAACAAGGCAGGTACATGCACATTCTGAGGTTTTTCTAACTGTTTATATAATAATTACCTTAGTTTTGTTCAAAAATGTAAATGCATTTTTTTTATATTCAAGATAAAACTAAGATTGATACAGAGGAATTTCTAGGACCAGTAATATACTATAGTTTATCACACTGAAAAAATATTTAGCATTGTTTTGAACTATGTATGATAAAGGCTTAAAAGACCCCCTAAAATAAACATAATATTTTGACTGTACTTATATGTTTTCTTTGTACGTGTGAAGTTTTTCATAATTTTCACTTTGATCCAAGTGCCCTCATTTCCAAAATATGACATCATAAAGTCAACCTTCGTCATTTTTGCTATTTAAAAAAAAAACAATTCATTTTAAGACAGAAAACATTGTGCGCAGGCTTGAACAAACAAGATATTTTCATCAAATTTTCATTTGTGCATACAAGACTTATAACGGACAAAGTTGCCCTCTATATTTCCCATTTGAAAAAAGATAAGAAAAAAGCGTATACTAGTATTTGACTGATTTTGACTGAATTCTAAATACAAATGTATAGCGTCACTTCTGACGTCATATACTGAAATACAGTGAAATAATGTAAAATATAGATTAAAAGTATATCTTATACTAACTCTTATACCAAATAACAAAACAATATGATATATCTGAAACACTTTTAAAAGTGTTGAATCATTGGGGCAATTTGACTCGAATCATTTACATGTACTTATAAAGTCCTTCCCACTGAGAAAGTTAAATGATTAAGATTTTGAATATACCCCTTTTTAAATTCGCCCATTATTAGCATGGAAAATAGGACGAGAATATATTGGGGAGAAATTTTCACTGTATAAAGTTCTGTATCTATTAGGATTTTACCAACGTGTTCAAATACACTGTTACATTTACGTAGTTGTTCCAACAAACGACGGATCCAGCCAATCAACAGAAACAAGGACCGTGACCCCTACCCCTACTGAGCTCTACGTGACCTCAAGGTCACCAGAAACGACCTATGTGTCAATCAAAACATCTACAACAAAAATAACTCCGACCACCATTACAACCATCGCCACCGCAACAACCACAACAACCGCCACAACCACAATGGCAACAACAATATCGATAACAACGAAAACAACAACAGGAAAGACAACTACACCGAGTCCAACGCCAACAATGGCGCCGTCGACTTCTCCACCTACAACCGCCCGTCCAAGGAATCCTATATTTGTGTCCTGTGACACCCGATCGTCTGGCTGCAATTTTGTTTACCTAAGAATACAATCAAATCAGTTCCCCGTGTCTTGTCGTGTTACAAACTTGAAGGTAAAACTACCACAGCTTTCATTCTGATGTTTCTAAATCACAGGGATACACGAACACAACGGAATTTACGCGACTTAAAATCACCAATTAAACAATTTTCTCGTCCAGATTTGTATGTATTGTCATGAAATGTCTGTGTGTATCTTGTTTGACATAAGTTTGACATAAAATTTCTTTTTTAGTTCAAGAACAAAGAGTGGATTCCATGGCAACCCTCGATGTTTCCCACCATTCGCTATGTCACTTCGACGCTTGCCGAATGTCTTCTAAATTCGTCAATTATAATTCCAGCGGATGGAGATCCCGTTTTTAAAGTCGAGGCACGTATTATGCTTTATTGATGAATGACATTTCAATGTTAATTCGAGTTTTTGCGGTTTAATTCTCTTTTACCCTTTAATCAGGTTTTGGGATCTGGAGGGGAGGTCCTCTCAGATAAACTGTTTTCCAGGATGAACAAACGGTGTCAGAGCTGTTCGTACTGGAGAGGATGCCGAACCAGGGTAGGCAGACAGCAATATTCCAAAAAAGCGTATGTTTAATCTCAGTTGTAAGAGCGATGTTTAATGGTCTGTTTTCTTTTGTAGAGAAATGTATGTGTAATTGATGGAAAGTGTTACATGGACCGAGATAAAAACCCTGCAAACAAATGCGAAGTTTGCTTGGCTTCGTCCTCCAGTAATCAGTGGTCACCAAACGAAGGTAAAAACAATTGTTCAAATGATACCGACTGGTGAAGTCCTCGTGTAGCAACGGATTTTAAAAGGCACTCATAATTTACAAAAATGATAACATGAACAGGAATTGATAAGTTAGCAATAAAAATATGCCCACTGTAACCTCTTTAAATAAAAAAAACCCCATCCATTTGAATAGATAATTAATTTTTACGTAAATGTTGCTTTCAAACATAGCTTAAACGTTGAATATAACCCGAATTATCTTATTTTATTACTATATTATTAAAAATTTATAAAAAAGGAAATTGACGTAGAAGCATATAATTTGGATTTTATTTAGGGAATTATTAAGGTAAACTGTTTCGGTTTGGGTTTTAAAGGGCTTATTTTAGTCATTAATCATAGGATAACGGATAATTGTATGGTAACAAGATTAATTGGTGTTAGGGAAGTAAGGTTTGATTCTATGAATGAGATCATTTTTCTATGTCCAATAGATGATTTCATACTCCTATCAAAGGAGATTTTTTAAAAAGGAAATGCGATTACTGATGATCTTAAAAAATAAAATACAGAATAAAATCGATGGACCACACAGGCCCAATTAAAAATTTCGAAAATTTTTCAAAAAAGTTTTTTGGCAGTGCACAAAGATGTTACATATGGCATCTCTCTTCTAGTATTTTTTTTAATACAGATGTTATGATTATGAAATATTTTTCAGTTTTTTGCTACTAAAAACATAGTATTTGTAAAATATAACTTTATCTGTGACAAAGGGAAATGTAAGGCGTCCAACCATTTGAATGCATTTGTTATCGAACATTCTGTTATAAGGCAAGAGAATTGTAGCCAATTTCCTATATTTTTTCTACCTCACACAAAGGTTTGATGGATATTAACTCTATAAACATAACTTAATAGAAGTGATTTCTACTCAAGATATCAGTTGTAAAAAGTAAATTTAAAATGAAATTAAAAAAATTGTTTTGGCCAATTATCGACTCCACCTTCTTAATAAATCAAAACTCTGAGCTACCTTAACGTTCTTATCTGTTTATGAATAGAGAAATCGGTTATAGACTGTTTTGTCATCAGGGTTAATTCTTCTTAATTTGTAAAAAAAAATTCCCACAAAGCATTGATTCGATGAAATATTAATTTTGATAATCTTGCTTGATAACGTTTTGCTTTAATTAGCTTCATATATACATACAGTGTTTACTTCAAACGATTCTTAAAATACATCAATAAAATTATCAGTTTATTAAATTAGTTACAATTTATAAATCATTATGAGCACCCAATGGAATTAATTATTTGAAACTAGAACCCAATAAAGCATTTTATTATCGGTAGAATATGAAATGCCACTGGTTTCATAAAAAAGGTAACATAAATTTTAAAGTTGTAATGATATATTTCAAAATACATCGTTATTTCCTTTGAACAGATAACCTTCCGCCGGTTCTTCAAAGAGACCCATACCTATTCTCCATGGTGGAGGGAGACGCCATCAATGGTAGCATCCGGGCTTATGACCCGGAAGGGTCACCCCTAAGGTTCAGCATCAACAGCACGCGCGCTACCGTGCATCAGGGAGGGGCGTTCGTGTACAAGACAAACGTATCCTCGCTCGGAAGAAAAGACTACTTTGAATACTTCAGAATTTCTGTGATGGACGAGTGCAATTTGCAGTCTTCAATTGTTGTCAAGGTCGGCTTCTTTAAAGTTGTTTTTTTTTTTTACTTTTTGTGTAGTTGAATGTAATTAAAAGTTAATCCACTTCCCATAATTGAAAGCATAGACAGATTTGTTAAAAGTTCATGTATCAATTATAGGTGGCAGTGAGATTATGCAGTTGTCAAAATAATGGAAAGTGTTTTAACAAGACCATAACTATGCCGAACAGTGACCGAAGCATTGCATGTAACTGTCAACAGCCTTACACAGGTGATCTTTTAGATTATTTACATTTAAAAACAATACAATATTTTTAAAACATTGACTGTCATTTGATTTGCTGACTGTTTTACCGTTTAAAGGTCCCCGATGTGAGAAGTATCCAGATTACTGTGCGAGCCGACCGTGTTTTCCCGGCGTGCAATGCACGAACTTGAAAACCTCCTACAGCTGCGGTCGCTGCCCCTCCGGATACGCTGGGAACGGCGCTATCTGTGAGTAAGACCTCTGTAAACAGCAACCTTTAAGGGGGATTAGCCCTAATTCTCAAAGATTGAGCACTGTTTGATATACAGAGCCTGTGATTTAAAGGTCGGTGCTAAATATCAATCAATTATGTTGTTAACGAATTGCCATTAATACCATAGATTACGAAAAGTTTTTTTTCTTCTAAACGAATCTCAAAAAACTTTCTAAAGGGTTTGTTTCAATGTGATTGATGACTTAAGAATCTTGTAACAATTTTATCAGAGCTGAGAAAATAAAATATAACGTTGTTGGCTTTTCTTTAAACTAGGTAAGCCCTCGTGCAGTTCATCACCCTGCTTTGAGAACGTTTCATGTATTGACGATTTTTATGGAGAGAGGGGATTTAGATGTGGACCGTGTCCCCGATTTTACCATGGGGATGGCGTCAAGTGCAACAGGACAGGTAATTAGAAGAAACTTTAGTCTGAATTCAGATAGCTTAATGTTAAACAAAGAAGGCAATTTTCCCTCTTTGATAAACAACTTTTGAAATTAGAAATGTTGGTATTAAAAAAGAGCAGGGTATTAAATGTTTAATGTTATTGTAGATGTGGATATTTGTAAATACGGTCTTTGTCCCAGAGATGGTCAGTGCGAAAACACTGAAAAACATCCGGGTTATCGTTGTTCACCATGTCCATCGGGTTACCATGGAGATGGCCAAAAATGTACAGGTTAGCAAAAATTATTATACAGACATTCTTTATGTTTTGCATTCATTTGAAATATGCATTTTAATGATACATGAATCTTCTAGATAGATGTAGAGTGAATTGTCTTAATGGCGGCACATGTGTTGGTGGCAATAGATGTATTTGCAAGCAGGGTTATGAGGGAAACGCTTGCGAGAGAGGTAAATAATATTATATCTTATATTTTGTGAATGTAAATGGAGTTCGATAATTTGAATATAACTAAATCCAGATGCAAAAAATCCATATGTAATGATATAAATACCTCAAAGTTCTAAAGACAATGCAAATCATGAAATGAAAATATCAACCATAACAATTTCATCTTTACAGAAGTATGCTCAATAAAATGTCTGAATGGAGGGCAGTGCTACAAGGGGAATCAGTGTGTCTGTCCCGCTGAATACTCGGGGTATTACTGCCAAACACCCGTATGTAGCCCTCCATGTCAGAACCAGGGCGTCTGTGTGCGCCCGGGCACCTGCTATTGCCCGTATGGGTATTTCGGCTCTTCTTGTGAGAGAGGTTAGTAGACTATATCACGTTTTCTTTGGTTTGCAATTTGCTAAAGCATGCCATTTTGAAACACGCAAACACCAGATGACATATGATCTTTCTTAGAATTCTTTTATTTCTATAGCACATGATTTTTTTGTGTTTGATACTTTTAATCTTCCGGGTGTTGGAGTACAACTATCTCTGTATAAAACCAGAACTAACCAAGCCTTGTTTTGCCTCTTTGCAAGTAGAAGTAGGCGTAGAGTTATTTTGCTGATTTCTTATTACAGCTATGTGCTTTCGCAGATGCAGATTCTTGTGTCAGCGGAGTTATAAGAGATGTTAGTATTTTATTTTATTGGTTTTGATCTCATACTATGTTACTATGTATATTCAAAAGACAAAGTATGGCATCTTGCTTTATTTAGATAATTATGTAATTTGAGTTTTCTTCTTATTCTATGTAATACTAATATGATTAACGAAATCTCTACATTAATATATTTCTATATCTTTTTAACATCTGTAAATAGACAAACAAATAAACAAACAAACAAAGGCTTTTGGCTTCTAAATTTCGCTCTTGACGCCTTTTAGCAACATGCTGGACCTATTGTCAAAATGGAGGACGTTGTGTGTTCAATTCCTGCCAATGTACAAGCGGATGGTCCGGTCAACATTGCCAAATACGTAAGTAAAGATAAGCAGAGAAGTCCTGCGTTTATTAGACTTGGGTTAGAGGATATTCACAAAAGCATGTGTAAATCTCGTTAAAGCTAAGTGTGACACGAGCTGCATGAATGGTGGTACTTGTGTAGGGTCAAACCAGTGCAGATGTACCCCTGGGTACTGGGGCTCCTATTGTCAACACGGTAGGTGATATATACCAAGACGTATTATCATTATATTATTATATATTTACATTCAATGTATATTTCTATTTAAGTTTGTATTGGAAATCGGTGACGTTCAATGTTCATTAATACACGTCAAATCTGATCACAGACCACAACTAAACGTCATCACGCTTTTTGAATAGATATACCGGTATTATTGTTTGACTTTATGAAACGTTCAAACTTACCTAGATCTAACCAATTTAATGTGAACTTTTGAAAAATAATCATTTAATCATATTTATCGTATCTCAAAAAAGAGTTTTCCCGGCAAAGTTTCTGGAATACCGGTATATGTTTAACCACAGAAGCGCACTAAATGGCATTTTTTTAACGACTGTTTCATTTATTATTTCTATCCATGACATAAAGCGTATATAATGGATTTAAAGCGACTATACAGCTATTTCATATAAATAAACATAAAAATAAATATATAAGCATTCCATGCTTAAAGAAGTACACATCATCGTACCATTTTTGCTTTTGTTCACAGCTTTGTGTTGGCCCCGATGTCGATATGGCGGACAATGCATCAGGCCAAACGAATGCAGATGTAGACCAAACTATTCTGGTCGGTATTGTCAGGTAAGTGCTTCAGATCACTCAGAATTCTAAATTTATTTATAAATGGAGTATTTTTGGAAACCTGACTAAATCAATAGGATAGAACATTTTCATTCAATATTTCTTTTTTGGTTTCAGATTGTTGATACTAGTACTTGAGTTGCGATGCTGCAAGGGGAAACATCAACGTTTTGGGTGTACGGGATTCATACTAACATACTCATTATTTCTTTGTTTGTTAATTTTTTTATTAATGTGTTGTGTGACTATTTGCTTGAGTTTTGAGAGAGAGAGAGAGATATTAATGTGTTGTGACGATTTGCTTGTGTTTGAAGAGAGAGAGAGAATGAGAGAGAGAATTATTTTGATTTATTTAAAATAAAAATAGTGTTCGATATTTTCTCTTTATTATCTTTTATATAATTTGCAGTAAACCTGCAGTAAATAATACACACCTTAAACCAGTAATTTGATTAGTGAGTTTACTTTGACAAATATTGATATGAATTTAATTACTTAATATAAAAAATATGAAATAAATACAAGATAAAGCTAGCTAAAATACAAACATGGTCCAGAGTCATTGAAAATCACCCGAGTATGATAAAACCAGGAATTCGTAGAATCTAAATTTTTATGTTATATTTTAAAGAATAGATGAAAAGATGTTGCTGAAAAAATCCTTACCCTAGTTAACACTGTTTATTTTACATAAAATTTATTCATATTTAAAGTCAATAATATTTCAAAGTACGAGTATCCTATTCAACTTTTTCGACAATGTCCAAGTCACAGACAAGATTCATTTGAATTAACAAACTTGCAGGTTTAATAGCATAGTGAGAAAAAAAACGCTAAAAATTTCGATGGAGAAAGGAATAACACTTCTATATTTCTAGTGAAAGATCTTTCTAATTGTTTTCTCATCTCGTAATTATACGACTATCTTGTCGCAATAACGAGAATATTTTTCTCGTTAAGAGGGCTCGATTTGATGGTGGTGGCTATTTTTTTTTAGACTATTGATCTCCTTTAAAAGAAGGGCTCTATATAAAAATAGAGGGAAATACCCAAATTTATGGATTTTTTTCTTTACTGAGTAATAGTTTACAGCTAAACAAATCATACCTTAAAATCTAAGGTAGATCTGATAGTTAATATACTATCCAGCCTCCTTAAATATTGCGTAACATTGGAAATCAACATCACTGTGATTCGCAGTTGTTCTTGTCAAGTGACAATATTTAGCATTTGAAACAAGGAAACACATTGGTTGCACATACTATATACACTATTTTTAATAATATTACCTGTTCTCCCCCATGTGATATTGCACTTTGCCGTGTTTCAACACCCTTAGGGTGCGGTTTCAACATTTATTATGAACCATTATTTTAACGAATATTTTTCAACAAAACAGTTCAAATAATTTACAAGAAAATAAAAACACACTGGTATAAAAATAAAATATGTATCACATGCACTTGACTCTAAAAATATTTAATTCTATATGTAAATATATTATATACTATATAATTATAGTAGATTAAGAAGATGTTATCTGTCTAAAAATTATTTTTTTTAAACCTCAAGTATGTAAAATCAAGACGTTAATATGCTAGAAATTGTTTGGAACTCAAACGAACCATGATTCAATCTCAATGTATGAAAGGTAATGTCATCATGTGATAATTGATATGTACCTTTAATCGCTTGGTTTCATTGAAGAATTGTTATATGCCA
Organism: Magallana nippona; assembly: GCA_033439105.1. Lineage (NCBI taxonomy): Eukaryota > Metazoa > Mollusca > Bivalvia > Ostreida > Ostreidae > Magallana > Magallana nippona. The sequence continues at coordinate 47,869,267 of CM065918.1, read as the reverse complement.
ACATAAAATGGATTAATCTGAATGGTTTGATCTCAGTATATGCATGATGTTTTAATATTGATGTAGAATAGTTCGATCCCAATGTAAGATGGCTGCTCTCAGTGCGTAATAATTGTATCCTATCACGTGTTGAATGATTTCGAAGTAAAGGGATTTGACCTCTGGAGTTAAAGTCGCTTACCCCCTTCCTCACTGAGAATGGTATTTGCGTAGACATCTGAATCTTATTTAAATAACAAATCATTGATTACTTGATCATTATGCCAGAGAATGCACAAATAAACATAATTATTTGTTCAGTTTAAAAAACAAAACTTTGATCTTCCAATAGTCAGCCTTTTTTTCTAAATACTTTAAATGGACATAGAGAGGATTTGAGACCAAAATTTTAAAATTTTCCCAATTTTAACGCCTCAATTGATTAAAATGGGCATTTCTAAAGTTTCTCCAAATTTTGAATGTAAGCTAGACGTACTGTGAGCAAGCTTTCAAATGATACTTCCCGCTAAGAAAATATAATAACTCAAGCATTTCTCTGTTGAAAAGTAACGGATTCACCATTTTTTTTAAAATGACCTTGAACTTGCAAAAATGATCAAAGCTCAAGAACAGGACATATTTACAGGTCATAAGCAATCTTTGTTATCTTCTAATTATTTTCCATGGCAAGATATGGCATAGACAGGAATTATGCTTTTTTAACAATGACCTTGAACTTGCACACCTGAACCTGGGTCATATTCATGACACACGCTCAGGTCATAAACAATCTTTGTGTGAGGTAGGAACGTCCAAAGCTTCTCCATAAGAAAGGTATAGACTGGAAACAAATTATAAACTTTTTCTTTCCAATGACCTTGAACTTCCTCAAATGACCTTGGGTTAAAATCATGACACACCCTCAGGTGATAAACAAACTTCGTGTGCAGTAAGAACTTCCGATATAGATCAGAAACGAATATTGCACTTTTCCTTCCAGTGACCTTGAACTTGCCCAAACGATCTTGAGTCAAAATCATGACACACTCTCGGGTGATAAGCAATCTTTTTGTGTAGTAAGAACTTCCAATGTTTCTCCATTAGAAAGATATGGACCGGACACGATTGCAGAGTCAGATGGACGGACAGACGGACAAGGTGAATCCTATATACCCCCTCCCAACTTTGTTTGCGCGGGGGTGAGGGTGGAGGGTGTATAAAAACCAATCAATTTAGAGATATAGAGTTCGGAATTCTTTCATTTGTAAACAAAGCTCTAAGCCTTGTCTTTTATTAGATATGTCTTATACTGGTAAAAGTAACATTCTGTATATATATATATTTTATGAACACAATGAAACACTTTAGCTAGTATGTCACAACTTACAAATCATTACCTTAAATAAATGGATATTCATTCACTTATTTGTGAAAAAAAAGATCAAAAAAGTTTAAAGTTGTAAATCACTTAAATCTTGACCTTTGAATTTCAAATTTTAGTCAATTGCAAGCACTAAAAATAACAGTTACATTTGTAATAAATCTAGCATTAAAAATGATAGATAAAAATCCAAATTGTTTAGCTCAATTATTTTTTTTTTTTAGCTAAAATCGTTTCCATGTAACGTAAGATATATGTGGCTTGAATTTATTTTTAAAAATTGTCTAAGATTCATCGCTTTACAATAATTTAAAAAAAACCCAACTTCTGACCTTTAATGATGACCGTGGCTTTCCCGCCACTGGGCCGGTCTAAAGTCATTTCCTCGTACACAGCCGGCCCTACTGACTTTGCTCTCAGACTTGAGTATTCCCTAAACATAAACTTAACGTCCTCTGAATTTGATTGAATTTTAAAACAATCATTTTTCTTTAAAAGTAAGTTAATATTTAAGGAACAATAATAGCGTATTTGGTAAATTATCATTAGCTATATTCACTTGAAATTAACAGAGAATTGTGCTTACATCGGCGCCTCGCTTGGTTCTGGAGGTGGATCTCTCCTTTTAGCCACCGTCTTGTCGGTATTCTGTTTGTATTTTGAGAATACAGGTTCACTTTGAATCTTTTTAATGTTAGAAGCTAAAATAGAGATTTGTTTTACACCTAAGGTCAATGTAAGAAAAATATTGTTGTAGTTTGTGATAATACTGCGAATCAAATTTGTAATGTATAGTTCAATAATTTCATCAAGGACGCATGTTCTTTTAAGTCAAGTACAACACACGTGTGATGAATTTCTCAAGTGATGTACTGTTGGGGGCGTAAGCGGGGTTCGCATAATTATACGAAATGAAAATAACGTAAAATGTCGATAAAATGTCAATAATTCAATATGATTTAATATTTCATCGTACAATTGCTGAAAATTATATAAATATAGATAGTAAGGAATCATTCTGTGTATATTATGAGGTGATATATTAAAGCCTGGGCGTGATCAAATCTATCACGATTTGTAATGATCATCTCATAATACTCCAAGAATGACTTTAGTTAGAAAATCAGCTTACATTTGGTTGGCATTTTGGGTATATTTTTGATGGTCACATCCTCGGTAATGTCTTCATACAACGATTGTGCTTGCGGATCTCCGCTAATCGTACTGTGTCTACAAAAAAACGTATATAACGTAAATTTATGACGTAATTTATGAGTCTTTTATTCTAACTATAATTTCAAATAATTAAAATAACTAACGCAGAAATTATAGGTCATAATCAATCCATTTATATTCGTTTATTTTTACAGTTTTTTTTTTATGCTGCCAGGATTTTCTTTACACGTTAATGAGAAGGTAAATTCGTGGATTTACTTCTATATACACTGTTAGAGGATTTTTAATTCTTAAGGATGCAAGTACGTGAGGAGAACCAATGAAATCAAAGAAAATTATTACTGATTTAAAAGTCTTTCATAGTTACAAGTACAGATCTTTTAATTATACTTAGAACTGATTTTCATACTGAGATTTAACTGGAGGTTTTTCAGAGCATTCATCGTCCGAATGATTTTCAGAGCTTTGTCCCTGTTTCACTTCGGTAGTTTCAGCATGCCTCTCTGACGTCTTCCTCTTCTCTAGAACTCGGTCCATTTCTAATGTTTCTGGCATTTTCTCCATGCAGATGCTGCGGCTTCTTTGAACTACAATTTTGGATGAATTGGGGATGAGTGACAATGTACCATGAAACGTTATGCACATGTTGCTCCCAAAGACCACGAACCTCTGACGTTAAACATTTTTCTTTTTTAACAGTACATGTAAATCTTTTCCTTAATTTGAAAATATTTATTCGTGATTGTTCAGAGACACGGAAATTTTGTGCAAGGTCAGACAATGATTCTTAAATTTCCTTTGTGAACTAATTCAACACCTTTTTAACAGTGTGCTCTAGACTAATAGTTTATATTTTCAATAACAAAAAGAGTTCGAAAATGTTATTTCTGCTTAGTGATTTGTGCGTCACTATGTTACTTTAGAAAAAACCTTAAATTCTTATTTTTTTCGAACACGAAGCTTATGTTCCACTGCAACGAATGATTGACAGTTTTTATAATGGTTATGACATAAGAATACTGTATACAGGGTTATTTTCGCCCTTCTACACTTGCAAACGGTTCGTCCCGTCTTGAATTCGCCCAAATGCAATTGTTTTAAAAGAGATATTTTTTCTTGCAAATATGGAATTCGCCCAGTGATAAATTCACCCGTTGATAATGAGGGCGAAAGGAGCGAAAATAAAACGGGGACGAATATTTCCCTGTATACAGTATGTCATTGAATAAATGTATCCATATCCTTACCTGTTCTTGAAATGGTAATCGTCAAAATGGCCACCAGAAAGAACGCTACGAAAATCGACAAACCAAAAATGGTGTACTTGTAGGCTAGACTCTCAAAGAACTGCTCTTCTGGAATTATAAAAAATACAAATGAATAGATAAACATATGTATAAATAAATAGATTCAAAGAATACAAAATTATTCTCAATCACTTAATTTAAAGAAAAATGAGAGAAACCTTCTATATGTAGTAGTAATATTTCACAAACCTGGAGTTTTAAATTTTACAAACACTCTCCTGCTATCACCGGCGTCATTCCGAGCAAAAACAAACACTTCGTAATCTGTACCCTCCTCGAGGTCCCCTAGTTTCTGGTTATAAGTTCCATTGATATCTGATTCCTGTGAATTGTAATTAAATACGTTTCTATTCAAAACGTGGTATGCGCTCACAAAACGTTGATTTACTTCCTTATCTGCAACCCAACGTAACTCTGCCGACTGGGAGGAGGAAACGGTCACCCGAACGCCTCTAGGAGGGTTTGGAGGACCTGTATTTATGAAAAAAAATATTGATGTATAAAAACTGTACTATGGTTTCAGTTATATTCGTGGGAATCATTATTTGTGGATTTTTAAACTCACACGTTTTAAGATAAGTAAATGTGTGCATGGACATTGGCTTCACTATACATGTAATATAAACTGTTGTCATATATCATACTTTGTTCATTAACATTTGATTTTATAGATCCGCTCAATAACAAACTCCACGAAAATTGGTGCTCAACAAAAATGACGAAACCTACCATACGGTTGAAGTGTAAAGCTTTCATTTGCTTGTAGAATTAAACTTCCAGAGGACACATTTGCCCAGCATGTGTAAATGGCATATGTAACAGAAGTGACGTTTTGAATGACAAGGATAGAATAAGAATCAGAGACTTGGATCTGTGGAACTACTGTGTTGTTTTCGGTCCACTGAACACGTGGCGAGGGAAACCCAGTTGCTCGACAGTCCGTGAAAAAAGGCTGTCCAATTACAGCACTGATTGTTTTCTCATTGAGTTGAACTTCTGGTTTAACTAAGTAAGAAATTCATAATTTACAAATACCATATAAGATTTGCAGAATTGAAATAAATGTTGGATTAAGCATTTTTATATATTTCACTTTTTCCACTGAAAATTCGTTAGTTCCTAACTAAGATTAGACACAGGGTTTTGATTCTACTTGTTATGATATTTCAATCTATTTTTTAAATTCAACCATACTTCAAACAACATTACTGTAATACATATTAAAACCGATTTAACTATTTAAAAAAAGCCACTTTTCTGAGTATTTTGATATTTAAGACGTTCAAATACATATTCATATAAAAAATACATGTAACATTCTTTTTATTGTTGCCATTGCGTAAAGTATAAATTGATAATTTTAAAGACATCAACAGAAAATTGTATATATCTTACGTAAACTGTGTTCTCATTAGAGATGTATAATGAAGAAAGTTTTGATAATTTAAATAAAAGTTTTAAAGTTTATGAACCGTAAACTGTCTCAGTTCAGTACATATTCCAAGTAGCTGTTGAAATCATACCATCACTAATTAGGAAATATTTTGCATTGTTGTACAGTAAACATGTACATACAGTTTCTCAGAAATACGTGCAAAATAAGCGAGAATTTTAAAATCACACTGGACCTGTCAAATTAATCTGTTTTACTTTTTATATTAACTTACCTACAATGTTAAGGGAGTATTGCTGACTATTCTTCGTCTGACCAAGAACATTGATAGCGGAGCACATAAAATGTGCGGACATGAACGATTGCTTTACATCTAGTATTTTAAAAACTTCCCTTGTATCGCCTTGAAACTTAAAATTGTCATTTTCAACAATTTGTGTCGAGTTGTTGGAAAACCTCCAAAATATGTTAATGATATATGCTGTAGAAGGTACAGCGTTACAACGCAGAGAGTAATTGTATCCAGCAATGGCAGGCTTGTTATCAGTTTGTTCAATTTTCACATCAGAAATGCGATCTGAAAAGAAAATGGCATCGATGGGTTTCTCAAAAGCACACAGTTCCTTATACTACAGTTAAACTGTTTTACAAGATCATTTAAGAACATTTGATGTTTCATATACATGTATTTATTTTACATGTAAAATAAAATAAAATCTTTCAGTGTTTTATTATAAACTAAGAATTACGATAACAGAAATAACTATATATATATGTGTGTATACGCATGTATAGAAACATAATATGCATACGCATTTCTGAAACATTATAGACCAACTTTCATCAACTTCGATATCTCGAACCCTCGGATATCTCGAAGTTTTTCCTAAGTCCCGCCAAGTTCGAGAACCGAAGTTTAACTCTATTTGTTTTCATATACACAGTATTAGCGATCAAGTACTTACGTATTACTGTAAGTTTTATTCCACCGCTAGTACTACAGTTATTTGTGTAGGTCCCACTGTCTGTTTGGGTCAGACTTTGAAGGCAAAACTGGATACTTCCAGAACCATCAAAAGTGGTGTTCACTACCCTGTCCGAGTATTCTAGTTCTATGGTCACATTTTGGCTATCACTGTTATAGAATAATACTGTTTTTGTGTTGTCTTTGGTTACACTGCAATTGCTGCCTGTTAGAGCAACGTTGGCGACATTGTCATAACAAAATATGCTTCCCATATAAGCAAACTTCTTGTATTCTGTAACATAAGGAATTGTAAATATTAAGAAAATTGTCTTCTTTACCTGAAATTTAAAACATCAAGCAGTTGGTCCATTATAAATGTTAGCTTACCAAGCGTCCAGGCTGCTCCAGTGAAAATTATGCATAAGAACTTCAGAAACATTGCGGAATTTTACGATTTAAAAAAATACCGAGTTCGATATTCAAAGTAGACAAAATGAACCGGGCTATTGATTTTGTTATCAATATGGAAAATGTCCGGGGAGGTTCATTACATACTTTAGCGCTTTATACGTGGGTATCTTATTTTCCTTATTATATGAAGGAAATACTAACCAGTGCTTCCGCGAAATGGGCATATATAAATTCTTAAGTTTGTATTTAATTCCTTAATTTGCCTCAACAAAAATTATGTTTTAAAGAAACTAATTTATGAAAAAGAACTTAAGTCAGATTAACGGGAAATATTATAATTCTTAATTTATCGTGTAAAAGAGTTTCAACCCACGTTATAACAAATCAAATACCTTTACAGCGTGTATTGGTTGAACATACGTGGGACTTTTGAATTTAAAAAATAAACTGCGTACGTTTCATTAGAGATTTATTTCGTTTCTAGCGATTTAAGAAATATGCACTGACATTGTCAAATAGTTAAGTTGTATCTCTGGTTTACAACACCAACTCTATAATATAAATCATGTAGTATTATTTTGTACCGATAAAGTGACCTTTAATATCACTGTCTTCCCATTCTTCGGTTTGTATTCTCCAGAAAAGATGATATAATTATTTATATTTACATGTATATCAATAATGTACTGGAAAACTAGAAAAAGTAGATGCCAGATGGAGAGTTCTGCGATATCATATTATTTTTTAAACTGCGTGCTATATAGATTCCCTACTTTACTTAGTCCTATATGTTTATCTGCTTACGCGTTGTTTATCAACAGTTTTGTTTATTTATCTAAAGAATGCATTATGATATCCAATTGTTTATTTACAGTTTTGTTTATTTATTTAATGATTGTTTTATCTTTAAGTTAATCAATATGACAGGTTTGTTTCCGTGCAAATACATGAGTAATTAGGCAGACATTTTTGCTATATTATCAATTTACTGTGTTAAACTATTTTTTCAGACTAGGCTCAGATGTATAAACGTCATTTACCAAACGCATTAAATCGGTATTAGCAAAACGATTTTTTTTTAAAAAAAAGGCAGTTTTCTTTTAACAGCGTCTTTATTCTATGCCATGTGTATGCCATGTATTCGTTGGCATCCTCGAATAAAGTGCAGTAAATCTATAAAAAAAAAAAAAAAAAAAAAAAAAAAAAAAAACAAGAATATAATCTTAATGATGATAGTTAGCATCATAAAATCAAAATCCTATGCTGATGATTTTTAATTTATTGTGCAAAAAAAAAAAAAAATTCCAACCACGTTGAAATAAATTATATACTTTTAAACCTTGTATTGGTTGAACTTACATGGAACTTTTGAATTTAATAGATAAACTGAGTAAATTTCATTTAGGATTTCTTTCGTTTCTAGCGATGTCATGATTGAATGTCAAAGTTGTCTTTCTAGTTTACATTTACAAATGAAAAACTCTACAATATGAATCATGTAGTGCTATTTTGCCCCGATATAATGAACTTTGAACTCATTGTCTTCCCTCATTTTGGCTCGTCTTCTCCAGAAAAGATGACAGAATTATTTTATCGATCAGTAATGGAAAATTAGACACAGAAGATTGAGAGTTCTACGATATCATGCGTTTTGGTTTTTTTTTATTATGTGTTTTAACATTAGTCATTCAGGCTAAACTGTTGCTTTATATGTGGAAAACTATTTAGATGAAAATATATTTGAAATGGAACTGAAATAAAACGTATATCATAAAGTTACAATTTAATTGTTTTTGCAAACTGTGTTAATGTACATCTATTATCGAACCTAAAGGGTTAAAAAAAAACCCAATTACAGTGGTAGCAACGTTATTGTTGACAAACGACACGCACGATTCTGTTACACGAACGATCACACACGATACACGAACGATTACGCACGATACACGGACGATCACTAACGTACTGAATTTTCACGATACACGAACGATAACGATAAAAAACGCAAACGAACGATTCAACACTATTTAACACGCATAATCAAAATTAATATTTCAGATTTGAATTACGAAAACGTATTGCTTTAATTTGTATTACAATATGCCTGTGTTTTATTGAAAAGCGGCATGTACAGTAGCCATGCACTGTTTTTTTTCATACATGTAAACGATATGATAGGATCCATACACCAATTAAATTGTTTTGTCTCCACAACGAATATTAACTTCTATCATAAGTTAAAGAAAATTAAGTGAAAAAAAATGAAGATAATGCATAAACTACAGGAAATTATTTACATACGAGTTGATGTTTATGTAATCCGATTCCCTTTGTACGATTTAATTGTGCGAGATACAGGTTAAACTTGTTACCTTGTTCCAAACAATTTCGATTTTACACATCCCATATTTTCATAATATTCGGTACATAATTGATTGACTTTTATTTCTAAATTTTAAAGCGTCTAAATAAATTTTATTTCTAATGAATGTTTAATATACAATGTAACAGAGAGGAACGCGTATCGTATTTTCATTTGAAAGAAAACTTAATGATTATTGATTAGCTTGAACGGGAAATGGTTAACCTTGACTGCTTTCATTCAACGTTTCTCTTTTGCTTGACGCTAATATGATTAAAATTATGTTTCAAGACACGATGGATGCTTGACATAGACTGATTAAAAATTCATGCAAAACTAAATCGACCGATCAAAGGATTAAATGACTTGTTGAATTACTAGTTAACGACGAAAGAGAGAATATTTTAAAAAGATTAGCGCTGACATAATACATGTATGTAAACAATTGTTAATGTTTTTCTATAAAATAGTTTAAATTCACATATTGTTGCGTTGTTTTAAAAACTACTCGTCGTTGTTTTAAAATAAATCCTGGCATTCCGTAAAAAAAGTTACAAAACGAAAAAACCGCACGATCACGCACGATCACGAACGGTAAAAAACGCAAACCAATTATTCTGATACACGCACGATCCCGCACGTTACACGAACGATCACCCACGGTACACGAACTATTTAACACGATTAGCTTGTCAACAATAACGTTGTTACCACTGTACTATGGCACGCCAAATTCAGAAAAATGAGATAAACATAGTTCTACAGACGATAAACTAAGTTTATCGGTTGTTAACTGTAGTTTACGGACAGAAAACTATAGTTAACGACGTTAATCTATATTTCACATCTGTATACCATTGTTAACGCGATCATCTATGTTTCAGAAGTGTAAAACTATAATTAACACTGAAAACAACCATTTGCAATTGCAAAACAAAGTTTATCTGATAAATATACTAGTAGTTTCATGATTGTGAAACTATGATTAACAGCTCTTAACTATAATTAACGAATGTAAATTAAAGTTTCCATGTGTCAATCTATATTTATCAGCAAAATCTGTTGTTAACGTTATTTACAGACAGATAAACTTAGATTAGCATTCGTAAACTATAGTTTACAACCGAATCGTTAACTATAGTTTGCGGTTCGTAAACTATAGTTAACAATCAATCAATAAACCAAGTTTATCAACTGTGAAACTATGTTTCCCTCATTTTTGTTAATTTGGCGTGCCATAAATTCCTGCGTTGTAATATTCATCATTAAGATGTTTTCTTTACTTTTGAACCCTTTATTTTTGTTTACTTACTCCTGTGCTAAAATAGATATATCCTACCCCATTTTAGAAACAAAATTTTGAAATGTTTTGCGCCTTACCTTTATTTTAGTCTGGAGTGTCCAAGTAGCGTAGTGGACAATGCACTCGCTCCTCACCGCTGCGACCCGAGTTCGATCCCCGTGATCGACAGTGGTTGTATGTGATAGGGTATGGCGGTCGCCCGCTTGGACACGTGGGTTTTCTCCGGGTACTCCGGCTTCTTCCCACATTAATGACCCCCTCGCGCTCACGTCCGTGCCAACGAGAGATATTAATATAAGTTGTAGAACTTGTTTATCAATCGTTGTAAAATAAATAAAGTTCAGGTTTTTTTTTAGTTTGGAGTCCTTTATGTTTATCTGCTTACGGGTGTAAGGATGTTCAGTGTTTGTCAACAATGTTGTTTATTTACTAGATCCCTTATTAAACGCGATGAATTATCCGCGTAAAAATCGCAAGGAAAGCATATCTCGCAGATTTTAAAATCTCGCTTTTATTTATCGAACGGGTGTAAAGTAAATGAAAATATGATAAAAATTCGGTTTTCGCGATTTCATATTCTCGCGATTTGATGCAAAACGGTTGAATTGTGGAATTAAGAGCTCGCGTAAAATAAGGAATCTACAGTATTTATAGAATGCATTTATATAATCACACTTAACATACATATTTAATATGACAGGTTTATTTCCGTACAAATGCTTGAATCATTAGGCACAGCCTTTTCCCCTTAATTATCAATTTTCTGTGATGCACATTTTTTCTGACTTGGGTCACATGTGACACAACTTTTATTTACCAAACACGTTCAATCGATATTTTCAAATTTGTAAAAATGTCAGGTTTCTTTTAACAAGGTTTCTATTATGTATATGCATATTATGACGACTGTTATTTTGTCCACGCTCTCTGCTACATGTCTTCATTTGTAGGCATCTCCGTATATAGTGTATTTTGCTTAAAATCTATAAATAGAACAATTATATTAATAACCTTTATGGCGATAATTAAAAACCCAATTTCAATTTTGATAACAAATTAAAATTATGCACTATATAGCAAAATGTTTTAAAACACTAAATAATGATACTACAATGTACAATCATGCTGTAAATTAAGGTTTACTTTCCTTTGTTCTAAACAGGAAACTCAACGACAATAAAATCAAGTTCATGAAGCAAATGTGAAAATTGCTTTCTCCGAATGATATTAAAATTGCTTTTTGTGGAGCGTACCAGACGTGACTATCCTTGGAAGGCTACCACATGTCGGATCTATCTTAATCTCATCATAAACATACGGACCCACTGCTTGTTCCGTTAACTTGGAATATTCTCTGTTTTAGTAAAATTGAATATGAGATTATCAATTAGTATTTTTTATAAATTCTATTTTCCTTATATTTCGTTACACCAAATATTGAATCAATGAAATTGCATTAAGAATTATTCTTTGACCATTCAAACCTTTTAAAGTGTTTTAAAAATATATACAAACTTTTGCTTTAAAGATTCTGTTTCTCCCAAAGGTTTCCTTATAGTATCTCTTTGTGTTTTACTTCCGGTTTTAGTAAAAATCCTTTTTATGCAACTATTTTGCGTTTTCTTTTCTCTTTTTTCTGCAAATGTGTGAAAATGAAATGCGAAACAAAAAACCTTAGTTTTCTTAAAATTTTTATTGATGTAAAGTAATAAAAATTGATTATAATAATTTTAACACAATTATGAGAGAAAGGAAAAGTTATACAGGAATTCAAAAGAGTACATGTACTTTTCGGTGGTAGTTTTGGTACTTCTGAAATTTCCTCATAGACAAAGCGAATTGGTTGTTCCTCTTGGCATTTTAAGTACTGCCTTAACAGATAAACAGTATATTATAAAACTAATTGAACAGTTACAATTCACAAATATCGTCTAACTAACTACAAGAAGTTAATAAAGTGGCTATTTCATAATTGCAAATTGCCGTGGGCTTCTTGTTTAATTAGCAATACATATTTTCACGGACTGATAAAGTTTTGCTTTCAGTTGAAATTAATAAACACTTACATTGAATCATCACAAACTTCCTTCTTGGGAAGTTCCTTAACATTCAAATCTTCATGCTGCTTCTTTTTTCTTTCAGGAGCAACATTTTTTATCTTAATTGATTCCCGTTTCACTTTCAATTTTGTGTGTTTCTTCAAACAATTTCCTATATTATTTTAGATAACATTTGATTATCTTGCTTTAACAAGTTATCATCTCAGAATATCTAATGTTTGATGTAAACAAAAGCCTTACCAATTTTCCACCATCTCCATAAAATGACGAACATGGTTCCGATCAGCAACAGTAGACCGAAATTCAAAACGGACAGCACAAGCATCGTATATTTGTATTCCACATTGTTCATAAAGAAGCCATCTCCAGCTTGACTTTCAGCAGCTTTAGAAAATACAAAAATGTACCAACACCCAGTACTGAATTTCCTTTACTGTAATGTTACAACTTAGGTACTTATTAGGTACTTATTAGGTACATTATCATACATCAAGAATAAATAAAAAGATTTCGAATTACCAAAAGTCGAAATTATCCCATTCAGTAAGAAGCATAGCATCCTCAAGCAATTCATTTTGTCTCTCGAGTGAATAAATAGGTTTCACTACATGAACATTATATTAAAACGTAAATCTTTTAATTAAAAAGCAATTACAACGTCAAATTCTACAGTTTTGTCCGGGTTGAACAGCATTATTTGTTGAAGGAAAAACTTTTCCTGCTTCAAAGATTATATGGCAGTAAATTTATATCCACTGATTATTTTCTCCATTATATTCTTTAAAGAAAAGCAATTTTTGTTCTTAATAGCGTGTAAATTGTCTCAACATAGAGTTTTAGTAAGTCGTGATATAATCAATATTCATCAGCTAACTGCCAAGTTAATTGAAGTGTCATTGGTTGTAACACTGTTCGATCTTAAAATATTTTACACACTTTCATCCCATTGAGATTGCAGCAGAAAAAAACATGTTTTTTTGCCTTGCAGAATGATCCCGATCTTGAAAATAGAATACCCAAATATTAAATTCTTTGACAAGTTCTATAACTTCGTCGTTAAATTTAAATTTAAATGTATGTTTAGGAGCTGGTCCTTTCGAAAATATGACAATTTTAGTTTTTTGAACATTAACATGGAGTTTCCATGTTTCACAATATACAAAAAATTCGTTAAGAGCATGTTGAAGATCACTTGGGGTTTCAGATAAAATTATTGTATCGTCTGCATAGAAAAGTATAAACAGTTTCATAAAAATACATAGATCATCTTCAATATCTTTAGAAAAATTCTCTAAACCATTTATTCCTTTTTCAATAAGATATTTCTCTAAGTCATTAATATAAAGTGAAAATAAAAAAGGTGATAGATTTTCCCCTTGACGGACCCCGGCATTACAATTAAAAAAATCAGACGACATGCCGTTCACAGTAATTTTTGATTTAATGCCAGCATACAGATTTTTAATAAAGATAAAACATTTCCCGGTGAGAAACAAGGAATCATTCTTTGATTATTATGAGGTGATAATTTCGGTCGGGGAGTGGTCAAATGATCACGCCCTGACCGAAATTATCTCGATCGGTCGTGATCAAATCTATTCGGGCTTTATTAGATTTGATCATGCCCCAACCGAAATTATTACCTCATAATACTCAAAGAATGATACCTTATTCCTTAATCACATTTCAGGTAAATATGATTTTATTTTTTTTTTAGGTAATTGGTGTCTATTAACGAGCCTACATTTGCGGAAGCAAAACGTGGCAAGTGAGTTAGGCATTGCCTTTGTGACACAGGGCCAACGCGCAGTTTAAGAAATCTCTACGGTGCTACTCCTGTGCCCAGGATCATGAAAGATCTTAGACTAAAGTCAAAATTTCAATCTTTCACAAAATACTTATTAATCATAGATTTTTACTGAAAATGTGTAGCCACAACATAGGAAAACAATCTTATAATCAATTTTGAATTTTACTTATAGATGATAGAACTTATATTCTTCATACAAATTATGACTTAATTCTAAGACAGCTTCTGATGCCTTGATCCGAGGCCTGCATCTCAGAAGCAGATGTGATGTAAAAAAGGTATATCGACCGCATTTTTCTATATGAAAAAATCTGATAATTTCGTAAAAGAAGTAAGTCAGTCAGTAGGTTTTGATTTAAAGAAAAAAATTGATCAACTTCATCAAAATAAACCCAGTATTAATCGATTGAATCTGTAATTCACATGCTGTTTAAATTTTTTTTTCGTTTGTATAGATCACGTGATTTACAAAAATGAGAAGACGTAAGAAGAAAAAAAAGATGTATTAAAACTTACAGCATGACTGCAGGTTAAAATGCAAATACAAATTGTTGATAATTGAATATTTACATTTTCCAGTGTCTCTGTCTGTGATAACACTACGAATTGATTTTGTACTATACAGCCCAATAAATTCAAAAGACGTATTGTTGGGGACGCAAGCGGGTTTGCATAATTAATATTATAATATTTAATCGTACAACTGCTGAAAATTATATAAACATAAGTAATAAGGAATCATTATTTGAATATTATGAGGTGATAATTTCGGTCGGGGCGTAATCAAATCTATCATAAAGCCCCTCGGGCTTTTTTGGATTTGATCACGCCCCGACCGAAATTATCACCTCGTAATACTAAAAGAATGATTCCTTATTCCTTAAGGAAATCTGCGACGGAAAGAATGACACCATAACCACATACAGCCATTTCAAAAAGACCATAGACTTCTGTGGTTTGTGCCAAACGTTAATTCAATGTAGACCTGTCCATTTGATTTCACTGACGGTCTTTTTATTAAATCAAAATTTGTTCGACAGTATGCTTTGCCTACATAACCAGTGTTAAATTACTTAAGACAAGAAATAATTTCAACTTATGATCCGTGAACTATAGGTATCAACATCAAATGAAAGTCCCCGTTTTGGTGCAATTGCTCAGAGGTACACTAAAAAAACCGTAGAGATGGACAAAAACACAAAGACAGATAAGAAATTGACCATTTTTATTTATTTTTAAAGACATCTTTAATTAAAAAAAGTAACTCTTAAAACTCTGAAAAATATGTTGATGCATTGTTATTATTTTGCTCGGTTGCCAACAAATTTCCAATTTTAAAGAAAAAAATTGTAAGGTTTTGACGTAAATCCAACGTCAAAACACGAAGTTGAATCAACGTAAAGATCTCGATGTCGGATCAAATATCAACAAGAGAAAAGCTGTCAATGTGACAGCAAACCGGGTTTTCTTTTGTGTGTACCGTAATCCATTTGTCAATTGATGAACACTACCTATCCGCAATATAGAAATCCTGTTGATATAGAAACATCTGTATCCGAGAAAATCAGTCAGAAATCCTTATAAAACAGCGGTCATTCTTAATGTTAAAAATCAGAAATTGCTGCCATACACTTTTAATTTACTCTGTAGTCATAAAAACAAGACAAACATGAAATAATTAAATGATGCCATGCTTTTTGTTTCACCAAAGTGCATCAAACCTATTAAATGTGAAGAATATTGGTGTTTCAGCTTAAGCCACCTTTCCGTATTTACAGAGAACTAATATTGATACAACACATATAAGCAAAAAGCAACAAAGATTCGCTGGGTTCTTCTTTTTTTTTTTTTTTTTTTTTTTTTTTACAATGCAACGTTATTTCTTTTTAGGAAAGGACAGAAGTGCTGATATTACATCATAAATTTAACTGTGGAAGCTTATCGTCTTTGGCATTTTACCGCTAAGACACACTTATCAAAAACATCGCCGTAGTCGTTTAGATTTGGGCTACATACTTTGACGTAGTAACTGTTTGCAATTATGTAATTTTACAAGCGTTAATTTTCTTCACTAATAACGTCACTTTCCGCAGCCGTCCCTCTTTTTACTTCGCTGTAGATAACGCTATCCGTCTGTTGCTTGTCTACATCCGCTATAATTTCCAAATAAGAACTGCTGTTGGAAGTTTTTAACCTAGAACCTGTTTTTGAAAATAAATTTTATTAATACAAAATGTGTGACATTAAAAACTCGTGCAAATTTTTTCTTACAATATACCTACAATTTAAATATAGGTACTAATTCGCAAGTATGTAAAGTACTAAAGGGTTTATTGGTTTCAGCGTTCTAATTTTTTTTAGCACTGATATTGATTCGCAAAATTTAAAAAAAAAAAAAACAGAAATATTCAGATTTTCCGAAGTTTTTGTTCTTTTATGTTACCAGCAGTATCAAATGTTGACATGCTTTTTTTCGTTGAACCATTCATCTTCATCTCATCATAAACGTTTGGACCTGATATCCGTTCCTTTAACCCCAAATATTCCCTGTACCATGGATGATAAACATAATATTGACGTTTATTAAATCAAAAAAGTTCGACCATCCATCCAAGAGATTTGCTTTATACTATATTATATAAGAATTTAGTGTGAAATTATTATCAAAGATTTAACGAAAACAAAGAAACTATGACAAACTGTGGATCTAGAGGTGGTGGCCCTGTCAACGTTTTTCCTTTAGCGTTATTAAATCTATACTTTTGCTTTTTACTTCTGGCCTTTTCGATGATTTTATAGCTGTTTTTCATGTTCTTCAGACTATTCTCTGTAAATAAATTAAAAGGATATTTGTTATAAGCATTGGTAATTTTTTTTTTATTATACACTGAAATGATAAAATAATCCCACCCAAAATATTTCTATGATCAGGATTTTAATGGTTGCAAATAGTTAAAAATAGAATGCCTGAAGTTACAAGTAGTTAAATATAAAATCCCTGGAGTACTTTTTTTCGGCAATGTAGGTACACGAACTTCCGATATTTCGTCATAGAGAAAATGGAGCGGCTTTTCATCATCAAATTGTAGATACTGCCTGCATGATAAAATATTTTACTCACTGTAATACTTGTCGATACTTTCAGTCTTCAGTCATGTTAAATCATGTTATTGTAAACACTCAAAACAGTCTAGATTTACAATAAAGCCATTTTTAATAAAAACTTCTCTCATTGAATTAAACAATGCTGTTCGTTTACTTACGGAGACCTACGGCATACTTCTGTCTTTGATCGTTTCACAGCTCTAGAGGGTTTCATCAACTTTGCTTCTCTTTCAGGCTTTAGTTCTTCTAGCTTTATTGAATTTTGTTTGATATGTTCTTTCAAACGCTTACCTGTTTACAAAATATTGGAAAATACAAGGGCTCTTTATTGGACCATTTGAGAGAAAATAATTTTCAAATCATAATTGTGAATAAATGGTGATAAAAATTCTAACCATTTCCCCGCCATTTCCAGAGAATAACTACCAATGCCAAGGCCAATATCATTAGACAGAAATCCAAAAGGTTCAGTACAAACATTGTATATTTGTAGTCAGCATCGTTCAAAAAGAAATCGTCGACTTTAGGGAAAAAAAGGAAAAATTAAACAATGATATAAATCAATAAGCAAACTTCTATATATTTTTATCTAATGTATATTTTATCTTATTTCATGTGCACGTCACTAACCATAAGACTTGAGAGTGAATGTTTTGTTGGTGGTCAACTGAAGGCTTCCATGAGTCACAGTGGCTTGACACGTGAACCGAAGTTCGGGACCGACCTCATTAACAAATAACATGGAGTGGTGGTCAGAAAGAGCAACCTGTGACGCCTCTTGGTCAGCCTGGTACCACTGTACGACTGGGTAAGGAAAACCCACTGCCCGACACTCCTTATGAAAGGGTTTTCCTGAATGGGAATATATTGTTTGTTCTGCGAATTGAATCTCAGGGGCAGCTATTTATAGAAGAAAATTTAGTCTTAATTGTTTTAATTATTTAATACAATAAAATTATACGGACACATTTTTGCACCATGTTATTTTCCTCAAAAATTCTTCCGGAGGCTGAAAAGTATTAAAATATAATCAAGTAAAAACGGGCTTCTGAGAAAGGGAATAAATAGAAAAATAAGGGGTATGGGATAGTGTGAGATTTTATGGTGGATGCGAATACAAACTCATTTTAGTCTTTCTCTCTCTCCGTTTGTTAACATTTTAAAAAATGCAAATCTATGACACAAATCTACAAAATAACTTATGCACTTTTATTTTTTTTGTTTTATCGGTTAAGAGAGAGAGAGAGAGAGAGAGAGAGAGAGAGAGAGAGAGAGAGAGAGATTGTTACTTACCAATAACAGTTAAGGTATAATTTTCACTTTCGACCGCGGAGCTATCGTGATCTCTTGTTACACAAACCAATTTTAAGCCTGTGTATGACTGTTTGACGTTTCTTATTACGAGAAATTGTCTATATTGACCCTCTGAACGAAACACCTCATTTTCGGGTACCGCAGAAGCGTTAGAAAATCTCCAAAATACCGGACTATCGTTTGCGCTTTTCTGAGGTAAAATGTTGCACACCAAAGTATAATTCTGGCTGGCAATGGCTGGGTAAATGGACCTTTGTTGAACTTGTATTTCATAGACTGCACCTAATTAAAATTCAAATAATATTAGCCAGTTAAGGTATACTACAGTTTTAGATCCTTAATTTTAAAAATCTAATTTTGATTTCGAAATACGATGCTCATGTGCCCTACATAAAGGAAAATTTTAACAAACAGGGTTATACTAGTAGTTCCTAAATTTGTGACTTTTCACATAGTATCATAAAAGAAATTATGAAAATTACCAAACGCCAGCGTCATTCCAATCCCAAAGAAGCATAAAATGTTCAGACAAATCATTTTGGTTTTAATTTTCAAATGAAAATATGAACACTCTTAAGCGGAAATATTTTTAAAACGATTTACTTTGACATATTTGTCCGGGAATTAAGAATTAAAAAAATATTCCTGTCTCAAGATAACATAGCAATTTCTTACAGACTTGAGGTAAAGAAAACTCATGCAGTTTAATGGATTTTCATAACTAATTGATTAGTCATAAGAGCGCTACTATATATGTAGTTTGATTTTTACTAAGAAGGGTTGCCACTTGCCAGTGATGTGATTGTTGAATCTCTTTTTCCAAATATCAAGCATGTTATGCATGTCAAAAAACGTGCAACATCTCACCCATATCAAACTTTCTCATAAAAATTGAAAACTGTTGATACGATGGATTATTATAGGATCTTTGAATTTAAACATGAACATTTTCAACTTACAATTGAGCGGCAATATTGTAGCGTTTTTTTAATCTTCTTTAATCTATCGTGACGGGAGAGGTCTAGTATTCCATAGCAGAAGTGCAATTTACGGGCGTTTCTTCCGAGTTGGGTTTCTTAAATAAGATGAAAAATTTTATTCAGTATGAACAATTTAATCCTTTAATCCTTTATTAAAGATAAACAGGATATAGAATGCATCAGCTCGTCCTCCTCTGCAGCCATGACAAGTGACGTATGATTTCCGAAACACGCTTGGTATTTAGAACCATTTTAACAAGACCTTGGACTTTCGGTAGGACTTAACTGTCTATTCTTATATCAAAACAAGTTAAAAATGACACTGGTTTCGAGTATTGTGTAGTCTTTGCTTAAAAGCCAGACAAATCTTGTTGATTTCAAAGAGCCATGGATGAAATAGATAGGCCTTCGTCACATTGTTGATTGACACAATTACCCAACGTCTGAGCTCCTGTTAAAATGGTTCTTAATTGACTTGCATGTAAATATCAATGAGGATAAATAAAGAGTTTTAAATGCAAATAATTTCATTTATTTATTGGTATTTATGTTTAAAATCGATGTTTTCCTATATTCAATACGAGATCCGCTCCCGAGTTTTCATTGACGCGGCAGTAAACATGGGGGACAAATTGATGTGATGTTGACATACATGAAAAATGACCAATATATACTGAACTTGATATATTTGTATCAATTCATGTCCTGTACCATTAAAAGTTCAGGTAAAAAATGCAAATAATATTGTCACTGATTTATAAATGAGCCAAATACGTTTGAAGAATGAATCAATCGCAACTTCTCGGGCCTTTCTGTCAGAGTGGAGCTGTATGGAAAGGGCCGAGAAGTTGCGATTAGGGAGTGTACTTCTAACATTTCGAATGCTGTATTATTGCGGCTAGTAATAATCATAAAATCAGTGTTTATAGGATTAAGAAGAAACTTTAAAATGGCAATACGTTTTACTTTTCAAAACATTCCTTAATATGCCGCTTCAGAAGGAAGTGCCGGGTGGTTTATATGCAAGTTCTGTCAATCTGTCAACTCTAAATATTTATATTTGCAAATGTTTCCCTTCAAAATTTATGGAAACTAATCTCTAAGCCAATCCGTATTGTTTTAAAGACGAATATTATTTTTATCAATCAAATACCACAGTTTAAGATAAATAAAATTTCCAAAACCATTTAACTGTAAAACATTAATTCATTGAAAATTAGTAACGATATAAAGGGCAAAGATTTATTTCAAGTATCTAGACGTTCTTGAGCCTGGTGAAAAAGATGTTCGGGACGTAAACGATCATGTTAGCAATAAATATATATGAAAAAAAAAACCCGTCAAGACGCTCACATTTAAAATCCAGTATTTTCATGCGCTTTCTTTACTTAACATCTTAAAGGGTCTAGCTGTGAAGATGGTTAAGATGTTTTATCAATTGGGACAATTTCTTTTTTCGGGAAGAAGAATTGGGTTTGTAGAAAAACCTCTCAAAAATCTGAAACTGATATCCCAAATCTCTGATATATTTTCTAAAATTCATTTTTCATTTAAGTGCACAAACGTTACTGTCAAGATTTGTCCTCAATTCTTATTACACAAATCATGTTTGTTTTAAATAAAATATTTTTGTTTCATATATCTTTCCTTTCCTTCTAAAATAACAGGATACATGTATTTTCAAAAGAGTCTTTTTTAAGATAGGACCCTAAATCTGAAGTGTACCATCTTATTTCAATGATGTCGTTTACTCTTTTATTTGCAGAAAAAGTAAAATATTTAGTTAATCTAAAATTAACAACAAAGCAATCATATATTAAACGATGATTTAATGGTTACACTGTTACACTGAAAAGAAGACATTGTGACAATACAAATGGATTAGCGAAAAAGCGTGATACACGTGTCTGAGACAGAAGTGTTCAGAGTTCAGATACCCGGATTTTATTCTGAAGGAATGGTCGGACTTTTCTGTATTGTTTGGGTATCATTGTAAACCCACGGCTTTTGATTTCTGTCCCATCGGAAATGCACATCGAAGTTAAAAAACAATAAACATAGTACAGTTTATATATATCAGCAGCAATAGAAAGATGTCAAACGTAGAATAAAGCGAGCGAAATATTTTCATAAAACCTACGATTCCATTAGCCGCCAAATTAGAGAGCTCAATTTTAAAGTCAAAACAGTTAACCCAATCTCGGAGTTTAGTATTGCGTATATCCCATGGACTCAGCCAGATCTTGAATTGGGATATCGGCAACTCCTCTTCCTTTTCCGAAATTCATTCCCGCTTGGCTGGCTCCCTGGTTGCTTCCGTATTGTAATCCGATAGTTCCAGCTCCTTCTTGTGAGTATTGGTCTGCGCGGATGTCCGCCACATGTCTGACGGAGCCAAACGACATACCCGACTGGCTGGCAAATTGGTTGCTTCCAGACTGTAGACCTACCGTTCCCTGTCCTTGTTGATCTAAGTCATCGGCACGGATATCGGCAATGTGTCTAACAGCTCCAAAGCTCATTCCAGACTGGTTTGCAAATTTGTTTGTTCCAGATTGCCCACCCACAATACCCTGTGAGTCTTGCGCCATGTCATCCACCCTGATATCAGAGACATGTCGTCTGCCGCCAAACGACATACCGGACTGGCTTGCTCCCTTGTTGGATCCGGACTGTAACCCTATGACACCTTGGCCCTCCAGACTAGCAGAATCCGCCCGGATGTCAGCGATGTGTCGAACAGCCCCGAAACTCATACCTGACTGGTTAGCAAACTTGTTCGTTCCAGCTTGTGCTCCGACGATTCCTTGTCCTTCCTGTGACATTTCATCAGCTCGGATATCAGCAATGTGACGCACACCGCCAATCTTCATGCCTTTTTGTGAAGCGTATTGATTTGTGCCTGCCTGAGCCCCGATGATGCCTTGGCCTGCCCTGTCCAGATCATCGGCTTTGATGTCAGCGATGTGACGGGCAGCCCCCATCGTCATTCCTTTCTGACTCGCGCACTTGTTGGTTCCCGCCTGCAACCCGATGATACCATGCCCAGCACGTTTTTGTTCTTCTGTAAAGTGTACGACACGTTTTTCGGTTGGTTTAGATCCAATTACAGGTCCATTAAAGGAATTTCTTTGTGTCTGAAACAATCAAAGTCTTCATTTAAAATAATTAAACGTGTTTTTGTACATGTATATGTTACACCACTTTGATTCTGTACAAATAGTCTTTAAGTTGTTACTTACTGAAAAATAACTTACCATTTCAATTATTTGATGAATTTGTTTCGGAAATAAATCACAAAATACTCGAAGTAAAGAAATTTAAGTTAGGTTTATTTTCAAATATGATTCACCTCCATAATGCAAAATCTTATAATACTCAACTTTAGAATTAAATATTTAAGGGAAAATTTGTTAAGGGAACTTTAAATTAGGATGCTATGTATTTGAGTTTTGTATACGTCCAAGAGTCATGCAATAATGCTGTAACATAATGTGCAGAAACTTGTGAGGAAAATTTGAGGTAACATACAATTGCTGGACAAATATTTCCCCAATCTAAATAATATTTTAATACACATATTGTACTAATAGCTCTATTCTTAAAGATATTTTCATTTGTTTTTTATTCGTCCTCGTTCACAGTTACAACAGGGGTCTATTCGGTTGTCTCGGATAGAATAACGGGTTTCGGGGGCTTATAACCGGTTTTCTTGCAGTACTCCTCGGCCAGATCAGCGATTTTAATGTCGGACACGTGACGCTGGGCTCCAAATCCACGCATTCCCTTTTGGCTGTCACCTCCAGTGTATGCAATGACTGGAGAAATCTTATCTGTGCCCTCCAACAGAAGGTCATCTGCTCTGATGTCGCTAATGTGCCTAACAGCGCCGAAACCTCGCATTCCCTTCTGACTATCGAACTTGTTGGTGCCGCTTTGCAGGCTGATTGTTGCCTGCCCTTCTTGGCTGGCCTCGGGCACCTTCAGATCAGAGATGTGACGGACTGCGCCGATGGCCGTCATGCCTTTTTGACTTGCCCATTGGTTGGTTCCAGCTTGCAAGGTAATGACGCCCTCGGAGGTTTTGTCGAACTTGTCAGCTCTGATATCAGAGATATGGCGGACTGCCCCCATGGCTGTCATGCCTTTCTGGGAATCCAGTTTGTTTGTACCAGCTTGAAGACCAATTGTACCGTGTGCGGACTTAAGTTGTTCGTAACTAAAGTCCCGGACATTTTTCTCGACAGGTTTGTTGCCACAACTTTCGCCTTGAAAACCATTACGTTGGGCCTAAAATGAACAATAGGGAGCTTACATTTACATGTATTGAAAATTCATAATCATTTTGATTAACACTTTTAATAAATGTTATTTCATAATCTAAGAAAAAAGCATAACGAAAAAAATTTTAAAGCCCAGAGTCAGTAAAGCCAAAATTACACAAACAACGAACATTCAAACAATAGAAACACCATTCCAAAGTCATTTTTTCTTCGGAAGTTTGATTTCATTCATTGCAAATTATATCTCTCAGAAAATAAAAGTCAACTTACGAGAAATTTAGAGAGCGATGAGAATCCTCAAGCTATTGGTACGGTTTATCTTCCATCGAAATACATACTGTGTGTGATACACAAAAGATAAATCACAGAAATTGCCAAATATTTCTTGTTCCTTAACAACGTAAAAAACCTTTCTTTTGATAAACCAATATATAAAATGAATACGGTATAACATCGTTCTTAAAATTTGGTGATAAAATTAGATAATAAAAACGTGTATATAAACAAAAAACAATTATCCTGATGCGCGATTTCAACAATAATAACAAAGATTAAAAGATTACGGTGGGATATAATCATAACTTTTCGTTTATTAGTCCTATCAATTCTCGATATTTCGGATAGGGTCAACATTTGTTGATTTTTGCGATTATGATAACAAACGCGTCTCTTTTATCGTTGTTTTGCTAGGCTACATTTAGTCATTTACTACACAAAGTAACGGACAAAAATAAAAATAATAGATTTTATTCACAACACAGCGTCTTTACATCATGAAATTTACAGTGTACGTACATTGTAATATATTAGATGACACGTGTCATATTTCGACGTCTTGTCTTTGTATAAAATTGTATAAAAGAATAAAATTTATTCCAACGAATACACATTTCAGTTCAGCCTCACTTCTATATAATGATATCCGGTTCCGGTATCCGGTGATAGGGCCCATTTGGAACATTCCGAGGTATCTTATGGATAAGCCTATTAAAATGCTTTTTAATCCAAACTATTTTTGCAAGAGCAGAGATAAGCGTAAAACTGAAAATGACATAAATAACAAAAGTCTCGGCCGAGATATGTTTATTTTTTGTTCTCTCATCACGTAGAAAGCAGTCTGACAACATTTACATTAGCAAAGGTTTAGCGCATCGGGTTCCGCGTGGCTACCATATTTCTGCTCACAAAAGACGTCTTTCTTTAAATGTCCTTTTTTAATATATTCTAGAATAAATAGTCAACCAGTAGTCCATTGATTTCGTGGCACTTTGTTTCGAAATTAATGAAAACCGTGGCAGATGTAAATGTTTTGAAAGTCTTTACGATGTTGATCCTCCGTCCCTGTAGTAGTATCTATTGCTCCTGTTCCTGGTATTCTTGCATGTCTTGTACAGATGGAGTGTAACCCATTTTACGTCTCATGTCTTCAGCTAAGTCGTTAACTTTAATATCGGAAACGTGACGCTGTGCTCCAAATGACGTCATTCCCTTCTGGCTGTCGAATCTGTTGGTACCGTACTGCAGGGATACCTCGGCAGCTGCCTCGCGGTCCAAATCGTCGGCCCTGATATCAGCAATATGGCGGACTGCTCCAAAACCGGTCATTCCTTTTTGGGAGGCAAACTGGTTGGTGCCAGATTGTAAACTAATATGAGACTTGCTTTCTTCGGAATACTGATCTGCTCTGATATCTGAGATATGACGTACAGCTCCAAATCCACCACGCATTCCTTTCTGGGAATCGAACTTGTTAGTTCCTGATTGAAGACTGATATGAGCAGCCGATTCCTTGTCGTACTGATCGGCTCTGATATCCGAAATATGTCTAACAGCGCCGAAACCTGTCATTCCCTTTTGGCTGGCGAATTGGTTAGATCCAGCTTGTAAACCAATATGATTTTGACCATCTTGAGATAAGTCGTCGGCCCTGATATCAGCAATATGACGAACAGCGCCAATACGCATGCCTTTCTGGGTTGCATATTTATTTGTGCCACTCTGAAGACCAATAACACCGTGAGATTGCTTGAGCTGCTCATACGAGAATTCAACCTGGTGCTTCTCGACGGGTTTGGAACCACAGGTGGGGCCGTTAAAATTGTAACGTTGAGCCTAAAAGATATAAAGACCGTGTCCAAATTCCCATTTTTTTCTGTTTCAATTTTTTTTTCATTCAACAAATTTGGTTAGAGACACGAGTACTTCAAGCAGGCACTTGATTTCATCGGGAAGTAAGAGAAGAGCTTCCAAAATTGCGTTATTGGCGCTGTTGTCATTTTTTAGGCCAAACTAGTTATCTTAAAAGGAACACAGATGATATATTGTTGTACAATTCTATGTTACATGTACTTTGTGGTACCTTTTGAAAGATTAATCTTGATTAGTTTTTGTTAACTTTAACTTTTTGCCCCTTTTATTTGTCCAGCAAAGTTTTATTGCATTATGTTCCCATTCCTTCTAGCTATATTGCTACACAAGAGAAGCCCTATTGGCAAAGATATTCCTACATTAGGTCAGGGAACTAGGTAAATTTACTAAAAACCAAACTCCCGATGAAATCTTAAATAACGATTCACATTCAAATATGTAATACAGTTTGTATGCAAAAAAAGCAAGCTTGCAGCCAAAATATTTATACCAAAAGATAAAATTTGAACAGCCAGGCAATAGAAGAGTTTACAACATACAACACAGCTAAGAAAATCCAACAGCTATGCAATTATAGTTATCATCAAAAAGCGATATCTACTTACCAATTATAAACCATGCATTGCTTTCTAGTTCAGCGCATGCCACTTTTACACCACCATATCTGCTGTCAAAAAGTTGGCCATTGTTGAAAGCGAACCGTCTTTTTCAGATTGTCTTTCTTATATCACAGGCAATCGAAATACAACACATTTAACATTACAGGCAAACGATAGAGAAACGTTTTGAACTGCAGCAATTGTATATTCTGTCAAATCAAATTGTTCGTGGTGCACATATCATGCAACTTTAGACAGATTATATCTGAAGCCACCCAAAATTTACGTGCAAATAGTTTATAAGTGCAAAAATTAGAATTAATATTGTAGATAAGATAAATTTTTGTTTGCACATATCCCTTCAACAATAAAAGTGTGCGAATTTGCGTGCATTAAATTTTCTGGAGTATTTGGTTGGGGAAATTATGACCATATTGTGAAACAGTGCAGAGGGCTAATTGCTGAGCATTTGATAGGATTTCCGTGTCTATTTGCTGAAGGGAATGTGTCGTTGAAAAAAAGCTAGAAAGCGTTAGTAAGGTTTTGCCTCAAACAATGAGGGCATTCATGCAAAAATGTTGGAAACTGAATATTTTTATAGAAGTCTTGAGATTAGATAAGTTGTAGTATGATTATTTAGATCTGTGCGCTTACCTCAGTTCCAACTTGAAGGATGGTGGCAATGACCATTGCCATGTTCCTGCCTTCGTAGAGGTCCACTGTCTGGAACAGGCTGTTGTCGGGCACTCCATAGGCATTGGCGCCTTTCAGAAACAACTCGATGTTTTCCATCTGCAAGAAATCAAATACACAATTTAAAAGAGATATTAAAACATTATTTTTTTCTAAAAATATTTTTTTACAGAAAATTTTTTTCATGAGAAACGTATATCTTAATACTTTCTTATTTTGTCAAATTAATGATATCATTTTGAGAAAAAAAAGTAATCAACAAAAAAAGTAATCTAGCGAGAAATGCCAGTAAAGGTTTTGCAAACAAATGATGGCTTCAATTGTGAACCTGAAATGATTCTTTTGTTTACAAGTTCGTTATCATCATTATTCACAACTCAAACTAACATTTACATTAAGATAACGTCTTCAATATTTTAACATGTGTAAGAGCAACAAAAATTCAAGTAAAGTTGATAGAGTTGATTATTTTTAGAATTAAACACTAGTAAACATTTTATGCAGTTTTTGATAGACGCATAGTATATATATGACATTCTGCCAATAGTATGAATATTGCATTGACTGTAGGCATTGAATCAAGGCATACTATACATATTTCTTGATGCAAGCAGGTACATAGAAATCGACCACGACCAAAGCTTACAAACTTACCAAATTCTGTCTCATTTACCAAAGATCATGCAATTGATTATCATACCATCAAGAGCACTTCGAAGCCACTACTACTTATTGATAGAAGTATTAAAGAATTAAAGAGTAGATAAGCTATTGCTGTCTTCTAAAGTATTTCATCGAAAGCAACCTTGAGCACGAGACAAGTTCTACAACAGAGACTGCCGCCATTGCTTGACCATACGTTACCTGCTTAAAGGGAGCGGTACTTGTGTTGTATTTTAACTTAATATTGTTACATTCCGGAGGAAGATTTGGTGTTCCATCGTACAACTTTTGCAATAATCTGTAAAGATTTCAATAACCTCAGAAACCAGTTCGATTCATCCTACCTCATTCTAACCCTTATTCTGCTGTAGGGAGCCTCGACTCGACTGACTGAACTCTGAAATAAAAAATACGTCAATTTTTGGGGAGGGAGTTTTTACCTGCTTAAAGGGAGCTTGGGAAGTGTTGAATTTAAGTTTGATTTTATCACAGGCCGCGGGTTTATTTGGTGTTCCCTCGTACAGTTTCTGTAAAAGTCTGAAATGGAAACCAAAAACTAATCCATTAGAACTAGTAGATCAACAAAACAGTTTGCATGCGTTATTTCAAAACAAATATCGTGGTTTAATAGAATAAACACAATATTTTGTTAAGCCAGGCAAATCAGGATCATATAGATGCATTTGTGTTTGCATGAGAAAAAATTAATTTAAAAAATATGTTTATAAATTTTCATTTTGATGAAAAAGATCTGTACATGTGTACATAATCAATATTTTTTGTTTGAATGTTTTTGGTGAAGGTGGAGGGGTGGGGTTGGGGTAGGATATTTCTGACATACTTGATGAGAAGGATTCCGTCCTTGAGGTTTTTCTCCACACTCATCGACCCTTCACCTATGTCTTCATTCAAGAGCTGTTTGAACCAGTGTCTCACCTCGGCCTCGGCCTGGGGGTCGTACTTGGCGCCCATCTGAAATCACAGATCACAGTTCTTAGACCTGGCAAGCTTTATTGTCGCGCTATGAATCGTTATAACTGTAAACTCACAACTGGAGATTTTTTTTATCCCGTTAAATGTTAGTATATTTAAAACTGCCGGTAAATTTTACCAAAACCAAGTATTTCGTATAATGAATTTCCAATCAATCTTGTTGCTTAAAGTTATGATCAGAATTACGGTAATGATTGCGTTATAATTCGAACTTCTATAAAAATCTTACCTATATTCATTTTATATTGAAAATTAACAATGCTTTTAAATATCTGTGAAAAGAAACTGTGCTATAATGAGACCATGCCGAATAAACTGTTAGTTTTCATGTGTGGTCATCTAATTGTTTATTATTGAATATTGTGAGGGAAAAGTTTTTAGACTAGGACTTGTCTTCTAGTTTCCAGGAATCATAGTGTATAGATACATTGAATATATGAGGACGAAATAATCATAATATAGCTTTTTACACTATAACAGGTTTTACACTATTACAGGCATGTGTGTCTGATCATATAGTAACAATGACAGTTGTATATCATTATGGTACATAATATACTTTGGAATTCCTCTGCATCCCATTAATTATGTCTGTTAAGCAGCTCTCGTCGTCTACAGTAATCAAAAAGCAATGTCTGTATATATTTTTTGCCCACAGTATTGTACCGCAGACGGGTATAGCAGCGTTGATTTACCCCCTACTGTTTACGTACATCGCTCTAAATTAGGCATGCGCATTTCTGATCCGGCACATAAGATGTCTTGTTCATTCTAGATCTTCCAAGGCCGATCTGGTGGAAACATTGGCTTCAATTCAAATCGAGCGAGCGCTGAATAAGCAGTCCACTGCCAAAGTTCTGTGTTGCGGAGTGTGATCCCCCCTTTATAATGATAAACTGTTCCCTATTACGAACACTGGACTACTATGTTTATACTTTCATGAATGACCTGTTAAAATAAATAATGCTAAAATATTTCTCATTCTCTGATGGTTTTGAGCAAAATTTGTATTTCCTAGAAATGGGGAATTATCTATATGTTGTAGGCATAGATAAGACTAACCAGGTGCCAGCTATCCCTTCCCCAGCGTTTTGAAGTTCTTAACCGGTGACTCATCGACTCGCTTCTTATCATTTTTGACGTCATTCAATCAAGAGTTTGCAGGTAGAATTCCGCTATAGACTGGTTTCCGAAATATAGGGGAAGGTTTTATGTTTTTAAGAAAGAAAGTAAATGATTTATCAATTCTGTATTAATTAGTCTCTATGGTAACGGTCGTTTGAGTGAACATCCATTATCATTTTGCCTCAATAATCCCTCTACACTGTTTGTCTTTGAACCTTAAATTAATTTCGTGTAGAAATGTAACAAAAAAATCTAGCTTTCTGTGGTTTTTCTTCCAAGGCTGCATGGGTGTAGTAAGTTAAACTTCGTCTGACTTGATCAGATATGACTTTATGTTCTAGCACGCCTATCACATGATGTAATAGAATAACATATGCTTCGTCTGAACTAGATTTTGATGATGCGGTATGTTGAAGTGGGATTATAAGAGTAAAGCTCTGCTGGATGCATTAGGCTTACTCAAAAGTAGAGTATCCAAGACTGATCAGGGGAAATGAATTGGCCATTTGAGGCATAGATATTTTTGCTAACGTATGGCAAGCGCTATATACTGGAGTCACCATACTAGTGAGCATGCCGCTAAGTCTCTATCATAGATGTAGCTTATTGGACAGAGTGTAGCTATGCTTATTGGAGAGACATATTTCAGCATGCCTACTAAAAAGTTCTCAAGTTGGATATATTGCTCTAGTTCGTAGATATCTGTAGTTTGCGCATGCCCTGTATACCCGTTTGTCTTGATGCAATGAGCCTGTTCTTGACAAAGTTCGCTGCATTGATGTGTGTTTGAGTCGGGCTGTGCTATCGGTGATTGAGGTAGCGCCACCTGTATCCTAAATGTGAAAACACGCACACGTGACAAAGAAGAAAACAAAAATATCCACACATGCGTTCTGTTGGAATGATACCAAAAATATCATGCAAAATAAATCAAATAAGCGGCAGCAGTAAGATGGTCAGTCGTTTTGCTAAGTACATCTGATTCAGCATAACATCACAGTAATATATAAGAGAACCTGCTAAAAAGTAGTATAATCTTATTCAGTAATGGTTGACAATTTGTTATTTTATTTTGTATAATTATCAAATATTCATTTTCAAAAAACTAAAATTCCATCTCCATTATACTTTGTGCAAGTGATTTGGTACAACTAGGATATGATAGGATTGAAAGTATAAGGGGATACATTGCATTGGGCTCTAAGTGTTGGGTCAAAGAGGAAAATTCGTATCTACTTGTGTACAGGGTCAGGCTTTTTTTTTTACCTTTGCCTTCATAATAGTCATTGCCCATTTTAATTCGGCTTTTAATTCGGCCTGTAGTGTGAAAATACACCTGAGAATTAAAATTATAAACATTTACACAAAGGTCACAAAGCTAATTTTTTTGTTCGTATGCAATGCGGATTAGACAAATAAGCAAGAAACATCCAAACATGAATACAATAAGCGGACACGGGAAACACGTTGCTTATTCCACCCACGCATTGCATGTTGTCATACAAGCATAATGTCGTCACGTGTTGACGCAAAAAAAGAGCAAAGTTAAACATGCAACATTTCAGAGATGTCCAAGGGTCCTTCATTCATGGCAAAACGTTTTGAAAAGAAAGAATCCTGTTTTCAGTAAGCCGCTGAGTGACAGATGGGGCACGTGTCTTGCTACTTCCACACGTGTGACTGGGGCGCGTGGCTGTCAAATTGTGGGAGGACTCCGCTAACATTCCGGAATTGTTGGGATCGTTTTCACTTTCAAGGGTTTTATAATCAGCATAAAATAAAAATAGCTTATTCAACATTTTTTTGAGTCTTATGATGTACAATTTAACAGTCTTAAGTTTTTTTTTTTAATTCGATGTAATTTTATCTAATGAAAACAAAATTTGGGTGCCATGAAAATAAGTATTAAAATAATTCCATTGCATTTCAGAATTGTTAATCCTTAAATTCTTTGAATAGTAGACTTATTATATTATTTCATAAAATGTGTTCCGCAGTGTGAAGGAATTCTTCTCTTGTTTATTTTTAGAAACATTCCGACTAAACTTTCCTCTCTCAGCGAGCCATATGAGAGCAAGACGGATCAAATTTCATTGGTTCCTCATCAGCTGAGTCTG
The DNA here is from genome assembly GCA_033439105.1 of Magallana nippona. Classification (NCBI taxonomy): domain Eukaryota; kingdom Metazoa; phylum Mollusca; class Bivalvia; order Ostreida; family Ostreidae; genus Magallana; species Magallana nippona. Next base: position 47,837,098 of record CM065918.1, on the reverse strand, counting down.
CTGACAGATCAAAATGTTACAAGGATCTTTCTTACATATTTCTTGGTTCGGAACAAGACAGTTTTTGATCTTTCAAGGATTATTCTTTTGATAAAGACGATAGAGATATATATTTAGAGTAAATAAAAAGATTTTCTCAATCAAAAGTAATCACTCTTTTACAACAATTAAAAATCCAAGTAGTTAAAAAACACTCCCCATTCTTGCTGTTGGATACTTATAAATGTTAGAAAAGCTTATATACACGTATAAAACATTCAAATTATTAACAATGAAGATCAAGCAAAAATTGTACAAACCTTGCTCGAAAGTGCACGATCCATTCCCATGGGTTTCATACGTTCTGCCATTTTGAATGTATGTGATTTTGTTCCTAACTATTGACTAGATCACTCAAACAAGCTCTTCCTCGTTCACCAAAAGGCCTATCTCCCTTCAAAGCAGATGATAAAATGGAGGAACAGTGACAGAGGATGCTCACAACTCCCTCCTATAGCCTATCCGACTTACAGCGCTGTTAACAATTGCTGAGCAGCGAGAATCGTACGAACGGAATACCTAAATAGAGAGGGGGAAAGGCCAGCCACTTCTTAGCAAACCCCTAGTACAAGCAACGATCGAGTTTCAAATTGCGACATGCTTTATCCATATATGAGCAAAGCTTGTGAGCATGTGATGTGAAATGGGCGGTTCTCCTTAGCAACGTTTACCTAGGCTTCCAAACTAATGGAAGCCATTGCAGACACACAGAATGTAACCTTGACGCTGATTGGCTAGGAGCTCTTTGAACTTCCTGGAGTTCTAAGATGCTCTCATGGTAAACAAATTTGATGTAAGTAATCAAGCTGCAGACCGATCTGGCAACACATTCTTGCTCGCACTACGTGGTCGTCTCAATATGCTCTGACAATACCGGGATATCAAGCCGATATATTGTTAAATGACGGTGAAAGAATGTATGATCAATGCTCAAAGATATGTCTGATCATAAAATATCAGATGACGAGTTAATCCCACATATAATGTGTATGCTAAAAGTAGTTCAAGAAATATTTAGCACTCTTTCTAATCAGCTAAAAATGCATTATGATTTTCGCGTTTACATATTATCACACACGTAAATTGTCGATAAGAGCGTTTTAAGAGCGATGCCTTGCTATGTCCGTCTCGAGAAAGTTATCTATATGGATCGTAACAAAGTCTATCAGAAATCGCAGAATGCGGACCAAGTTCAAATAAACAACTCGCTCATCCTATCAAGCAAGTGAACGTGTTTTAACTTCTGTAGATTATAACAGAAAACGTTTAGCAGATAGCGTTATTTTTCAAAACTTGACATTGGCATTGAAATTTAATTCAAGTTTAAAAAAAAATTCTCAAGATGTGATAAGACAGCAAAATATACGTATATTGACTTATTCATCATTTACATGCAATATAGAAAATATTCTCATCAACATATTATATATTGAGTTGAGCATTCGCCAAATACTTTTCACATGTTTCCAAATAAACGAGACCACTTCCATCAGCAAAACTTTCAAATACAACAATAGCAAAATTTCAATGGATTCCAGACAACTTCACCAAAAATAGTTTTGTTCTCTTAAAGTCTTGCTTCATTCACGAATCAAGGATATTAAAAATATTTCTGCAGCAGCAGGCAGTTTCATTTTCTATAATCTTTTTATTCTGTGTTCAGACAGAGATCTGATTAGGGTTCCACAAATCGACAGTTTCACATGGAGCCTATTTTTACAGTTTTATCATTACATCTATCTCGATATAAGATATACGCTACAGAACATCCCCCTACACACGATGCTCTGATCCTTAGGAACTAGTTTTATTGTGTAAGATGTGCTGGTCTGTGTTTGCTCTCTTCATCTTGTTAGCGCGATATTTACTTAGAGGGCGCCATACATGTTCCGAATCAGGATCATTGCAGCTTAAGCTTTCCTCGCATCCGGCTTAATCTGGTACATGTCGTTTTATCAATTAACGACCGATATTCGATATATTTACGCACAGTGGTTTCGTAATAAGTTCTACATGCACATTTACCGCACCCGTTCACAGAGTAATAAACACAAATAGCATATTTGCCGTATACTCTTTCAAATATTTTTCAAAAAATTTAGTCATTTATGATGTTCTTAATTTGCATTTTCCAAAGAGGTTTGAACTGGTTTTGATTTTAGAAAAACTACAAATAGCAATATCATACTGAAACAATTTAAAATTGAATCGTTAACTTCGTTACCAAATTTATGTATATTCTAGCTTGCTGTTTAAAAACTGAAAAGGCATTTTATCTTTTTTAACGATAAAAACACACCTTCAAGGAACTAAATTGCAAAACACCTGAGCAATGTTAAAAGTTTGTTCATTAGTTTACTATAACACGCTTTTTTATGTTGATAAATATAATATGTAAAGAGTTTTATTCTAACATAATAAGTCAGTAAGAGTCGTTGTTTTTAGGTGACATAACTGCGGTAAATCATCTGACCAGTTTAATAATCAAGAGTGACAATTTTGAAGTTTGACCAACATCTGTTTTTCTACAAAAGTACTCTTTTAATTTAAGACATTGATATTGATATATTTGTTTCATAGTTAAAATTGTTAACATAAATAATTTTGGTTGTTGCTAAAGAGTACTATAAACTGAATCAAATACATGTACAGTAATATCATAAATATGTGAAAAAAACCAATATAGCCGAGTACAACTATTGCACTGAAAAAAGTGTTATGTACATGGAGGGAGGCTAATCCAAAATAAAAACGTCAGGTTTTGTCTTGTATATTAACTATATCTACATTGTGGTACATACTGGATCATCAAACAAAGAAAAGGTAAGAATACAAAAGTGACAACTCCCTCCCTCGCCCCCCCCCCCCCTTTAAAAAAATCCTGCTGAATATATAATGGGTATATTTTTAATCAGGGAGATCCTTTTGGAAAGAACAAACCAAACCTATTGGGGAAAAGTTTTCAAAAGCATGACGTCTTACTGAAGAATCACCAGAGGGCCGAGAGAGGTGGTTCTAAATCTACCTTACGAATAATTTGCTCAATCTATTGATACTGCGTACAGCTTCCGTGATATGTTTAGGTAGTAAAACAATCATTAACAACAGATCAAGACAATCCAGGTTTGTTTGCGCTCCTATGGAAGCCAGATCGGTCTCAAAGTTTGGCGATCAAATGAAGGCGGTTTATGATATGTAAAATTATTCGGAGATTACGGGTAAACTATTCGACAATTAAGCTACTCGAACATTTAAAATGAAATATTTTGTTAATTTGTAAAATGACCCAAGGAAGGGAAATCTTTCATTTAAACCTTTTAAAGACTCGATCAAATACTTGCAGCGTATTTTTAGACAGAGAACTAAACTATCAGCTAAATACCAAAACATGACTATTATTAATAACAGCACAGACTCGGAAAACGATAACCGGGTAGCAAATACCTACAAATCGTTTATCTAAATAATCCATATACTGAGTGTATCAGTGGCGGATCCATGATTTGCTAGAAAGGGGGGGGGGGGGGGGGCAGGAGGCCAGGGGTCTGCTCAGAGGGGTTTTTTTTTGGGGGGGGGGGGTTAAAACATTTTTTGAGCTGTTCTAGCTATACTTGACATAATATAAGCTCGATAAATAACAACAAAAACTGATTTACTGTAGTACTACTAATTTTGTGAATTGTAAAAGAAAAATGTCAAGATAATTAGATCGAAATCCTAAAAATGTTCCATGGTAAAAATGTGTACATTGTCTTATCTTATACTTCTTAGGTTGTAAAATAAACTAGTTTAACAAAAACATACACTTTGTTGAGATAGATAGATTGTTAGAAATGAAAACAATACTATAATATACGGGTTGATTGAATTGTTATTTCAAAATGCTGTTCCATTCAACGTCATTAAAAGAATCCGTCTCAATATAATAACTGTGATGATCATCATACAAAAGTAGCAAACCCTCTATAACTTGTGTACACAACTCAAACCCTCTATAACTTGTGTACACAACTCAAACCCTCTATAACTTGTGTACACAACTCAAAACCCTCTATAACTTGTGTACACAACTCAAACCCTCTATAACTTGTGTACACAACTCAAACCCTCTATAACTTGTGTACATAATTCAAACCCTCTTGTGTACACAACTCAAACCCTCGATAACTTGTTTTCACAACTCAAACCCTCTATAATGTGTGTACACAACTCAAACCCTCTTGTGCATACAACTCAAACCCTTGATAACTTGTTTACACAACTCAAACCCTCTATAACTTGTGTACACAACACAAATCGAGTGTTCAACAAAAAGATCTTATCCTCGTGGTATCAGGCTCCTTCCAACTTTCTGTTGCTAGTTTTCACTGAGTAAACTTCTGTTATGCAGTTTCGCTCGTAACTTTGATAATCTGATAATCTCTCTCTCTCTCTCTCTCTCTCTCTCTCTCTCTCTCTCTCTCTCTCTCTCTCTCTCTCTGAGCTCCTAATAAATTTTATTTGAAAAACTTATCAAAAACGAGGCAAGATCCCGAGTGGCAACAGGTGAGTTCATTGAGTTTCTTCTTATGCAGCCCGATAAAACCACTACTTTTCGCCACGCATTTGCTAGCTCGCTTTAACCACTAGGACTGTTGAACTTGCAATGATGATTCAGCAAATTTCGATCAAGAAATCAAAATTTCGATAAAATAAATATATTCTGATAAAATGCACATACATTTTGAATTTCGACTAAAGCTTTTAGCGCCAGTGCATGGGGGACCCGTACGTATGAAAAACTAGATATGTCAGACATATGTCAGTAACTCGGTAAGAAATACATTTTTCTCATTTTCTTTGCGACTGACATATACCTGGAGAGAAGAGGAAGATGTACACACATCAACATGAGCATCGCTCGTGCTTCAGGTAATTAGGTGCCGATGTTTAACGGGCTCTAGATCCAGCGGCCGCGACGTTCAACAACGCAGCCTTCACAGTAGGAACGGGCACTGGCTGCACCAATTATTGCTTGTTGATGGAAATATCTGAATCTGATAGATACATATACTACCCATAACGACTTTGATGAAGAGAACGGTACAATTATACATGCACGGATCGACATTCTTGAACGTGTATTACGTTGTATGCGTTAGGTAACGTTTCCTCTCTAAATAAGCTTCGCAGCGGGTTGTATTGTTCCGACATCGTTATCTGTAATAGCTGTTGATAATTATATATCGATACTTCATCCCAATAATGTTAAAGTAGAAACCATTCCTGCAAAAAAATATATATACATCTCCCTATGTCGGACACTTCTTTTAACCATTTCACTGTCCATTCTTATTGCAGTCAGCCGAGTCCAAAAGATCATAATTTCGTCAAGTTCGTATGCGACAAGCTGTTTAAAATTCCAGCATCCCCCGAAAAAAAAGCATCTTAGGATATAATATACTTAAACTTTAATTCACTACGACTATATCTCGCAATTTACAACTTCGCGGCTACTTAATTTCGCGACCAAACACAATTTTAATACGAGCTTCTTTAGGGAGAACTGGATTGCTTTGAGAATTACTCGTAGTGATGAGGTTCTAACGACCTTTTGGAACGAATATTAAAGTTAAATATATATACATTGTAATACAACTTAATTTTCACGGGTTCATGTCATTTCGATAATATTTCAAAATACATGTATATATAGGGAAAGCCTAATATAACTTGTTATTGCTAATTGAAAATACAGGGAACTTTAACAGATACTAGAAAAAAGATTGATTGGTTGATAAAGTCAGCTGTGGTCAGATCTAGGGCAACATAATTGTTATTTAGAAAATCTTTAAAGTAATTCACACCATGTGCAGAATACCGAAGATGGAGATGCTGCGGTAGCGACTCTTCTCCAAACATTAACCGGAACATTCAGATTAGTGAAAAAATACCAAATACTAGTACCCATCAAAATTTTACTCGTAAGTTGATGTCTTTACTGTAACACATATAAACATTTTGGTGGTACATAAGGTGGTATGGGACACCTGTCGATATTAACGTGAATAAAAGTACAGTGTAATCAAAATATTTTGACTGTTTTAGAATTTTCAAATTTTACAACATTTAACCATAAAAAATGTTTCAAAATGTTTTGGAAATGTAAAAATTGTAAAAGCCGTAGCGGGATTCGAACTCAAGACCTACATATAAGTAGGTCTATAACGCTCTAACCCATTGCGCTATGCTGCTAGGTAACAACTTTGGTGTAGAAAACATTTGTAAAATTATACTTGATTTTATTGTTTATTTTGATAGGAAGTACGTCACAATATGGAAGTGTCTCATGCCACCTTAACAACATCGGAGGCCTGTTCAACAGAGCGAGCGCTCGCGAGCGCTCGCCAAAATTCCCTATACCCGCAACACAAATTTTGGCAAGCACTCGCGAGCGCTCGCTCTGTTGAACTCGCCTCTAGTTCTTTATATAAGACAATCATAACTGTTTATACATGTACGTTTCAAGGGGGAAAGATCGTCATTTCTTCCAGGTATTAAGCAGAATGTAAGGATGAAAGCCGAACCAAGGCACAACGCAAATACACGTAATAAGTATAATATGACGAGACAAGAACTGTCGAGAAGCTTAAAAAAAAACAAGCACCCTCTTGTTATCACAATTTACATTTGATCCATTCAGAATCAAATAAGACAGATCAATGACCAATTCATCTCATAAAACCACAGCTAGACTAAACAAGTTAACAGCTGCACACAGACCAGCTTCTGTCCATCCATTCACTGACGCTGGAGTTGAGACCCATCAGATTCATCTGAATATTGTTTTAGTAATAGACACTGTCCAACCCAGTTTCCTATATACTTATCAATTTACGATATTTTCCACAATATATAAATATTTTTAGTTCCATATCCTTCAACGAAGCTGAATGCATAATACTTTAATTAAAGAAAAATTAACACTAAGGTAAAACTTTAAATTCGATTTATAAATTGTCTTGACTAGTATATCATACAAACAACTCCAGGTGCATATAAAACTTCTATAAACATTCTTCAGATTAATATACATGGTTATTGTATTCTTCTTTAACTGATAGGGACTGTCCTTATGCTGTATATTGTCCAACATTACATACAAATCATAGTCACAATATAATAGTATAATTTAATTCAGCTGGCTGCATAACTCAAATTTTGAAAATACCAGAGTACACACCTTGCTTATTTAAACAAATTCAACTTCCATGCTATGATCGATCTCTACAACAGAAACAATCTGTGGTTTGCTTACATATTTGCATTTAATTCCCTTTAATCATAAAAACTACCTTAGTTCAGAAAATACTTTTGCAATCAAAATATAAGAAACATAAAATAAAAGGTTTGTAAGAAAACTGCTATAACAGTTTTAGTTAAAAATGTTGAAATTGTTTGGAAAATGTCATGGTGACATGCACATGAAATATCTAAATTAAGCAATATATATGCTTAAATATTGCTGCAAACTAATAGAAAACCATTGTATTGTAAACACATTTCTTGTACTAAGTTATAACAATGGTTATTATTACAGCACAGGAAATTGTATTTCTATGGAGAGAAACATTTTTAACGCCAGGTGCCTGTGATTGGAAAGCCTAATTCACACCCATCCAAAAACTATCAGTGTGTCTCAATGAAACAAGAAATAAACAAACCATCTTTAGTTTCAATCCTTATCTAAGCAAATTTTAAAACCCACATATTCGTGGAAGGGTTCACAGAAGATTGCAAAATTCAAGTAAAAGAAGTAATGTGTACTGTTGTGATATCATTTAATGGGCAATCTCAAAAATTTTATACACCGAGTCTTTTTTAATTATTTTTTTTTAATTAAGAGTATACAATCATTCTTAAATTGTACTTAAATTGACACATTATTAAAAAAATGTAAAGTCTGTTGGTTTAAATCTATGTATTTATGATATCTTCACAAGTCAAAGGGTTTTTGGTCCTCTTTGCTCCCCATCATGGTTCTGAGCAGAGTGGATCAAAACCCTTGGTTGGTAAAGATGTTATATTAAGATGTTATATATATAATTATGAATTATTTATGATATTTTCAGAGCTTTTTTTGTATCAATTGATAAAATATAATCAATCATTATAGGATTTTTACTTATCATTAACAAAGTCATGTTGCCTTATTAAAAAGCATGTACTGTATACAGGGAAATATTCACCCCCGTTTTATTTACACCACTTTTGCCCTTGTTATCAGTGGGTGAATTTACAACAAGGCAAATTTAAAACAGTCTTTAAATTGCTGTGATATCAGAAAGATGATCTATCATATAGTTAAACTGTGTCTGGGCGAATTCAACACTGGAAGAAACCGTTTGCAAGTGTAGAAGGGCGAAAATAACAAGGGTGAAAATAACCCTGTATACAGTAATACAGACATGTTCATCTTCCATCATTTTCCAGTTGAAATATGACTCTAAATAGTTAAAAGTATCATATTATAGAGAAACATTTACATGTACGTGTAAATTACACATACAGCACACAAACAGAGCATATGTGTCATTTACACAAACAGTACATGTCTATGAATAACAGTACACTTTACAAAATGTTACATCATCTGATGGTGTAACAAAGAAGTAATATTGTCAACAAAATTAAAAGAATGATAAATGAGTTGACTTTATTTTGTAAGAGTAGTAAGAGTTAGATGTATTGATGTTCACATAAAAAGTTAATACTTGTGTGTTATAGAAATGGTACAGTGTAGTAAAGTAATCTAGATTTCACTGCATGATTAATGTAAATGAACATATATTTAATTATGAAATATATAACATTATTTCAATGACATGTCTTCATAATGTTTTAACACACTTCATATAGAGACATATATATTTAAAGCAGAGTAAATCCCATTGTTTTATATGCTCAGAATATGGGCGAACCTGACTTTGGCTAATTAACAAAATTCAAAACTTTATTTTAATGCATATCTATGCTGGCTTTCAGTTGATCTCTCTTGGATTTCAATAATCGTAAAACACTTTGGAAAGTTGGTACCTTATTCCAAAAGCAAGACAACTGCATAAAATCTACAAAGAAAATAAAGGGAAATTTTTCACCGGTCCAATACAATATCATCTTTAAAAGCCAAGGAATTTTGAAGAGTGAAGTGTCCGCACCCCACAACAACTACCTGTGATGAGCAGCGAGGACCCATAACCTTTTGCTTCTAAAGATAGTACCAAAGTTAACGAAGATGAATCAAAATTGAATAATGTAAAAAATTTCAATCATTTCACTCATTTCTTTATGATTCTTACATTACAGCATTTTATAAGCATGCGCCAATCTAGAAGGGGTCGGGGGGTCTAGATCCCCCTGATCCCCCCTGGAAAATTATTAAATTGACATAGTAAAATTTCCAAAAATAGGCCTCAGAAACACCCCCCCACTCCACTTAGGCAAACACAAATATCCCTCGGGTCCCCACCATTGAAATATTTTCTGGATGCATGTGTGCATAAGCATTGCATAAAAGCAAAGAAATCTACAATATAATGTTTTCTCTATTTTGATTACCTATCAACACAGTTCAATTTATTCTGATTTTTCATTCTGGATTCAGGGTTCAAGCCTTTTAACTCTCTATCAAGTCTATATTATAAAAAAAGATATTTACCTGTGATGTTAATAAAAGTGTGACTAGAGTTTTTTCATGCAGCGGTCCACAGAATTTGAGCACCAGGTTAATGAGCGTCATGTTATTACACTCCATGTATTGGTGGTCCTCTCCCACACCCTCCTTCACCTCTAGAAGATACAGCATCCTGAACACAGTCACGGAAAGCTTCCCCAAAATGTTTAAATTCCCGTACTTAAATGTTGTTTTACTCATCTCCACTTTGTCACTCTTTGGATCATACCTGAAACAAAAGGAAAGATAACTCTGTAATCATGAATTTTCAATCAATTCTACTTTTTAATGAACATTACAATAACAAATCATATTTCTATATAAATATACATTTGGATCCTTAAATGTACCAGCCATTTATGCCATAAATGAATCTTAAATAGCTTGACATTGAAAAGAAAAACATCTTTGTTTGAGAAAGCACCTAGTGTGCATTTTAAATGTAAATACCAATATTCCTTAGGAAGAATATCTATGAGTTGATGCATACAAGACATGCATAATCAATACAGACTGTTAGTCTACCAAACAGTATTGATATGTGTTCTAGAATCTTCATACATTTTTAATAATAAATTCAATATTGAATCTTACTTTGGTAACCTGTGTCTTGGACATGGTACCATTTTGAACAGCTGGGGTACTGAGTAAATGAAATTGAAGACTTGAGGTATGAAAAATAGCAACATGGTTTTGCTAAAATGCCCTAAAATTGCCACTACAGCAAAAGTCATTCCTGAGAAATAACAGAATGTATCTCCAACAAAAACATCTGCAGGGTACCTAAAATTAAACAAAAGGAATTCAATCTGACAAGTCTGAAATAATTCAAAAAATTAGGAAAACTTCAGAAATTGTTCAAAAACTAGGATTTATATATTTACCAATTGTGAATGAAAATTGCTAAGCACACTGCAGTATATGGCAAAATAAAATAAATGCTGAACACATGTGCTTCTCTGCAGCATCCTGGAAATTATTCAGTATTCATTATGACATTATAGGTGAATTCCTTACTTCAAGAAAGCATGTAAATTGTGTTTATGAAAGTCTTATTAAAACTTGATGTCATTTATGTCACATACCATTCAATTCCGTAAAGTTGAAAATAAGTACAGACAGTGCTATAATGAGGGATTGTCCAGTTTCCAATCCATTTACACCTGATAAAATGTTAATGGCATTGGTGCAAAACACAGCCAGCATTCCCATGTAAACGTAATATAAAATCCCTGTGACGCAAAGATACACACATATTACAGACAAGTTTTCATAAAAATCAATTAAATAAAGAAAATAACATTAGATATGCATTAAACTCTATAGAATAAAATAATCCAATACTGGGCATTCTCACCTAAATCTAAATCGTGACCAAAGTAAAACCGCAGGGGTTTAGGGACTATAATGACTGTCGAATCAAAGTTCACAAAATAAACCATCAGCAAAGGTAAAGAGGCCATTGTTGGTAAAAACAGTTTGTGTCGCCACTTCAACTCCAAGACATCATCAGCAAATCCCAAAAATATCATACAACATATGGACAATAGAGCAGCAATGTATTCTATGTACTGGAAAGATAAAAAAAAAAATGTACGTAATCTAATGTTGCTACTTTGTGTAGCATCACCGAACTGTCGCAGTGGATCAAAGATATTATTTCAAAATATGATTTTAATTAGATTGGTTCGAATTTGAGACCCTTCATTTTAAAAACCAATGTTATACTGACCGGCCCCACCATCACCAACTTTCCTCAAGTCAATACTCAGCCTCAAGTCTGAGTATTGACCTCAAATTTATGCCCTTTTCTTTAAATAATTTGAGTTGAGGAATGAGTTGAGGGATTTGAAAATTTTGGTGACAGTGGAGCCTGAGCTATTAAAGGTTTAACGCTAGTGCTAATAGGAGCATGGCACTTTTTATGTGTTAGTTGATATTAAACTGCTAAATCAAAATGCAACTCGTAAAAACACAATTTGAAGTATCAAAAAAGACATACAAACCTCATGATGTGGGAACGACTTTTCTGAATTGTCTGTCAAGATGTGCTTGTAAAATGGGACAGGGATGAACAAGAACATAATCACAAGGAAGATAGCTCCGCAAATCATCCCTTGAGATTCCGGGCTTAAAAAAGAGACATCGATGAAAGAAAAATGGCAAATAAAATAGTTAACTTTATACAACAAAGGCAAATAATGCAATTTGCTTGGTGCACAACATAACACGGGTTAACACTCACATTTTTCTCTTATCCCGTTTGCTCATGTCGATCCCAAACAGGTGGGCATTGATAAACATCGTTTTAAACTTCGGAATGATGTTGTAACAGACAACAAACCCACCTGCAGACATTACAGCATTTACCAGAATGTGAACTTGTGTCTCAGACATCTCCATTTTGCTTCTATAACGAATTTACCGGTTTTAATCTGATGTAAGAGGACTGCACAGTCTGCTGGCAACCATGATACCTCTCGCGAGATTATACGTAACTTACTTTTACTTTCGATTCGCGGCACGGGCACTGAGGTTATATTTGGCGCCATTTTAGGAGTGAGAGTTGAAGCATAAGGACGCAACAGATTGACAGAAAAAGTCATGTCAGGCCGTGGAAAAGGAGGAAAAACAAAATCAAAGGCAAAGAGCCGTTCGTCTAGGGCAGGACTGCAATTCCCAGTGGGAAGAATTCACAGACTTCTTAGGAAAGGTATTAATTAAAAACAAAAAATAGCCAATTCATCAGTCCATTAATTAATTGAAAACGACACATTGTCTTGACAACTAAAACGTCAATGCTTACCTTTAAGGTTTAGAAATTGAACTTCAAAATACATCAAAAAAATTCAAAGTAATAGAGTTGATAAAAATGAAAATTTTTGGAGGTTTTCTTTAGATGAATGTAGGAATAAGGAAGATAATCAAATTCTTTTCCAGGGAACTATGCTGAACGAGTTGGTGCAGGTGCCCCTGTATACTTAGCAGCTGTATTGGAATACCTAGCAGCAGAAGTTTTGGAGTTGGCAGGAAATGCAGCCAGAGACAATAAAAAGACCAGGATCATCCCCCGCCACCTCCAGCTAGCCATCCGTAATGATGAAGAGCTGAACAAACTCCTCTCCGGGGTCACAATTGCCCAAGGTGGTGTACTGCCCAACATCCAGGCTGTACTTCTGCCCAAGAAAACTGGATCAGTTGGAAAAAAATCATCTCAGTCCCAGGAATTTTGAAGAGTGAAGTGTCTGTGCAGATGAATTTTGTTTTGTGTTACATTACGATATCAGAGAGATGAATGTGTTGTGTCCTTCATAAGTGTTGTGCCATCGAAAATTCGCAGTGACTAAGTTACACTTGTTCTACAGTTTTATTGGTTTTTGTAGATTTTGCAATATAATAGCATTATCTTGTTGACTTTCCTCCTCACGTTACTTTAAATTATTATGAGTCAGACCAAATGACAAATTACTGGTAGTAGTGATAATTGAAGCATTCTATTGTTTTAATAAATATTTGTTTTTCCATTCATGTTTCTAGTAATATTTTTTAATTTTCCTATAGAGATAATTTGTTCACATACAGTGTGGGTCCTGTGATTGAATAGAAACCGAGTTGACCTTGCCTTTAGGGTAACTTAGCAAGTAATTTTTACATGTTGTGAAGTTTAAAGTGATATAAGGAGTGTTGAATGTGGCATACAGTAGGTAGAATACCCATCAAATGTCCTGATTTAACAGTACACTAGTTTTATTGATGATATTCATTATTGGCAGCATTTAACGAGGCCGGGTCTAATTTGTTCTGCCCTAGATTTTTTAATGAAATTTTTTACACAAATTTCTACTAATATATAATTATTGTTTTAAGATTTTAAAAAATTGGACATTTACCGCATCATTTGTTTAGGGGGTTACCTCAAGGTTTGTTAATTTTTAAACGGACCCTCTGGGATTTTGCTTGAAATGTATCAGTTTTGCACATTTTTTTTTAAACTTCTGCCCTAGAGATTTTTTTTTCTGTTCCACATATGAAAGTTATTTCTAAAAAGCATTAAATGATCAAATAAAAAAACCCTTTTACCGCCTGGTTTGTTTTAGGGGTCTTATCAAAGTTTTTTTTTGTAATTGTATGTCCAATTTCCCAGATTAGTCAAATAATGGCTATTCTTTATTTGACAAAGGCTATAATGGTGACCTTTATAGTATAATTAAAACATTCAGACATATTTAAGAGATAAATATATATATAATATCACATATTAATGGTCATAAATATGTAATACATGGTTACTGTCTTGAAATAAATGTATTGAGCTATATTTTGGCGGGGTAAGAAAACGTGACAGAGGGCTTAGCTTGCTGAACCCTCTTCACATTTTCGACCAGGTCCCAAATATAGCTTATATTTCAAGACAGTTATGTTAATTCTACAATATAATATCAATTTTATGCTTCAAACGATTTATTTTTGACAAATTTCACTGAATAATTGCAGTTGAAAGCATAACTCCATTGCTTCAACCAAGCAAAAAGATGAAGTCACAATGCAAATGAAAGGCTGTGCGAAAGCGTGCGTACTCGAACTGTACTTGGCCTCGTTAATTATAGAATACGGAATCATTCTTTGAGTTTTTAATGTGAGATGATCAAATACAGTCAGAGGTGATCAAATCCAATATAGCCCAAAGGGCCTTTCTGATAGATTTGATCACACCTGACCATAATTGGTCACTTCATAATATTCAAAGAATGATTACTTAGTACTTATATTTATATATATAATTTTTAGCAATTTTACGATTAAAATTAAAATAGCCATTAACAAAATGTTTTGGACTATATGCTACGATAACAATTCGTAGCATTATCACAGACAGACACTGGAAAATGTAAATATTGCTAGATAAAAAAACTCATTATGAAGTAGGATGCATGCACAGGTAAACCCCAAAACTCAAATGGATCTGGAATTGCTCCAAAAATGAAGACAAAATTTATTGTACTATTTATGATCATTATTTAATTCTGTGCTTCACTTTCTTTTGCTGTCAACCATCATAAATTAAAAATTGAATAACTTTTACTCGTATAAGTAAGGTGGAGCTTTCAACTCCAAAATAAAGGAGTCTTCCCTTAAACTGATAAAGCAATGCTTATAGTCATCATCACCAAGCAATTTATTGCAACTTGAAACAGCAATGAAAAAAAAAAGCTTTTAATGGAAAAAGTTAATTCCCCTAAGATTATGAACTAAAGCAAGCTATATTGGAAGGAATATACAGAAATCATGTTCCCTCAAGAATTAATTGGAGTGGATTCATTGATTTTAAGACTGTTTCTTTCCAAACATGAAATCACATTTCAAGAAATTTCCCGAACATAAATCTAATAACAGATGTATGTAATTGGCAAATGCGACCAAGTGTCCTCATTGTATTTGAAAGTCTATTATTGTTGGCCTGATTTTAAGAAATTCCCCCCAAAACATCATCAGAAAAATTAATACATTCCTTTCTGAACATCTATGTATCTTTTGTAGTAATGGACAATGGTAATGAAGTTTGGAAATGTGTGTGAAATTGTTATTCTATAATCGATCTGGCACATCCTTCCATCTGAACCAAGGCTTCAACGACATTGAAAGGTGGCCTTGCTCTAAGAAAGAACATTTAAACAAAAAGCATTGTGGAGAACTTTGCTTTTACCATAACATCCGACATAAATAAAGTTCAAGATCATTGCACATCTTTTATCCAACAAGCAATGGGTTAAGTATAATGTAGATAAGGCCTAGAGAGTAAAGAATAGGGTCTGGATATGGATGTTACACATTTACATACAAGCTTATTATGGCCTTGACATTTGACCTAGAAATTTGGTTCAATGTCATGCAAATCATTTACCAACTTCTTCCATATAATTTCTAGGCAACATTGGGAGTACCAGTAATATGGTCTCCACAACAATTTTACACAGATGTCTGCTAAGGATTAAAGTTTTGACCTAGATACTTGCTTCAAGTCAAGGTCACTGCTAACCCTTTACTTTCAGTAAGTTCTGAGCGAGATTAGGCAAAGGGAAGAAAAAATATAGTCCAAACATGGATATATCTGCTATAACCTTGATCTTTATTGACCTTTAACTTGGTTCAACATCATTGCACAGCCTTCACCTAAAGGAACTCTGTGGCTGAAGTAAGAGTCAAATATGGCCAAGGGGAAAGAATTTTTTATCTTGATAAGAATTCTAGTATTACTCTACGAGTTCTGCTGTGACCTTAAATTTTGATCTAGAAAACAGTATGAGCCGCACTTGGCCAAAGGGAAGAGAAAAATGTTCCAGACAGACATTGGGCTCCAATATAGCCTCCCCCCCCCCCCCCAAAAAAAAAAAAATAATAAAAAAATTGCATTTACATTATGAAATATGAGCTGGGTTTAAAAATAAAATCACAAGCATAACCATGTCGGAACTAATTTTATAGAAAACCAAAAATCAAAAACTGTTATAGCTTAGATGATTATAAATGGCTTTAATTCTTAAACATTATACAACTGATAAATGACTTTGATATACATGTATAAATGGTATGTGAGAGGAAGATAAAACAAAAATGGCACATCAGAGTTATGAGACTTGGGACGGTACAAGGGGCCAAGTGGGGGGCACCTTGCTAATGACAGCTTTCATTTGTTTCTTTATCTTTGTAAAATGTCTTTTAAACTCCAGACCATCACCCTGGAAAAATAAACAATATATGGGTATCAAACTTACATGGAGATACATGCTGATCTGCATCTAAAAATAACTTTAGTCACAAAGGCAGTTAGCCAACAATATGGCTGTCTTAATAACATGTACAGGTGTATTGTCCTTGGCAAGGCATTTATGACAGCCAGAATGTTCACAATACTTTGATGTTTACACAATATATTCACAAGTACAGCAAATTATATTTCTAATCACATAGCAATTAATACATGTATCTATTCATGTTCTTGATTTAAAGTACAGTTTTAAATATGACAGACATATGTAATTAAAGATCTTTGAAAGAACTTTAACTTTGCCCTTACTTTTGATAACCTGAAATCTAGCAGCAGATTTTCACCCATGTCCAAAAAACAGGCCTTGAATACCAAAGGAATATTCCTCCTGTCCTTGGTTGTTATGGTAACCTTAAAATATATTGGTTTAAATAAGTACAATGATATAACAACTACAAGAATGAATCCTGACCCACAAAATATACAGGTTCTTAAAAATCAACATAATTTATCTTAGTTCAGGATGAATCTAAAGCTATTATATTCACAACTACAAGTTTCAATTTATACACATAGCATTTCAAACAAAATATTTTCTGAATATTGTACAATATTTTAACTTTTTGCAACATACCATTCCTGGAGAATTAAACTTCCAACTGTATCCTAGAAGATCAAACACTTTTTCCAATTCTCCCTTTGTTTCATCTTTATCAGGCTTAACAAAAAATCTTGTCATCCTACGCACCAACTTCTGCCATGGATTCTGAATAAATATAAAAACACTCAATTATTTTCAGTAGTTCATAGAGTGTGCAAATCTAAATATATGCATAAATATTGGTACCATATGCAAACCATATATACCAGTAAAAAAAAAGTTCACCAGACTTAAATGAAAGATATACTTAAAGGCAGGTTTATACAGCACAATAGAAAAGTACTGAAATGAATAGAAGTTGATCACCAAATAAACATTACGAGAAAGAGAGGTTGATATAAGGTGTTCCTGACCTGTGAAGAACCAGGAGTCCCCTGGATCTGACTGCTCAGCAACATGTGATCTGGATGTACAGGTTGTGAAAACCAGAACTGTCGGTCCACAGGATCCAGGGGCGAGTTGGTGTCTCCCTCTGACCCCAGCCTCTGCCTGGACTCAGGCTGAGAGGCCGAAATGTGGGTGAAGCTAAACAAAACAACACTCTCATTAATCTATGTGCATGTATGAATTAAGTTTGATAAATTATCATTTTTAACGATGTCCAATTAGTTAAATATCCAGGAACTATTAGTTCATATCATAGATCTGTCTTTGATGTTGGAAAATGTGCAATTATCTTACAGTATTTATGTTACACATTATCAAATATCAATGACTTTGGTTCAGTAGTTACACAGAGAACAACTGAGCTATGTGTGGAGAAGGTGGGCTCAATTCTCCATTTAACCACAAGTAACTAAATTTTACACAAATCTATTCTTTTCATACATTTTTCATTATACTATCTAATTTGACTTAAATAAGAGTATAATACTGTATAATACATGTATATTTGTTAAATAAATGTACCTTTCTTTTGAGTGAGATGGGGGTGAGAGTTCATTTCCTGAGCAGATTCGTTTGAAGGGACCCGTACTTGAGGGAGAGCTCGTGGGTGAGGATGGGAGGCGGTTCAGTTGACCTACAACAGTATCATCTCAATGTCAAAAGTTACTGCTAAATTTAAAGATGTTATATAATGATTGCATAAGCTGTATAATTGAAAGACTAGAATAAAAAAAAGACAAGCGTATTGTCAGTTCACTCCAATGAAATGGTAGAAAGAATAATACATTGCATAACTTGTCAGAATGACAAACACAAGTACTAGTACACTGTACTAGTATTACATGTAGCACATATTTTTCAGTTCTTTTACTCCTGAATACTATATAAATGGTACAATGTATACCTAAGGCCGTCCTATTGAAGTTTTTGTTGAACCACTGGTGATCCCTGATCTGTCGGATGGTGTACCTTTTGGACCTGTTCTCCACCAACAGTTTCCTCAGTAATGCTAAAGAAAGAGTCAACAGGGACATAACACTCACATTTCATGATAAAACACTTATTGCTTGAATGATATCTCCACACTTTTTTTATCTATTACTTTCATTTGCAATCACAACCTAACATTTGCATACTATTTTTACTGTTATACAATTATTTGAACACATCAATAATTTACATAAGTCTTTTGAAAGGAACAAATGACCCAGAGAGGAGGGTACCAAAAAATGATCAACTTACACAATGCCAGATTGTCAATTTTGTTCCAGGGAGTTTTGGTGATTTTACAGTCCTTCCAATCACAGTACTCCTGACAACCATATGTAGGCTCATCCCATGGCAGCTCTTAAAATGGGTCAAAATAAGTTTAATTCTCAGAAATAAATCAAACTAATATATGTGCCTTTTCCCCTCAAAATTCAAAATTCATCTATTTTGAAGAAGTCAAATATCTTATCTCATTTTGCATCACAGGTGTGTGTTTACACGATATTACTAATATTGTCATACCTCCAGCTAAGAGAGCTACTAATATCACTGCACAGGACCAAATATCAGCTGGTTCTGCATCATAGGGTTTCCTTGACAACACTTCTGGAGCTATATAAGGGACTGTTCCACAACACTTTTCTAACTGCCGTGTATTTCCTTGATATCGAAACACAGTAGCGAGTCCAAAGTCTGAGATCTTCAGATTATCTACAAAACGAATACATTGTCACTCTCATCATCTTTAATACATGAATCAAGTTTAAATTGTAAGTAAGTATAATAAAGAGACCCTATGCTCCCTAAGAAACAAAAGGAATAAGTCAAAGTAAGTCAAGTATAATAAATTCTTATTATAAAACACTTAGTACATATAGTAACTTATACAAGTTTACAAGTTACCAAAATCATCAAGAAGGAGGTTTTCTGGTTTGAGATCTCTGTGGGTAACTCCTTTCGTGTGTAAATATTCCTAAATACAAAAATATATTATGTACATATTTACCTACTATTATTAACTATTGATTTGAATCAATTCATACACATGTATGAACATGTATATACACATATACCTTCAAATTTGTACATAACAAGACCAGTCAAACTTGAAAAATTACCGAGTGGAAGTACATGTACAGGTACTTATTTTCTTGCAGAGACAATTATACTTACCACACCATTAATGAGTTGTTTGAAGTATCTATTTGCATCCTGTTGTGGCATCCCAACATCTGGTTCTGAATTTTTTTCAAAGAGTAAATACTTGTGTACGAATCATTTATAACAAGAGACTTAGACAAGACTTTCAAAAATAAAATAAAATTGTGTTCAATTCCCATATGACTTTGAATAAGTTATGCATACATTTACATGTTCCATTAAATAGTATAAATACTATCCATCTTCCCAACTAAAAAAGTTACATTTGAATTTATAGTGGAAACAATGATATTTTTTAATGTCGACCCCAAATAATATTTTTGTCAAAGAATTAATATTTTCATTCATTATATAGAGTTGACCACGAGTATAATTACCTATTCTGTCAAACAATTCTCCACCACTGGCATATTCTAGAAAGAGATACTGAATTTTTCCATCCTTGCGGAATCCATAAAATTTAATGATGGTTTCACGACTGAGTAACTTGTGTACACAGACCTATCAAAGTCAAAATATATGTACATTTATGTGAATATACATATATTCAAGAATAAAAAATCTGGAATAAAATTTTCCAAATTTTTAAAAATACAGGTATGAAAAGTCAATGAGACTGAGAATTATCATCGGGGTTCGACACTAACCTTAGTCCGTTAGTCACAGACTAATAGATTTTCATGCGGACTAACAAAATTTCTGTCTAGTCAGCCCGGTCGGACTAATAAAATGTTTACACCATGTACACGGAGACAGTGAATACGCAGCTCATTTTTATGTATGACATAGCACAATACAACTGAACCAGAAAAACATTATTGTATATATTACGCACCCCTTTCTTACAAATTATATTCAAAAAGTGTGTATTATATAAGGCAAATACGATAATGCATTTTAATTTATTTTTGACAGGCAAATAAAATTGCCTGCGGACTAGTTAAAATTATCAGGCATTAGTCCGACTGGACTAATGCATAAAAAAGTTAGTGTTGAACCCTTATCATCGATTAAATAGTGGAATTCAGTAAAAATTGTATTGTCTAACGCAGTTAGTGTCAATTGTCATCATGTGAATGTAGAGTCCAAGCCTCTCCGAGCTTCCACTTACTTCTTTTCGAACAGCCTCAGCTGCTGAGGGATTTTTCTCTAGGTTAATGATTTTAACAGCTACTGCCTCTTGAGTATCTGAGTTGACTGCCAGCTTCACTCTACAGTAACAATTTTTTTTTGTGGCACTTCAGAAATAGATGATTCACATTATTCTTATACCCCCCCCCCCCCAAAAAAAAAAAAATGGAACCATTTATTGCTGATGTGCAAGTTGCAAATTAAGACTTATCTTTTAACAAGATACAAGTATTTAGCATCATAGTTATTGTTACTTACTCTCCATAGGCACCTTCTCCTAAAGTTTGTACAAAGTCCCATCCTTCAACAAAAGCTGTTACTGCTGTCATGGGTCCAACCTAAAATATCATAATAAATAATATAAAAAGAATTTTCAATAATTGCTTTAATCAAGAAAAATAAAAAATTGCATTTGATGGTCATGAACTTGACCTTTATCAGCTGTTTGTGAAACCTTACTTGTATACTAGCAATTCACTGGTCAGGTTCTGTTTCCAATTCAAACTTCTGTGTATAAGCCTATGACTAATATCATTTTAACTGCTTTGATTTACATTTTTCTGTAAAGATAAAATTAATCAGAAAATGTCACATCTAAACATTTTAGCCATTTCAAAATTAGCGCCACACAGAACGGGCGCGCTTTTTATTTTCTAGGATTAGTAAAAACACATCGCAATCAGAGTAGAAAATTAAAACAAACATAATAACAGATAACCTGTTATTTCCTTACTGTTTGATCATTTTGAAAACTGCAGTTCTGGCTGGTTAATATAATTACAATCGTTTAATCTTTACAACGACGACGACGACAGCAGCAGTTTTTTCAATAACAAATGTTTGAACGCCGATCCCGATGATTTTCTCCTGACTACAATCCCTTCAAAACGAATGCCAAATATAGAGCCAAAAACGCAATGTAAGTCGTTTATAATTTTAATAAAACATTATTAGGAATGAAATACTTGAAAGGCAAATTATGAAAAAATGATAAATCAATTGTTTGCATTTGTAGAAACCTCACAAAAATAAAATCATCACGCAATCAGGGACGTATAGATCTACTACTGTTTTAGATGTCTATGACGCAATTAAGTTTATTATATGAAATTTATAAGTTATTAATCAATTGGAAAACTTTACCGAAGATTACTGAAAATGTCAAATCCTTAACAGAGATTCACCCATTGCAACGTACCTTGGGCAACGGGGAAAACCCCAGAGCATAACATAATGCAGAAAAAGTTTTGAATAATTATTCAGGTTTCTTAATTCTTCTACTTCTTCTACCAGTTTGTGGCCACCATCAATCGCTGATGACACTGTCACTTTTGGTGCGCATCCCTAATTTTAGAAAATTAGAAAAAAAACTAAGTGCTTTAAAGTATCAAAAATTAAAAGGGTGCAAGTAAAAAAAACCTGATTAATTTGATCAGGTACTTAAGCGAGCCTTAAATGTGTCGAGGCTCGGGGATGTAGCGATGTCAGTGGGCAGAGCATTCCAGTCCATGATGGTACGAGGGTAGGATGATTCCTTCCTTACTTCTGTATTGCTCGATGGTATTTGGAAAGAATGTACTCCCATGTTTCGGCTAAGTCTTGATGGTGACACTAGTGTGTCAGATGTTTCGATTTTCACTAGTCCGTTTTTGATCTTATACATAAGAGTCAGCCTGGCTCGCTTTCTCCTCTCCTCCAGAGTTTGCCAGTCTAGGGAATAAATCATGCCTGTTATTACCGATGAGGTGTTGTGATATCGGTTGGTCACGTATCTGGCGCCCCGACGTTGTACCATCTCGATCTTGTGTTTGTCTTCCTTCAAATATGGGTCCCAGGTGGTGCTGGCATATTCTAGAGTCGGTATTAAAATTGTCTTATAGGCAAGTTCTCTTTTATATTTACATTTCTGAGGTTACGTTTTAGAAAGCTTAAGGTGTTGTTAGCTTTCTTGCTGATGTTCGATATATGCTGGTTCCACTTAATATCTGATGTTATTGAAACACCTAGATATATCGAACTGTTGTAACCTGTTCGAGTTGGTGGCCGTGAAGAGTGTATTTCTTTATTATTGGTTGCTTTTTCCTTGATATTGGTAGGACATTACATTTTTCTGGATGGAACTTCATTTTCCAATTCTCTTCCCATGATGTTGGTATTTCTGAACATCCTGTGATGATCATATTGTTTCGATTCTTCAAACGAACAATTAAAGCTTTTGGGTCAGCTGACACACATCATAAATGCTTGAAAGTACTATGAATAAATCTGGGTTGATAGTTTAATTAATCGTTCTTTAAGAGATTAATTCATTTCCATTTCCATGTTCCTGGAAAATATCCAATGTTCCTCCTTTAGAATAATTGTATGACTCCTCACAAATGTCAAATCTCTGTTCAGTTGTGTTTCCAAAGTAATCATAGGAAGCATTCTTTTAAACTTTTATACAACTATTTAGAAGGTTTTGTTGTTGTTGTTGTTGTTGTTGTTGTTGGGTTTTGTTTTTTAACAAATATCAGGCTTAATTTTTACTTGCCAATCTACTGCATATAAGCTTACAGAGACTAAATGCAATCTTACACCGACAAAACTATGCAATTTTGATTGATTAATCAGTTTTCACGTCCTATCGAGGATATTTCGGCAGAATGTTTTAGCGATTGTGTAGTCCTGGGGTTTTATTGCCCGGTGGCTGCAAAACTTACCGTTAATATTCAAATGCACCAGAGACACAGGCAATTAAATCTATTGATTTTAAGAAAAGAGGAATAGCGCACTTAGTATACGATATCGCCCAAAATAAATGTACCGTTTTTACAAACATAAGGTAATTTCAATATTATACAATATTTAGTTAAAAGATATTCAAAGAAACGCAAATTACACAATTGCCATGTTAAAAGAGTCTTAATTGTCTTACTCGACTTCATTAAAATCTTCAGGTTTTGATTGGGATATATAGGAAAATAGTTAGTATGCAATAAAAAGTTGGATATTTGAGTATTTGAACAACTTTAAACCAAAGAAATCCTAGGAAAATGATGTTCTACAGGTATTGTAGTACATGTTTACATTGAATTAATTTTGGTTTAACGTGGTTTTCCTGCTGAAATTAGACAAATATTTCAATTAGTGAATTTCTAAAACTACCATGTATATAGCCACGTATATTAAAAAGACATCGTATGAACGTGTTTTATGTGTGGCCTAGTAGTAACGCCTAGGTCGTTTTGATTTTCTGGTCGCTGGATCGATTCCACCAAGTAGTATATAATTTTGTTCTTTTCACTTAAAGCATAATAAGATTAGAGAGTTTAAATTACATGTATCTTATCTGCTAGATTTTTCCCCCCAAATTCTCGTTTAATTCCGAGTAAAAGCACACCCAATATATACAGACCTCTTCACTAATACTATACTTTATTTACACTTACATTCATTGCATTTTGCCGGAAGTTATCACGGTTCAGATTATCCACTGTTGTAAACACAGAGTTGTAGATGTATATATCCATTTCTCGATGCAGGTTTCCTGAATTTTTGACAAATCATTGGTAACAGACACCGTTATAAAATAAGTACCTAGCATAAGGTTTCGAAAATCAAATTGACAGGTACCTGTATCTATTTTTAGTAACAGGTACTTTCCGTTCAAACACGGGTGTAGGCGAAATAATGGGAAAAGGCGCTATACCTCTTTGTTCAACATTTCCTTCCTTTGGCATATTCACTGATATTTTGAATACAATGTAATCGCACTGTATATGGAAAGTTTACATTTCTATAATATTTCAATGAATAATGGTGATCTTAATTTTCTGTCAATATTATTTGTAGGATTTCACCAAGCCAAAAAATACTTTTTTAATACAATGTACCCGGTTTTACATTAATGTGGCATTTCGCTTTCAATTGAATAGAAACATTTTAATTTGCATGAATGAAGTGCAGCCAACGAAGCAGCTGTGTAGATGTCACCATGGAACTTGAACTTTATACTAGGAAGTACTTAGTTTACGATGTTGAACTATTTCCCTTGGTCTTCAGTACATGCTAAACTTTCTCAATTCAATTGAACATTTTGAAACACAGGGATGTTTTATCGTTTTTCAAAATGGGTTTAGGAGTAAGGCACGTGTATGGAGAGAACAAGAGGGTCTTTTTTCTTCATGGGTTTTTTTTAACATTTATTTTCCATCGATTATAGTGCGAAACATTGCTGTTTGGGAGCTGAAAGCTGGCTATAAATCAGCGAATTCATAACTTTTTAAAAATTTGTGAATGAATTCTACGATTAAAAAATAGGTATTTTCTGTCTTATTTTTGGACTCATCTGCTTGTTCTTATCTAGAACAAACCGTGTGATGAAAATAAAATGCATAGATAATCTCTTAATAATGATATTTTGGGTCCTAATAACAAAAGAACTATTTCGTAAGTTGGGATTTTTTTTTCGTGATTTCAAAATATATTATTCTTTTACACGGCGCAACTAGTCTTCCGTACATGGAATTGCAAATGCTTTCTTTTTATTTTCTCCATTGCATCTACATTTGACATTTGAATTCCGGAATATTCTCTCGGATACTCTCGTGTAAGGACTCTTCCCTATCTTTGTCTGGGGACAATGTCGGTACAAACAACCAACACAGAGTTATGTTTTATATTGTTTTTGTTTATTTTCTCATTTAGTACAAAACAATAACCAACAACAAAAAATATCACATGAAAAGCCTCGGATAAATATTATAACAACATGACAATGCATGCATTTAACTCTAATAGTAATTATTCTTAGAAGTAGGCAACATCACGTGATGTTACACGCTGCATCCACAGCACCTCCCTGGGGAGCGTGAAGTCCTCCAGCCACATGTTTCTCTGTGTGTCCAGGCATTCAACTCTTGACTGACCGCTGTCAGGTAATCCACTAATCAAATACAGCATCGAACCTTTAAAGTAGAAATAAGGAAATTACACCCACCGTTCACAGATTTATATATGTACATGTAGGTCAGAGTAAAATAGTTCTATATCGTTTGATGTATACGTACGTATATGAAATACTTTTTATCTTTAATAAATCATTAATTAAATCCCATTAGAGTTGAGTATCAGGATTACCAACCTGAGGCAAAGGATGCTGTTCTGTGATGTGTAGCATCCGGTAGTATGTAGTTATTCAGCCTCCATCGATCATTCTTCGTATCATAAATATCCACATCCGGTACGTCAACGGTATCCATTGTGTTCCGGTCTGTGGCCAAACCACCACTGAGGTACAAGGTGTCCCCGACACGAGTGAGGCTGGCATTGCAACGACCAAAGCGTAAACCGCTTCTTTGCATCCATCTGCAAGACAATTACAGACGACTATGAATATAGAGAATGCTATTATAAATGTTTCAAAACTAAAATACCGGTTCATATATTGTACCGGTACTGTCTTTTACTTTGTAGAAGGGCAATATATCGGTATCCCAAGTACCTATTTGTATATGGATCGTAGCATTCCACTATATCCGTGATTGCAGAGGCTGAGAAGTCCCCATATCCCCCCGCAACAAAAAGCTGTCCATTGAGTTCTGCCGCGCAGGCGCCAGCTCGGGCCGTCGGCATGGGTCTGACGAAGCGCCAGCTGTCGGTGACCGGCTCATAGCGCTCCACTGACGTCAGCAACCTGAAAGTAAGTGCACGTGTAACTATCCACATACAGTATACTTTGTACACAATACAGCACATTGTCATTGTAATAAGTGAGCGAAAATACAAATTTCAAACAAAAAATTACCTATTGTTGCTGTCTAATCCACCGATGGCGTAGATGAAACCATTTACAGCACAAACAGTATGGTGCAGACGGGAAATTTTCATTGCCGCCAAACCCCGCCAGCCATTTTTAGGACTGTATAGCCATACGTCTCTTCGAGGTGTTTTAAGTTCCTGGTCTTGATACAATCCTCCTGTAAAGACATAAACATGGGTTACAAATGCTCTAACCCGGGCAGTTACGTTAAAAGTTTAAAATTTATCAATTCAAAATTAACTATAACAGTTTATAAACTGCTATAGTTAAGTTTAAATTGATAAATCTTAAACTTTTAATGTAACACAGTTAAGTGTAAGAATTGTGATAAGATGTAGGGCGACTAACTCACCGATCACGTACACCTTCTTGTCAACAACGACCATGGTGTTCTTTTCAATTCGGGTTGAAGACGACTGATTGAAAATCTTCTTTTCAGTTTTCTTCACTACAAAGGACAATCATTACAATAATAAACCACTGTAACAGTTTTTGCATGGAAAGATGCATCCATACCAAATCCATAGGATGAACTGTGTTAATTAAACACAAACCTTCTGTTTCCTTTGCACGTTGCAGTTGGCCACAGTTGGCGGAATAGGGCTCCATTCTATCTCTGCTCTCAATCATGGTGGCGCAGCTCTCTTCACTGTTGGCACTTCCAAATGATATATCCATCAAGTGGCCAGAAGATGCATTATTCTACAAAGTAAAGTGACCATAATCTTAATCAAATTCATTGATAAACAATCAGTGCAAACAGTAAACCAGCATGAAATTTATAAATTGAAATAGACTTTACTTACATTGGTGCGATTGATCTCACTGTTCTGAAGATCACTGGAGGAGCGACCTCTTGGGAAGGGTATGTCCAAGTTCAGTGGATCGTCCCTATTCAGCTCCATGGCAGTTCTTATCCTAACGAATAAAGAAAAGAAATCATTAATCCTCTAGAAATCTGGAGTTTGTGGATAAATGATAGATCAACGGGAATTTTAATTGATACAACAATGGAGCAAATAGAGATAAAATTTACCAGTTGGCCTTGTGGATCATGTTCACGCATCTGTCGTTGGTTCTCAGAATGCTGGACATTTCAAGGCACTCGAACAAGTTTGTCTGCGTCATAAGAGGGAATCGAACACACTTCATTACCATTTCCAGAAGCAGTGATCGCTGTTCCGGACAATATTCAACCCATTTCATCCCTGCGCAGAAGACGTCCATTTCAGAGTTAGCGAGCAGCCCGTCGTTTGAGAGAATCAGGCATAGAGTGTCTACGTCCAGTTCCATGAAGCTTTCAGACACACAGACGGATAAGAATTTTTCTGCAATACAGCGCAGTAGCGGCTCCGTGAAATCGAGGCTCGGGTCCTCCCGCACGACAACCAGTAGCTGGATCAAGTCTTCTTCGTGAAGAAAATCTATTTCATTGATGCATCTTTGCCTTATTTCGGGGACTTCAAACTGTCCAGAAATTTTCACCAGATCCAGCAATGTTGGTGTGGTTATTTCCAATTTCCCGGAATAAACAAATTCCATGAAGATTTTGAGAGACTGCATGGAGATTCCTCTCAGTCGAACCTCGGCAATGGGTTTTGAGTGCAGAAAATTGCTCTCGTAGAACATCGATGCAAAGTATGGGCTAACAGTGCACAACGGGGCTCTATGGGCATAGAGGACCTCATTCTCTACATAGAATCGGACATCACATATCTTGCTTTTCTGGTAACACTCTCTTACATAGGACCCGATTTTTGCCCAGTGCATCACCTGTCTTTCCATATTGTCAAATTTACTTGTTATTTTTAGGGTTCCCCTGTTTCCAGTATGCTCATCAGGAATTGTAGGTAGAGGTGGACTGTCGTATGTGACTGATGGACGACGCGACAAGTTATCTTGGATACTTGAGACGCTTGTTCCTCTGTACTCCTCAGATGAAAGATAAGGTGAACTGGAACTACCAGTGTAACTACTGGAACCACTGGGTGTTCTGATATAATCTGAAAGAAGTAGAAATGGAGATGAAATAAATCACTGAAATACAGAAAATGCGTTACCTTTCATATAAGATACTGTATAATGATATAAATTAAGGAAAATACCTGGTGTCTTATCCCTTTTCTGGTACATAAATTGCTCCCTCTGACTTTGAGGGGCGACGTGAAAGAGTTCCTCTTCAAATGACGGGCTTCTGTTGGAGGTGCGAATTGTACAGACTGTCTCTGGGGAGGAGGGGTCTTCCCCGCTATCAGTCAGCTCCCTCAATCTCTCATCAGTCAGAGTTTCCTCTGTCGTTAGACTGTGATTCCCTACCAGTGTATGATCACTGGAGGAGCTATTGGAGGAAACATCGTCCGGGGTTGCTGGGTGTGGCATTTGAACCCTGTCAAAACTACTCACACCGGTATCTGACACGTTTGGAAACAAGCTCTTCGAATGTCCTGGCAATGTCGCAATCGGTTTGCGCACAGAAGTTGGCAAGGTATTATGTCTCTGCTGGTTATTTTTTACCAAATTTTCTCTGTGCTTTGGATCATTAGACATCAGATGGGAATCAGAATAGGTTACTGGTTTTTTAGTGTCTAAGATGTATTTTTTCGCGGACATTTGGCGATGAGAGATTCCATTGATTTGAACTGAGGCATTGGTATCCTCTGAAACTCCATGAATTTTCCTCCACTCTGAATATGAAATGGGCAATGGCTTAAGGAGGCCTGTTGGAGACTCGCAATGAGAGATGGGCCTGTCCAAGGGCTGGAAAAGAAACTTGGTATCTTCTCTAGTGAGTAATCTGCCATTTCTCTCGGGCGGTTGGAATTTAGGGGTAGAAGCCAGGGATGCCGCTTGCTGGTGTCCTACTCTGGGAGGCATCTGCGAGTCAAACGAGGCCGAGGTTTTTGGCGGAACAGTAGGTCTTTGCAGATATCCATTATTTCTGAACAATCCTTTTTGCTCATTCCTTGGTCGCAACGTGCAATCTGACTCTGTTATTCGTAGGGATGCCAGGGGAATATTCGGAATGGTACCTGGTACCTGTTTTTCCTGATTTGCACGCTCATTAATTTCCCAAGGCTGGGAAAAATAAAGTTTCTTATTGAACATTTTGCATACACTGTCAAATTCGCTTCGACAACAAACAAAACTGCTATGGATCTTATTGTGACGTAGTTGTGACGTTTCATTATTGTGACGTTTTATGACATAACGAGAGAGAGAGAGAGAGAGAGAGAGAGAGAGAGAGAGAGAGAGAGTAATATTTCTTTATTTCCATATTTTATTACAGTTTTTAATAGCAATACAAAGTTAGATACAATCTATACTATAGTTATTCAGAATACAGTCAACAGTATAAACTACTCCACACTGACAAGGGGATAATACATAGTCCACTCCAGCGTCTACTGAACTGTTCCCCTAGTAGCTTTCTTTATATTGTTGTTGTCTGTTTTTGACTGTTATTAATAACTAAAATTTTGTCTGTTCTTCATGAAAGTGTTATGTACATACATATTGTAGTTTGTACCTAACTTCAATCTATATTGCGCCCTTTTTTTAAAAATTGCCGAAACATCTTTTATATGTATTTTTTTTCTCACGCATGTTATATTTATTAATAAGTACTATATATATTTATATATTATGTAATTATTATCTTTGTGTACATTGTACAATGGTGTTGAGATCGAAATGAATGAATGAATGAAATGCAATTTGTAATAGTCATTTGTTTTAATTTAAGTTGTTATATTATAAGGAGATCTGTTTAATTTTGATTTTATTGTAAATTGCTTATGCTTTAATCATAAATTTATTCTAAATTACAATTCTGTCGATTAGATTTAATTTCAATTATATTGTAAATTGTTTATTTTCACTGAATCATAATATTTAGGTCATAGGCGTCGGAAACGGGCTGGGGGGGGGGGGGGGGGTTGCCCCCTCCTTTTCCTTTTTTATTTTGCAAAGTTGTTCATAAACATACCAAAAACCTTTCTTTGCTTCTCAATATTTTTGATAAGTCTAGCCCCCCCCCCCCACTTTCAATTTGCATCCGACGCCATTGCAGGTCTAATGCGCCAAATGAACATGTGCATGCGACACGATTATCGGACTTGAATGCTTTATATATATCGTCCTCGTTTTCTAAAAATAGACCTCAATATATTCTAAGGATTTTTTATCGATAGGTATGCCTTTCTATGTATGAAGGCATAAAAATTACAATTCAAACAATGCTATTCTACAGCATTATGTAAAGTCATTGGATAACATAGGAAATGTTACTGTGAAATAGATGCATTTTGAACAAACATTTATTCTTGTTCCGAGCCTAAACTCCGTTCAAGGTTATTTTTAGACAAGAGAATTTTATAACGAAAACTGGGAATTCCCCGTATGCAGCGATTCGAACAAAATGATTGGTCCATTTGTACCTCGTGATTAGGGACTTTCCCAATATGCAATTTTTCCATGGAGGTGTAATGGAAAGAACTACGACACGAGCGAATAATTGGAATTTCAGAATTCCGTTGAAAACAATAGGGAGTATTTGTGTTCTTAACAATTTTCATGGGGGAGAATGAAGATTATTAGCGCCCATAATTATAATAACCACGTCATAAACATGAGCAAGAGAGTGAAAACAAAACCAAAAGTAAGAGCCAATGTAGGAACTGGGATGACGCGGAAAAATGTCGACGATAAGGAGAGCGCGGACCGTATTGCTGCAGCCGAGGCCATGTCGTGTCTTTCTTCTACACCCTTCATTCTTCCGTCCTCTTCGGACGCCATTGTCAAAGCTTTGACGGACCAGAGCCCAGAGACCACGGGTGACAGTGCCTCAATTCAAGACATGATCATGACTGTCTCAAAAAGGGGAAAATCTAAACAGCGTCGAGGGGGTAAGCGATCTCCAGTAAAAACACAGCAGACGAACTCTTATATAACAGAGAATAATGTTACTGTAAGTCAGAACTCTAACGCATCCGGTACATTTTCCAATGACTCATGTAAACCTAGTACATCTCACCAGAGTGTAATTAACTTTCAAAGTGTCAATACAGCATCAATATCACAAGCATCATTGATTGCACAGCAGTTAAGTAATCTTGTAAAGATACAGAAGGAAAAACAAGAGAAAGCTGATGCAATGCCTTCACATTCCAACATAAAGTTCTCCCTTCAACAAATGTTAGAGTTGAAAAGGGCCCAAAGTCAAGACCATTCACAAAGTTCAACAAACTCTGTTCTAAAACTTCCCCTAACGGTGTCCACAACTGAGAGGAATCTAGCAAGAGACATGGCCAGCCCAAGCTCTGTTACGAGCAGCGAAAGCATTGAGCTGCCCCAGACTACAGTTGACCACATTCTGAACTCCAATAAATATGACACCCCAGAAGCTTCCCTACCCCTGAAGAAAAGGCGGTTACAGACCTACAAGGATGGAGAGGTCCCAGCCACTGAAAGTGGTTTACCATCGCAGAAAGTGGTGGACCTAACCACTGACAAACAGGACCAAAACAAGGATCATAACAGAAAACAGCAGGGTAATGATAATTCATCCATTCCAAATTTGTTATAAAATCTCTTGCAAGAATATTCCTTGTGTAGATAAAATCTGTATACTTGTTTAACCATTTAGTAACAGTTCATTTATTTCTGGATAGAGCCACTGAATTGAATAGTATATATCACAATTAAGTTTTTGTGATATTTATTTTTTCAATTTATTGAATTGAAAAATTGCGATGTTTTGCCTCAATATCAAAAGAAATTGCAAGCTGTTTAAGATTTACAGATGATTTTATCTGGACACAGACTGGAGGCGTTGAACCTTCCATCAGCTCAGTGCTAGTGTATTGATTGCTATTTAACTGATCAATAAAAGCTGCAGTCTAAATAAGTATAGAAAGCCTGTACATGGCAAAAGCCCAAACATAGCATATGGTCTCAAGGGGTTGGTTGTGTATGTTTCACCTGAACCTTAAGATTTTCTCTCCCATTATCTAACACTTGAACCTTGAAAAGTACTGCTGTATCTTTCTTTTAATAAAGATTGCATATGAGGCCACCATTAAGAAATGTAAGATGTACACGTCCATATTTGTGATTAGTTTATCATGCAAGATGGGATTACCATCCAGCAAGATAAACTGCCTTAAGTGATATGACCAATTAATAATAATCAACTCCACTTTTCATCTTAATTGCCAAGACATACAGCCATTGAAATGAACTTTTTGTTGGTAAAACTTAAGGGAAGTCCCAAACTGTCTATGTGAAATTGTCATTTTAGAAAACTGAATGTGTTCACGAGAAAATAATTATACATGTATGTGTATGGTGCATTATAGGTTAAACATTCATGAATAATGCATTATTTTCATCTTTATGGCCCTAGATTGTGATACACTGATAAATTATGGATATTGTAACATTTAATTTTTTATTTAGATCACACGAGTCCTCTCTTCCATTATTTTCTATTTTTTCCTATCTCCGGAATCTGAAGATTTCCACTATGTAATTCCAAATTTATATTTTCATGTAAAATGATATTTTATCGATTTGGATATATAGTTTCAATTGAAAATATATATTATGACTTCATCAATAAGCATTCAATTGCATTTTGCATGCTATTAAAAGAAAAATTCTAAATATTCTAACTCCAAAGCCTGGTAATGAACCCTCAATTTTTAGGCATGAATATGTTTAAATGCAAATAAAGAATAAACAATCTATCAAGGAAAATTATCTCAAACTGAGGAATGTCACGTGTGTTCTTAATGAAAATTTTGATAACTATCATTTTATAACCTTCATAGTTTTGGGAATGAGTTGTATCATTCTCTGATTTATATTGACTTTGATTCTCTTCTAGTGGACGCCTCTAAGACAGGGACCTCTGGCATGTTTGCAAACCCACAGATGAGTCTGATGCTTCTGAATGAGATCCAAATGGCCCTCCACCAAGACGAGGACGGAGACTTGTAAGAAAATCTCTCTGTCATTCCATGAAACATGTTATACAAAAGACAACTACAACCTGTTTATAATGTCACTTTGCAGTTCCTTCTAAATATACACCTTTACATAGACTTGTAGTACATACACACTTGGGGAAGGGCAATTTATTTTAACTGTGTAGTCGGATATGTTGTGTTACATGTAAAAGTCATGTGGTAGTGGTCACTTGCTGATAAACTTTTATCTCGGGGCCAGTAAACAAATTTTAAGAGAGCCATGCTAATTTTAGAGAATAACACCTGATAATCAATGAACCACCTTGAAATGGGATTTGTACAGGTGTTCTATTTATAGGCAGCATTTCAATGTACAACACTCAAATCTTATCATGCAAACTTTGTGGAGTTAAATCATATTGCAACTGGGTATTCAATTTAAAGTTCATTTAAAAAAAGCTATTACTGTAGTTGGAAAAACCAGATATGGATGGTAGATTATTTATGAATTGCTGACTACCGCGAGAGTCACCTGTCGACTGAGCAGTAAATGAACACATTTAATGACCTACATAATGTTCTTGTTTTTACCTGCAGTTGTATGGTACACTTTTGGAATGTTTTCAGTGAATACTGGAACTCGGGTTAATCTGTTGACAAAATAACTTATATTTGGTGTAAAAATGTTTACAATTCGTCTGTATTAAATTAACAATGATCACAATTATCACATATATATTGTTTTACTCCTCTGAGCCCAAGGCGTTTCTGATCAAAAAATGTCTGTTGTTGTTGTAAATATTTTTTTATTTTCATCATCTTCTCCAGAACCAATGGGCTTAATTTAACCAAACTTGGCTCAAAGCATCCCTAGGCCAAGTGGATAAGAAGGGTCAGCCCCCTTCTAAGGGATATAGTTTGGGAATATGAAGGAAAACAGAGTTGAATATTTTATTGTTTTAGAATCTTTTTCTTATAAACCAGGTGGTCTGTAATATTAAAATCCCAAGGGTTAGCATGGGGCCTTAATGGGGATTCAAAATTCAGAATGCAAATGCATAAGAAAACACCTGTAATAAAAATCTTCTTCTAAAAAATTGAGAGGCTAAGCTCATGAAATTATTTGAAGCAGTCTACTAATTGGGAGGGAGTTCCAATCTAATTTCTAAGAAAAATAAATGCTATAAGTTGTGAAATTAACATATGGAATTTGCATGCAAGCTAATAAGGAGAATTTTCAAGTAGAGCACAATGGGAGGGAGGGTCTCCATTTTGAATAAAAAGGTAGAGGAAAAAATTTTTCTTAAGATAATGTAAATCTAGAAATAATTTATGAAATTAATTTAGATGCAAAATGATTTGAAGTTATTTTTAAAAAAAATATATTCATCCCTTTAAATGACAGGGAGTAATGGTGGTTGGAGGGGGGGGGGGGGGGGGGGGGGGGCTCTCTCCTTTTATACACTTTCATATAAAATACATCAAAGTATTCTTTTGAAGAAAAGGGAGGTTGCTACTTGTACAACTTGATAATATTAGAAGCAAGTTAGTGTAAAAAAATTTAGGGTTTTCCATACCATAAAGAAATCCAGTGGATCACATAACTTAACAATGACTATACTGTAGAGGCACATATTTTCGTTGGGTTAAAATTTCGTTGTTTTTAAACAAAATAAAATTTTGTTGTCATTTAATTTCGTCAAATCATAATATCTAATATGTATCACCTATCAATTCTGTATATATTAATACTTGGGTTAAAAATTTGTCGTGGATTTAATTTCGTTGATTTGTTCTGGCAACGAAAATAACGAAATTAAATCATCAACGAATATTTCTGCTTCTACAGTAACATTTATTGTTTGATACATGTTTGAACTACAGGCAGTAGAGCTTACAACTTATTGTGGTCCTTGTATAGTTAGACATTCTGCAAAAATATTGAAGTAGTTTTTATTTTAATGTAAGAATTCAATAGAAATTAATGTTAAAAAAATTAAAGAATCTCAGGTTTATTGATGACAGGTTTCAAATTCCAAATGATTGTTTCAATGTATAACATTCTGGTTAGAGATTGTGAATTTATTTTTGTTGTTTGCTCTCACAGGCCTTTACATATTGCTGTGGCACAGGAAAACATTGTGATGGTCCAGAAATTTGTTCATCTAATGACAATATCTGGTAAAAATGTGGACAAGTACAATAAATCACTACAGGTAGGTTATACACGTATAAGGAAATGCATTGTTGTAGATTTACTGTAATTTAAATGAATGGAGATTTTTTTATGTAGGTGTTGCATACTGTCATTGTTTATTATGGATGTACCAGTATTTTTGAATATTTTTAGCTTCTTTTGTGGAATTAATGGTCCAATTCTAATTGAATTTTAATTGTACACACTCTGTGTTTTTAAAAAACAAAAATATTTCAAAGTCATGAACCTCCTATAATGTCCTTAGTAGAGGCTGAAACTGTACATCATGATGCAAGTAATAAAAAAATCTCTTTACAGTCGATCAGTAAACATTAACTAGGATTTTTTAGTCATTTCTTAAGGCCCACGGTTTTTGCTTTTAAGATTTTTACAATTGTATGGGAAGTTTAATAAAAATTTATCTTAAGACTACTTTTTGAAAATGTATTACCTATTTGCATCAATGGATATACCAAAGTGTATACTGTATACAGGAGATTCTGCTGACCCCCCCCCCCCCACCCACCCTACCCATCAAAAATGTTGCTATGTGCA
The DNA here is from genome assembly GCA_033439105.1 of Magallana nippona. NCBI lineage: Eukaryota > Metazoa > Mollusca > Bivalvia > Ostreida > Ostreidae > Magallana > Magallana nippona. The sequence goes on along the minus strand of CM065918.1, from coordinate 47,800,728 downwards.
TGTAAACTGGTGTTTTGAATCTGAATATTAAATTAGACAGTATCAGTTATTAGATTTATCTCCCTTTCTTCAGATCCAGTGACATTTCTCATTTTCCATATTTATATATTCATTACAGTAAGAATTTTCTTCAGATAAATAATGTGCAGAGAACTTTTTTAAAACAATAATGTCATCTTAGATTTAACTTTTAATTGTGCCATGCAGATAAATTTTTTTATATAGGCACATCAACTATGAACTTTCCTCTCTTTTTCAGACTCCTCTACACCTAGCTGTGGAGCTGCAGTTTGACCAGGCAGTGTCTGTCCTACTGATGGCTGGAGCCAACCCCTCACTGGTCAACAACGAGGGTGACAGTGCAGTTCATCTAGCTGTGAAATACAACACAATCAATAACCTCGCACTCATGCTCATCAAAAGCCAGCACAAGGCAGATATCAATGCCAGGAACTTTGAAGGTATTGTCTTAAAATGTTTGGGCTCCCTTTTTTAGTTAATGTTATTGATGGAATGATGATGACCATAAATGATGATGACGATGATGATGATGATGACCAAAAAAAAATAATTTTGCAGTTTAAAAATACTACACTTTCCCCCAATAATTACAATATGTAAAACCTGTCAAAAATTAATTAATCTTAAGACAACATCTGTAAATTCAAAATGATGTTGAAAAATAAAGAATATGTCAACTTAAGTCCTACCCCTTAACACCACTGATGAAATTCTTGAAGGTGTCACATTTATTCCACAGATATTTTATTAAAGATTTGAATGAGGATTTTTTTTTTCAATTTGAGTATTCTTTGTATTATGAGTACATTATAATACACATTACCACTAATACTTATATTTGCTTAATTTGAAAGATTAAGTCAAATATGAAATAAGTACAAGAGTTTTGAAAGAGGAGTGTGCCGAGGAAAAGCTTCAATTTCTCAATGAATTCTACACAATTTGATATGCTTGAACAATTTACTTTATATTAAATACTAGAATGTCACAGAGTAATACACGTTGAAAACATGGAAATGATTATGTTGGGAAAAATATGATATGAGACAATATCACAGTTACAGTTAAATTCGTCACTTATATCTTGTATATCTGTATGAAGAAATACAAGATCTAATAGAAATTGCGCAAGCATTGATATATATTATGTTTCTTTAACAGGTTTAGCCCCACTTCATTTGGCTGTTATTAAAAACCAGATAGAAATGGTGAAAGTCCTAATAAGGTGTGGGGCTGATATCAATATTCAGGTGAGAGAACTCATAAACAGGGAGTGGTCTTGAACAGCTGACAAAGATATTTTTATTCAGGATCAGGATTTCCTGAACCTGAATTTATTGCAAGAAGACCACCAGTTGGTATTATTTAGTTCGATGAACAGTTCTATGCTCATGCAATGTGGTGCATCTATTCAATTATGATTTTGTATTAGTATATGCAATAAAAGTGGTTGATTTTTACTGGAGAAAATCTTGTGGTTGCCATATGCATAATCAATAAAACAACATACAACATACATGTATATCAGTAAACAAGAGTAACAATTTAAAACATATAAACAAGTTCATATGCTTTTCCATGAGAATCTTGCAGTGTTTTTCATATTAATATATGAAATTGGGAATTGTTTTTGGAATTTTGAACACAAATTTCATTTATAATTACTAGTACATGTATTACAAAGTATGCATTTGTAATGAACTTATTACAATTCTCCTTGTAGGATGGTAAGAGTGGGAGGACGCCTTTGTTTCATGCTGTTGAGGGGAATCAGTTGGCTTTAGTCATGCTGTTCAGGCAATGCAATGCGAACCTAGAGCTGACGAACTATGCAGGCATCACTGCCTTAATGGCTGCCCAGGCCAAGGGTTTCTCTGAGGCCAGCTCTGTGTTAATGGTTGGTCTGGACCCCAAAGCCATCATAGAACACAAGGAGAAAGAGAAGATGATGATGCCCAATAAAAAGGTAACAGGCACTGAACTATATCATATAAACTACTTTATCATGTCAAGAGTATGCTGGCAGAGGTTATTGGATTGGCACTTTCATAAATTAATCTAATTATCCTATTCCAGCCAAATCTTGCCAAGATCATAGACTTCTGTTTAATTTAAAGTCTTAGAATAAAGAGCAATACCATTAGGTTAGGCAATATGAATTGTAGAACTAGTAATTCAGCCATCCACATAATGTACATGTAGAATCATGCATAAAAAATGATGTTTTTCTTTTACATAAAACTCATTAGTACTATTGCCTCACAAACATGCAAAAGTACTTTGTGGTCCCCCTGAATTTAAGTCATATTCATATTGTCACACATGAACATTACGCCTTATGAATCAGAAAGCTTAGAGAGTTGATTGAACATGAAGATAAAATTATGAACTTTGTAAACAGTGAAGTCATTAATCTTTCTATCTTTGATAGATGCCAATACCAAGGATACCTAGTAAAGCTCATTTGATTGTACCGGTTAATCAAAGAGGCATTAAAAAGGAAAGCAACAGTGAAAATGAAACCAGCTCACAGGGAAATAGTCAAGAGAGTGAAGATGTTAAGCAGAGAATGGAGGGGAAAACTGATACCCAGCAATTGTATGAAAGAGCTGTCAGGGAATTCAAAATGAAAAGCGAAATCCAGGACAGTGAAGTAGCAGGGGCATTAGAAATTGACCGTAAAGAGATTGTGGAACAGAAACCTCTTCAGTTAACAGTAAATATTCCAGTGAAAAAAGAAAAACTAAAGCGAAACAAGCAAAAGAAAATAAAGAAAGAAATTAAGCAGGACAGTGATATAGAAATTTCTTCTGAGGTAGTGGTTCAAACAGTCCCTCACAAAGGGCCTGTAAACTCTGTGGTTGAGAATTCAGAGTGTAAAACTAGTTCAGAATCCACGAGTAACACTTCTAAAATTGTGCTGGTAAGTGGTACTAATGCTACTAAGCCCGTGAGCGCAGCAGAGAATGTGACCAGCATCAATGCTAGGACGGCGTCTCTACTGGCAGCTCACCTCAAAAGCATGAAGAATGCACTGACTGGCAGCAAACACGGCTCCTCATTCCCACTCAATCTATCATGTGATGGAAAGGAAACAGGCAACTTTGAAACAACGAGTACGACGTTATCCAATGGATCCTAGCATGATTTTATCATGTTAATCGACACTTTTGTTATGATGAATATGATTTGTGACTGTTATGTTTTGGTTACCTAGAATGTATGTAACACCTTGTAGTTCTCTATTGGATGTGCTGTTCACCTGAAAAAATGACTTGGCATGTATTGAAACCAGAATTCGGGGAAAAATTTAAGCTAGAAATTTCAACTATGACTTGATTTCTACTTACTTAGCGCAGGTTTTTGTTTCATTTTCCCAGTGCCTATTCTTAAGAAGCACATTATACATCAAATATAAAGCCAGAAAATTACAGATCTCTCAAGGAAAATTCAAGAAGCTTTGTAAAATTCAAAGAATAGCTATGTATTTAAAGTATCAAATAGAGCTTGACTAAATATATTTATGTAATTTTAACATAAGTATACAAACACCCAATATCCCAATTCCTCTTGAAACCCAATCCTTCAGTTGCTTAACTGTGCATATGCTGTCATTTGAATGGTATAACATTTGTTAGCCTTTGCAATTTGCATATTATTTCAAGTAGAATCTACTGAGATTGCCTTGCATTTATTTATGAATCAACAAAATTTAATTCTTATCTTGTTATGAAAGAATACATTTTTTCTTTATGGAAATTTTATTGACATACCCCAAAACTACCCAAATTATAACCGAATCAATAATCATTTTGAAGTTGTATTGTTTTAATATTCTACAATATCTGGATGGTTTTAGCTCACCTGAGCTGAAGACTCAAGTAAGCTCTTCTGATCACTTTTTGTCCAGAGTCTGTCTGTCTTTCCGTCTGTCGGTGTGACCGTCTGTAAACTTCTTACATTGTGAAACTTGTATGAAAGCATCCTCAGGAAGGGTAGATTCAAGTTTTATTTTACATGGGAATATGTAGAGAAAACTCTTTTAAAATCTTCACCCCAGAAACTAATTGGCCAGAAAAGCTGAAACTTGTGTGGATTAACATCCTCAGGTAGGGTAGATTCAAGTTTGTTGAAATCATGATCCCCATGGGTAGGATTGGGCCACAATGGGGGTACAAATTTTTACATAGGAATATATAGAAAAAAATCTTTTTCTAAAAAACCATTTGCCTAGAAAAGCTGTAACTTTAGTGAAAGCAACCTCAGATAGTGTACATTGAAATTCATTAAAATCAAAATCTTCAGGAGTAGCATGGGGCCACATTGGGGATCCAATTTTACAAAGGAAAACATTTTAATTATTCACAAAAACTGAAATGTTATAATATATGGTTTACTTATATGCAACCATGTTGACATATTGTTAAATCTTTTTTGTTTAGACTTTGGCCCCTTGACGATTCTTGGGCCTCACAAGGGATTCAAATTTAATATAGGTTTATATCCCATAAATAGACAATTGTTTAGGATCTTTTTGAGAACTGCAATGCTCAATATGTGATATGACTTTAAAATCACCCTGTTAGAAAAGGGGCTTAATTATAAGCATAAGAATATCGGGGGGGGGGGGGGGGGGGGATTTTTATTTATACAGGATCTACATGTTTTATACTACATTGTCCAGTTATTTTGTATATGACTCCATAAAGCTGATTTTATCATGCCTATTGTCGCTCAGGTGAGTGATGTGGCCCATGGGCCTATTGTTTTGTGTAACTTCAGTAGTAGATAAGATGAAAAAGTTGCATACAATATATATGGGTTGTAGATCTATAGGGCATTACTGAAAATGAATTCTTGGTGCATGCATTTAGTTAGTTGCTTTATTAATAAAATTGGGGAATAGATTAAGATTTGAACTTTGTAACTGCCAGGAACTGTCAATTTTTATATAACTTATTTGGTTACCTCTGATTCTGTACATAAGTAATTTGAAAGTTCAGAAATATTATTAAAATATATTATATTACTCTCAGTCATTGCTTTCATGTCTACGTACTTCACGTCAAAACATTTTTACATAGTTTTATTAGGATAAGTAAAAAACAAGCTACCAATAAAAATAAATGTTTGTAACATTAAATGCATATAACCAGATTGACATTTATTTGTCTTAGAGAGCATGTTTTTAGATTTTGTGTGCTAGTAAATGATGCCATTTTTAGTTCCAATACCAGAGGCCCATGGGCCACATCACTAACAAGAACAACAACTTAGCTTATCGGTGACAGAACAACATTAGTTCAAGCATTTTAAAAAACAAAGAGTATAGTGCAGTGATAAAACAAAGGGTACAATCGCCGCACTCGACTTGTCTCGACCGCGTGTCTTTCGCTGCGAACTTTGTAACTGGGATCCCTTGTGGCAGTCAGTGATTGCGCCAGACGGTTCCCCGTAAGCATCGAACATGGGTGTTGCTCTGAAACATTAGGTTGATGCTGACGATATCTCGATATGATTGAAATATTCTATAGTCAACCAACTGTAAAGACATATATAATGCGATAAAGGCTGTCGGGTTAGAGCCCGTCTGAGACAGGCTTCGACTGACATTGTAAAGAAGAAACTGTTCCTTTGTCCAGCGATCTGCAGAGTGGGACTCTTGCATGCATATGATATTAACCTTTCTTTGTTTTACAAATCTGGTAGTACTTGATTGAGAAACGACGAATGAATAGTCATGAATTAAATGATTTGACCCGGTAACTTGTAAAATCTCCGAGGAAAGTGATGAAACGAAAATTATTTTATTTTATTTTGGTTCTATTTTATAAGAAATCTTTGTGATATTGTTATTTGAATATCAGATTTAAAAAAAATGAATTCAAATTTTCGTAGTAGACGGATGAAGCCAGGGGCGGATTTAGAATTTGAAGTTATAGGGGGCGCCAGTTGTAGGCATGGTGTCTGGGGGAGCCCCTGGATTCTAGAGTTTTTGTAGGGTAAAAATGAATTCTTCAAAGTTGGACTTCTGTGATATTTCTTTTCGTGATTATGCTTAAAAAGTAATAAAATATTTTTTTAAAGGTTTGTAGATTGTTAATAGCTAGTATAACCAATTACTAAAAGGTGGTTGATAGGTCACATTTGAACCTACGGAGAGCGTGACTAAAATGGGTTTTCTATACGTTACACCATTGGACCCACGAGTTTCTTCATTTTACACCGTTGAAATCAGTCTAATGTAGAGAAACTCCATGAGTTTCCAAAAAGATGATAATTTGACATCATAAGTTGTATATTTTCTTTGCCAGAAGGAGTTAGATTTGACTTTATTTTGACATTTTTAGGGGGCGCGTGCCGGGTGCACCCCCTTACTTAGTAAATCCGCCACTGGTATCCATTGTTTTCTAGTTAAAAACTAATAATAGATAAAGAACAGTGAGATGAAAGGTCTAATTTCAGTTAGATTGGCTAAAATTCTAAACTTGAATTTGATATCATTGCCAATTTTCACAGTTAAGGGTAGAGAAGCCTTATTTATAGACAAATGTTCAAGTATTTTAATTAAAATTGCTGTTGCATTAATGCTTAATACACCGCGTTTAGATCTTTATTATTTTATGCGAATAAAGACACGAGACGAGCCTTGTTAAAAAAAAATGAATCGAGATCTCTCGTTTTTAGGCTCAGTGGTCATACCGGGGGTAGGTGATGGGCCAGAAACCCAAAGGTCGCTGGTTCAAGCCCAGCCGTGACCACCCACTTGATGTTGTGTGCTGTGCCCTTATACAAGGCACTTAATCTACATTGTCTCATTCCACCCAGCCGAACCATTCGGTATCTGCTTACATGTATGGTAAGAGTTAACCTGTGTTGGACTTGTGTCCCATATAGAATGTATCTCATCCGCTTAGTACTACAAAAACCGGGGGAAAGCGGTCCTATGCTTAACTTTAACCCTCGATCTCGCTTTTAACTCGACAACTAACATTAATTAAAAGTTAATTTCACGTTCAATCTATTCACTCTCATCATGATTGATAATGGATAATAAATGCTTAAGTTCAGCATTGTAAACATTGAATGGAAAATGAGAAATTCAGCTTAAATCGTGTCATTTTAATTAAGCTAGTATGAAACACATGTGAAATTATTTTTTGTTATATTTTCTCAAGTACGCAAAGTAATGGCATACTTCTGAGACTTAATTTCAAGTTATGTTTAGAAAATATATATACATGTACAAATCAGACCTTACATTTACCCAAAGTAGAAAAAATCAGCTGGTACCGCGTATTTAGATCATTTCGTGTTTATTTTTAGCCTTCTATCATACAAAATTCTGTAACTTTAGTCTGTTTTACAGAAAAGATCTGAAAGGCATATTCACCAATAATCGCATCGAATGTCAAGTTCATGTCAAAAGCCAAAGGTTAAATATCATGCCACCATCCAAGATTTTTTTTTTTTTATCAATTTTCAACTCTGTCAAATATTTTGACACCTTAATTACTAGTAATCTAAGACTCGGGGTCAAATTTTCATCATCTTGATAAATCTTCTCAAGGACTATTCTTACATTAGCATATAGTATTACATCAGAATTTACTGTTACCAGTTAGAATAGAATTTAGCGTATTTAAGTAACAACAAGGTATACTTAGAGCGATGTCAGCAAAAAATGTGAGGTCTTTCATACTTTTAAAATTTTCAGGTTTTTTTTTATTAAAGAACAAAATATCAAAGTTTCAGAAAAATGAACTATAGTAACGTTTTGGCTTCTCTGCTGTTTACTACAACACTGGATCCAGAATACTAATAAAATAATGTAATTTTTAAAAAAAAAGTGGCAACTCGTGCCGCTTTTATGTGATAAGTTATAGTAATCGTGATGTTGGTACCGTTACCATTTTTATTTTTGTTATCCTTATTATAAAATCTTGTTTCATCAATTTCAAACTCAGATTAAACCTTTATGAGTGTTTTATTTGGAATTTCACAACTAAAGTAACACCTATATGATACACCAACACGCACAACCTCGAGAACCATCAGTCATTGATATTTCGTGTCGCGTGCTCGGAACACTTCAGTTTCAGTTTATATCGCTCAAAACCATAGAACGGCAAAAGACGTACTTGAACAAAAATAACGCATTTACATATGTACAATATCATTGTGAAGGTAAGTAAATGGGGGGAGGGGGGGGGGGTGAACAAACTACATGTATTTGATAAAAAAAAAATTAACAAACACACACAAATTTCTTAATGTCGCATAGCTATTTGAAGTCATAATTTTACAAAACCTTTTTAGTATTGGAAAAACCCCCAGTAATCTTTAGCTAAAAACTTACTAGGTAAGTTACATAATGCTTTACATTATAAAAGAAAATGAAATTCATTGCCAATTTTGTTACAATTACATAAGTTACAATAACGTTCACTTCTTTGAGCACTACCCCCACCTTCCTATTTCTACAGGAAGGTGGTGATTTGCAGTTCTCAATTTAACTAATATTTTTCTTAATATACGAGGTAACAATAATAAGTAGTGTTCACAATCAAAACTTGTTTTATAAATTTAATATCTGCCTTAGAGGATTCTTGAATATCATTATGCCATTTTTGTAAAATTGATCTCTTACCCTTTGATTAACAGTTGTCTTAATTTAACTGGTGTTATTTAAGGAACCAATCTTTGAGTATTTTGCTCGGGGCGTGATCAAATCCAATGAAGCCCGAAGGGCTTTATGATCGATTTGATCACGCCCCGACCGAAATTACTACCTCATAATATTGGACTGTGTATTACAAAATCGACACGTAGTTTATCACAGGCAAAGACACTAAAAAAATGTAAGTATAACAGTATGATTCGTGGTCACATCATATATTTGAAAGACAGAAATTGTGTTTTTTTTAAAGTATAGCCATGGATTTTGTATCTATCATAAAGTATGCTTACATACATAAATGTAATCTCGCTCAGCTTGTTTTCACTGCCATTAATAATGTTGGTCCAAAATGAAACCATTCAAGTAAAAATTATTATATACAGAGGAAATCTTCCAGTTTCATCGTACACCTTGTAACTTGGTGTACCATTTTTTTAAATTATGTGTTTTAAGTATTTTAAATGGACAATAATGTCAATAGTTTCATAACCCCAGATCTAGACTTCCCATGCACACAGTTAAACTGACATAAAGCTGAGCTTCCTCTTTATGCAGCTTTATCAAATAAATCTGATAGACAATCACGAATGCTCTTATTTTCCTACTAACTCGGAGATGGATTTCTTTGCTTGCTCACACAGTCGTGTTTTTGCCTTAAAAAAATGAACCTAATCTTGAGAAAACCACACCAAGATAATTAAAATCCTTAACTAATTCAACAGGTAAACCATTACAAGTAAAAACAATTTGGTTGGCGACCTTTAGAAAATACAACAATTTTCGTTTTACTAATATTCAACGTGAGTTTCCACAATATTTATAGAATTTGTTTAAAGCAAACTTTAAATCATTTTCAGACTCAGCTAAAATTACAGTGTCGTCTTGCATAAACAGTATACACATTTTCAGTTCTTCTTCAATATTCTCAGTAATTGTAGACAAACCAATGACCTTTCTATCTAACAGATAATCATCTAAGTCATTGATATATAAGTAAAACAAGAATGCAGATAAATTTTCTCCTTTTCGTACACCTACAATTACACAATTAAAAGGACTGGATGAAACACCATTAAGTCATATTTTTGATTCTTTACACTTGTACATACATGTATTTTGTATGCATGTAAAACATTTACCATTTATTCCATTCTTAAGAAGTTTATGCCAAATCCCTTCCCTCCATACCGAAAGCTTGTTTAACAGAATAATTTCGTTCTACTTTTTAGTGTTAAAAACAGTTACCGTAGAACTGAAATATTGTCACTAATCTGTTAAGAGGATATCAGACAACAACTACCTCATAAGATTAGGTAGGAATTACTGCTCTACCCATTAATTTTAACCATTATATTGTCCTTTCTGACATATTTTATTTTTCAAATAAAATCTGCAATGTGAAAAGTAGTCATATTGCAGATTTTATTTGAAAAATAAAATATGTCAGAAAGGACAATATCTATGTGTTTGTTAGAGATTACTTACTACACATTGTAACAACTTTACTAAAATACGTTTATGGAAAGAAATAGGAACATCAACCTTCCAAAAATCTGTCTTTGAAATGCGTAGCACCAGTTTTAGACTATTGTAGTGAAGTTTGGTGCCTTCGTTATAGTATTAAAACTGTATTGAGATGATACAGAATTGAGCAGTACTTTTTTATTTTATAGGGTGGCATATTTCTGCCCCCTACATGCAAGATAAATTATGTCAACCTGCAAGATACTTTATGTCAACATGCAAAATAATTATGTCTTCATAACTATATAACTATTTTGACACTGAAATTACATATCTTTTGAAAAAATATGTTTTTAAATTAGAAAATTTACTTTCTAACACCAGTGGCTGACATCTAAGCTGGAGGTTTTTTGGTCCCTACATGCAAACAAATTTTTGTCACCATGCAAGAAAGAAAACCTCCATAATTGCCTGATTCTAGCAATGGTTAAGTTTACTCACATTTAAAACTTATTCTATCAGAACATTAGTAAGTTGCATGATAACATAATTTAATTACATGTTCACATAATTATGCAACAATAAAAGATAATGATGTTGAAAAGCAAGTTACAATCTGTTTAGAGAATCTGATTTAATATGGGTAAATTTACTTTCTCGCCCCATGACACCGAAGGAATTTTGCATCTTGAGTGATGATGTCAGATACTGGCGTTAGAAAGTAAATTTTCTGATATAAAACAGATTCTTTAAAAATATTTGTTATTTGCATGTCAACATAATTATCTTGTATGTAGGGGCAGAAATATGTCTCAATTCATATGTATTACTAAAAAATAGTATTTTTCTTGTCGAATTTCCCCGGCGAACGTCCAAATATTTACTTTCAGCATACATGTACCGATAGTCTTGTAATAAATAATTACATGTAAATATGGAAAATGCTTTGATTAATTATTTAATTAATATGTGTTTACAACTAATACATATACAAGGCTTGTCCAAAAAGTTCGTGGACGATCACGTTTTTGTCATTTTCATTTGGGTTTATATATATATAATGTATATCGAAATCTTTGTCATAAAATATCAAATCAAACTAAAGTGGTTTTGAATGTTTTCCATAAAAATAAATTATAATTTTTATGCATCAGAGGGTTACGGAAAGTACGCACGGCCAAGCGTAAAAAGTGTCCAAACTTTGTAATTGGGTTTTTAGATATGAATATTTACACTTTTTATAAACAATTTTAAAACTTCATAATCTCCTATTGTGATGTAGTCTGTGTGTTGTACGTCATTTTCATACGTCATTTGAAGCCATTTTCAAACTAGCAGAGGAGGTTTAAAATATAGTTCGACAAGAACAAGTCTTTAAAAACGCCTGAAAAACCGACGTCAGCTGACCGCACGGAACAGCACGCCATCATATAATTTTGTGTCGACTGAGGCAAAACAAAACAGGAAAAACTTCGAAATAGTTCGAGTTTACTTATCTACAAGTGATACAAGCGATTTTTGATGGAGCGTGCGATTGTACCCTCTGGTCAAACTGTGAATGCGGCAAATCACTCTCGGGTAAACCCAGGACTACGACGTTATAAGAACGTCGTTATAACTCAACGTCAGACTGGACCGTGCGGCCTGTATAGGCATTGTATATATAACGATAACTCCAGTATAAAATTGTACATTGCTCTGATTTTATACATATACATCATTATATTCTATATTGAAATATAATATTTTCCTTATAATTGCGCCGTTATTTTGAATAATATTTGTATTTACAGTGAAATAAAGGTCGACAAGCCGGGTATTTTATTATTAGATTTGCATAGATTTTCAACATGATAACGTGTCATGATATAGTAAATTATTTCTACTTCTTTAACGTGTTCATGGATGACACAAAGGTCTTCTGTGCTGGGTGATTAAATATCTGATTTGTATCAATTTTTTTTCGCTTTATTATAATACGTGTCACGAGATAGTTAATATATTTCCAGCTATTGCATACTTCCTCCCTTTAAGGACACACGAGACGTTCCTCAATTTTATATAATTTTCCTTGATATATTATTCCTTATTTATTAACACTTAAACCAGTTCATTCCCAGAAATTCAGGGTACATTACCAGGCTATTTTTGGAGTTAGAACATTTAGAATTTTCCTTAAAATAGCATGCAAAATGCATTTGAATGCTTATAGATAAAGTCAGGGTATATATTTTCAATTGAACACTATATATCTAAATAAAACATAATAACATGAAAATAGAATTATGGAATAACTTAGTGGAAATCTTCACATTGCGGAGATAGAAAAAAATAGAAAATAATGGAAGATAGGTCGCGTCTGGCCTTAAAAAAATCCGATTGTGTTCAAACAACTATCGACAAAATCGAATCACAAACTAACTTGTTGATATCCACGTATGAATATGTGCACTCCTTATACTTAAACCCGCATTATTTACATGAAACATTGTTCAGATAACGCTGTTTTCATTAATAAATAGGGAATCATTCTTTGAGTATTATGAGGTGATCAAATACGGTCAGAGATGATCAAATCCAATAAATCAAGTTTGATCGTATTTGATCACCACATAATATCCAAAGAATGATTCCTTTTTAATGATATTTATATAACTTTCAGCAATTGTACGATTAGATATTAACATAGTCATTGATGAAATCTATTGGACTATACATTACAAAATCAATTTGTAGTGTTATCTCAGAAAAAGACACTGGGAAATGTAAATATATATTTATAATATATGATGTTTACGTTGTTAAATTGCGTCTTACTTCATACTTTTGAGGTTGACTATGCGTTGATCATTTTATAATCTGAACACAGCTATATTGACACTACTTCACGGACTAACGTCAGATTTTTTTTCTCTCAAAATGCTATAATCACTGGACATCGGATAACTTTGAAATTTTTCAGATTACTGTCATGTTGTAATACGTTTTGTGTTTTTTTATACTATATTACCTGGTAAATAAATAAAAAAATATAACTTACATTTTTTATATTAACTGCCACCCGGCAAATTAAAAATTTACAACTTTTATTAATTTCCGTTTTTGCCATTTGGTTAATTAAAAAAAATTCAATTTGTATTTTTGAAATTTATTACCACTCGGTAAATTAAACAGAATTACAGCTTTTATTTATTTTTATCAACTGCCAATTGGTTAAATAAATTGATTGCACTTGTATTTTTTATATTTACTGCCAAAATTCAAAAATTGCGTGACAGCGCGATCTATTCAGATATCAGAGATTATCCGGATTTAGTGCTCAGAAAACAAATGCACTCAGAATTTTTTCTCCTCATCAAATTATAGCTGAATTATGACGATGATATGCATCCATGATAGCTTTTCTCCTATCTTTATTCAGAAAATTATACCAATCTTTTCACCAATTAAAGTTTATGTTCCATTTTACAGCCAAAAGTCTCACGAATTCCACTTTTGCAGTGGCAGCCGCCCTTTTATTTAAACCAAAATCTTAACAATCTAGGAAGTTACTTCGTTTAAAAACATAACAACAAAAATGGTGGAATATTTAATTCATTCCTTGAATAAATAATTTCATTTTTTTTGTACTTGGTTTTCTTCCTTTATTAGAATTAGGGTTTGATTACCTTCTATTTCTGTTGAATATATCTGTAATGACCCCCCTATAGGGTTTTCTTGTACGTGGAATTAAAACAGAGAGGAAAGTCGTCATGTTCATTCATAAAAAGAAAAGACGAACACATAGTGGCATTGACACCTTCTTATTTATTACTAAATAATGATGCACTTATCCTTACACAAGAGATATTGATTTTTGTTGAAACGAAAAAGGGTAACTTGAGGCTACTCGTAATAAGCCTTTAATTAACCTAAAACATAAAATTCATCATACTATGACAAAACCAATATATTTATAGCAGAATAAAAAAGAAATAAAAACAATATATACCTATGCACTTGCCAACAGTTAAAACAGTTGAAACATTTTGTTCAGCAAGTTTTCAAAGGAAGTCAAAACCACTGATATGATATAATATATTTTTTCTTCATGCAAACCTGCTTCCAAACATTTTGATAAATCTTCCAAAAACACTGTAAATACTAAATGTTAAAATGTGGACACTCACTGTGGCTTATGCATTTTTGATCCACTGGCGTTGTGCTTTGAACAAACTTTAAATATCTACATTCTAGGTAGCTTTCATGTCCATTACAGACTCTTGAATCTATTCTAAGAGGTCTTTTGATAAAATCCCGAGAAATTGGCATTGGAGAAGACGTCGAAAATGTAAAAAATGAAGAAATGACGACTATGTATTTTGAAGCACGCCTCTAATTTATGGGGTGTTGTAAATGAACGACATGAAATTGTTACATAAATCTGGAAAAAATCATTCGAGGACCTTGATATATATTTGCCTTAGCAACTTAGCTTTCACCATATATGTTGACGAGTACAAAGTGTTGGTTATTATGGAATATAGTTATTAATATGAAAACTACATAGTATGTAATTGTACTTACTTATACATGCATATATTAGAAGCCTTCCTCTGTATTATTTTTTAAAGAAACGTCTTGATAAACACTTTATTTAATTGCATTAGTGTGCAGATATTTTGATTTAATTTCATACAAATGCCTTTTTATTGTCAGTACGCAGGTAACAAATAAACACGATTAAATCATGATTTAAAAAGATATTAAATGGTTTGTATGCAAGATCGTGAAATCGGAATGGCAGCTGACATTATTTAAATAAGATGCAGATATTTACAAATTGTAGCAAATGGAATTACAGCACCAAGCTGTAAAATATAATTGACAAACTATGTTTTATTAAGTTTAAGAGCATAAACACTGCATGATGAAATTAATCTGTAATGGAAGTTTGAATTTTGGCGCCTTTAAAAGATGTCATGCCTAAATTCCATTGCTTATACTAGATGAATTTAGCAGGAATATATCAACCTGAATTATGGTTGACCTAAAGGAGGTAGTCTCGATATTCAAACAATTAAAAATAACTCCATCAATGTATCTGTCGTTTAATTTATAGATTAGCAACAAACAATGTATCCGACAACACAAAACCCTTCAAGTGATTTTAAAAAACAGTTTGAATGAAATAAAAATGAAAATTAATAACATCCAACATAGAATATGACATGTGAGATTTATTTACATTTAACAATGACAATAAATAGTAACCATTGACATAAATATTACACAATAACAATGAATACATCAGCATAATCTGTGAGACCAAAATCTCTTTCTAGATAATGCTTCATAAACTTGACTGGCCAAGTGACATCATTACAGTGTAACATTCCCTTGTTTACATAGAAAATATAAAGCAATTCTCTGCAAATATAAGATCTACCTGCCAAATACATATAAAGACTGCCAAAAAAGAACAATCCTAAGGAATGTTTTCCCTCGAGAAGCTTCATTCTTGTATACGAACGACATTTTTATTAGTTGTGGAAATGATAAAATAGATCAGCTCCATTATTTAGATATAAAATTTAATTACAAAGTGCAAGTATTGAAATTATGAAATCAACCAGACTCGCCTCATTTTTTCGAGTAGCAGCCGCCGGTGATATTTCCCATTTTACGACTTTCGTTTTAATGTATCCGTGCTCTTTTAACACCGTAAAAATCCACAGTTATCCTGTAGCTAATTTACACCTTACTGAGAAGTCTCGAAAGAAACCTATAATCTCTTACGTTCGAATGTTCCAACAATCCCTAATCACACAAATATTTCTAACTCCTGAGCCGTATTTGCATAATTGTAGCAATTTCGCTATCCTATTCCGCATTCAAAAGTAGTAAATTCTTCAGAGAAAAGGGAAGTAAATCAAGGGACAACATGTCAAGCTAATTGTATCCGAGTACCTCACCACGTGACCTCTGTTTGTCACGTGGTTTTTCCACGGATACCCAAGTTAACCTCATCCTCCTCCCGTTCGCCTGGCCGGCCTGTATCCCGGCCCGCCGCCACCCATCAATGGATTGTAATCTACAATATGTTAAGTTTTCGTTATTACGTAAAACATATAATACAATGAGATACATAATTATATTGGTTTTAATCATGCTCAAGATACTATTCATAGTAACAGTTTTATGATTTATGACACAATGCGACCTTAAAAATAAACCACGTTTAACCAGAATGACCAATAACTCAACCTGTATCAAGAAAGTTATGCTAAACTTTCTATTTTCACCTACCATTTTGTCGTAACTTGGGTTTTGGTTTAAGTTTCCCCGGACTCTCTGAAGACTCGTCTTTCTGCAAAATGTAACAAAGAAATTTACTCTAAACAACAGCATATCCTTCTAAATCCCATTTAGCAGGATTAGACCAGATAGAGAAAAAAATCAGTCTCTTTACACAACCAAGAAAGCAAAAAATAGTCTTGCTTCTACAATTGCGACCATACAAGATATATACATGTACATGTAGTTGCTGAGTATACGAATTAGATTTCTTGTACAAAATGTTTAATGACACAATGCGTTTTATATAACGGTATGCATGCTCTATGGTCAAAATCCCTTACCCAGAGGTAAAAGAATTCACAATATTGGCTTAAACAGCATTAAACTTGTTATATACATGATATTAAACTTAGTTTTCTCACTGACGGCAATGAGTATTGTATGCATCCCAAGTAGATTTAGTTTAGTTCCACTAGGGGACATAGAACTTTAAAATCGCAATTTATGTTCCCAATTCAACTAAAAACTGCACGTTACAAGGAATCTTATACAGTAGTATTGATGCACATAAAGAGATGATTGACTTACTCTGTGTGTTTTTTTTTTTTAAATTCTACATCCTTAATACATCGTTAATAGGATTCTTTGCTCAGAGGTCAACTGAACCACTGATGAGCTATTTAAATTTCAACCAATACTGGAAACTCGAGGACGTTGAACAGTGATGGCTCACTGCTGGAAAATACCTTCCTTTGAAGTCTATCCCGATTGACCATCAACCTTTAGTTCTGATGTCGACCGCTTGACGTAGGAACAGTGCGCACGCAATTAATCCTATTAGGCTTGTAAGGGCCGAGGTTCGAATTCTTATTGTGCAAAGCAATCAAACTAAGGACATAAACCGTCGTTTATTTGCTTCGGACACCAACCCAATTCAAATGGACGTATGTAGCATGTTTTAGTTTTTGAAATAAACTAGGTGCTTATCAATTAAAAAATATATCATGACTTGCAGTATAATACAATGTATCCAGTCATTAAAAAAAAAAACCACCAACAAGGCTTTTAATGTTGTTTGACTTCTAAATTTCATGATTAAACAAATAAATTAGATTTTCAATCTAAACTTGCAGCCAATTATGTTATACAGAGTCTGTACTATATATTGCTGCATAAATCATCATTAACAAGGTTCAACCGAACATCTATAATTAAAAAATAAAACCGTAATGAAAAAACCTGTTTTATGCAACAGCTTTCTGTGGATAACCAAATTATCCGGAAATTGAAACCAGTCTGAATAATAACTAATCTGTCATTAAGGACGGGATGACGGAGAAGAGGCTCGTATTCTGTCCTCAGCCGAATTAATATAACCACAAAGCCTCGTGTTTTTCAGTATCAGATTTTCGTTGTTGACCATAAACTAACCGAAAAGTCTACCAGACGGGCATGCTTCCGTTAAACCCCCGACAATCCGAACCTGTCTCGTATCTTCAATTATATTGTATATACTCGAGACACGTGTTCTTTACTGACTTTAGTTTATTTTTAATTTTCAGTTGAATTTTTTTTTGGTCAATTTAATAATTCAGATATTATTTTCGAATTTTACTATTACAATAAGGCGTTCCCGGGTAAGCTGTATAAACAATGATCATTGCTAATTGAAACTGCTGTCCAATTGCATTTAATTCATTTATTTTCCATCTCTCTCACATTAATTTTAAGCTTATTTTAAGGTCTTGTGTAGAATGTTACCCATATTTCATGCAATTGGTTTTTTAACGGTATATGTATTAATTTTTTTTTATGTAAAAGCAATCAATTATTAGTTACTTATCTTATTTTTCCAAATAGATGAAATGTTCGAAACTGTGTAGTATAAAAAAGCTGGAAAATTGATTGAAATGAAATCTGCTGAAAATAACATTTCTTAATTTGTCTGAACAATTGAAGATTGAAGACAACAAAGTTAAATAGTTAAAGTATTCGGGTATATGCAAGCATACACATGTCATTTTTTAAAATTAAATGTACTTGGTTTGTGTACATGCAAAATAAACAGTATGACACCGAACTCATCAATGAGGGGTTAAGGTAGCGGGATTAAATCTGTTTCTTTAGTTTTTTAAGTTAACATAACGTTTACTTAATGATTCAAAATATGTATCTATAAAACAAAATATGGGGGGAAGAGGTATACCGAGAATATAAAAGTTATAAAGAAAATACACTGCAAACGTTAGCCAACAATTGTCCTCTGTCAGCCATGAGGAAGGAGTACAGCTGTTTGGTACATATGCAAAAGCATTTGTCTATAAACATAAATCTGTGTCGAGAACAAATTTGCAGGTCTCACAATCTCACGCACAAAGAATATTTACATATCTATTAGGATGAGGTGTTTGAAACAAGAGATGTACATGTTATTATACGTGTATTGAATTCAGCATGGTTTTACACGTTGGTGGCAATAATGTTTTTCATGACAGATACTAGTGTACTACATGTAGTACCAATTTTTCAATTTATATTAAGAGGGCAGATATAAGCATCACCGAAAGAATTTGTATCTTGAAATTCATAAACCTGTAGGCACCTTTCATTTACTAGATCTTGACCTCAAGTTACTATCGCACGTTGTATTTTCATGTTTTTTTTTTTTTACATATTCTATCGTTATCGTTTTTACATCACCTTTAGTTTCTATTATCAACTGTTCAGCTTAGGGAGTGGGCTGAAACAGTGAAAGTACCTACAATGTACCACCCAATCCTTCTTGACTTACTTGACTTAAGCCGTTTTCACTCCCTTATGGATCATAGGCCACAGACAATTCTTACGAAGGTAATAAAATATTGTTTTAACTGTGTTTACATAAACACGTTCATATCAAAAGATACTCAGCATTCTACTACTATTTGTAAATATATGTACCAATATTCGATATAAATTGAAACAAATAAATCACCCTTTGTAGTATACTACCGTACGAGTTCACAGAAAGTGTGTACAATTAGTAACCTTTTTATAATTGGGGTCATGTTTTCAATACAGTATCAGTTTAATCACTTCTCCCCGAACACATTACCCGTTAGATCTCCTATTTCTGTCGTTGCTAGCGTTTTAATTACGTTAGAAAAAGGTCCGTCTTGTTCGCGTGTAGGAGAAAGATTCGTCCAATAATTCACAAGAGGGCGGCTACCCAACCGTCATAAATTCAACTCGATGGAATGGACAGATTCAGAGAGAACAAGATCGTGAATACGGTACAAGCATTTAGAAATACCAGAAGGTAAGTCAATTTAATAATACAGTGTTTACAAAACAGTGAAAGTATATATTGTTTTCATTTATAATTAAGTTTTCTGTGAACTTTTATCATTTCTATATTTTAATTATTATTGTAAAAAATAAGTTAAAAACTTCACTGTTTAATATTGAAATATTCCCCATTATTAATTTATTTTAAATAAAGTTTCATTTAACTTTCGTTTAAGGTTGAAAAAGGAAAAATGTTGCTTCAAAATAACATCATTTGTGGTCATTAGCACGTACAAAAAATATTCTGCAAGTAACGTGTTTCATTTATAGAAAATAATGTTATCTATATGTAAACAGTGATACTATAATTAAGTTAAATTAACATGCATTGTGAATATTTAATCTGCTGATGTTACATGCCATTTCGAAGTGCATGAAAATTATTTTGTTGTCATATTGTAAATCTAAAATTTGAACAAATTATTATGTTGAACATTTTGCATTGGCATCTACCCAATAACATATACATTACCATACTTTACTTAACTTCGACCGGCACTCACGTTTATAATAATGGAGAATCTTATTTGTGTTCACATCTACTGTCAACCAGCAGTGATCACGATTTTGTCTACAAAGCCTCATTTAGTTTTTGTTTTAAAATATATATTTCTAACAAAACCTGGAAAAAAACCCGGGTCAAAGTGACTGTACACGTATAAGCAATATTTTACACTTTTATCGCATTTTGTTAAATACATACTGATGCATGTTAAGCTTGTACCATTTAGAAAATATCGATAGAGATTTGGTTTATTGCAGTGATGATTTGAACTTAAAACCTCCGCAATTGAAATTATTCCATAACTCTTTAGAGATGTCTTTAAAATGAGCATAATCTATAAAATACTAAAGCATTTTTATTTGATAAACATGAAGGAAAAAATAAAAAATCCATGAGGAATCTGACTCTGGTGACATAGAACAAAGTACATAAATACATCTGGAGACAAATCTATCAAAGTATCACTGGATCCCGTGGGACCAAGTAGGATTATTATCCTAGCAAAGAGACCAATCAAATACAAAAACGTATTAATCAGTTCCCCGCGAAAACGTTAGAGAGGCGATTGTAAAGTCATAAATATAATCACTTTCAATTGGAACGGGTCCTCTGGGAGTTTCCAGAGGAACACCGTGAATTTATACACCATCGCCTCAACTATACAATGCATCAAACTTCTTTTAATTTACTTTCCAAAGTTCTCTTGTCATGGTAATTCCATGGGATTATTAGAGCAAGCCGATTTCCTAACTTAACATAAAACACTTGGGAAGTTTATCATGATCAGACAACAAATTAGAAGGCTACCAAGAACTTGGGCATGTTTTCAGATGAGCAAATATTCCAGGAAAAGTCTTGAAATGTATTTTCTTGGGAAAACTTTCCAATTTGGTCATGACTGCAGGAAAAAATACGAGCTCGTAATAGCGTACCAAAATTACGAAATTAACGAAACTCTTTCAGCAACAAACTAACTAAAGGCATTTATTTGATAGAGAAAAAACAATACAACAGCAAATAAAGATGGAACAAAATCTCATACACATATTCTTAATTAACAAATAAATGGTTTAAGATTAAAAGCAGTGTTTCGTGAAATGAAATATCATAAATATTTCATAGGCAAGAAATTTAAGACTTTTAGTCTACCCTTAGTAGCAAAAACAATGTCGCTGTTTCTAATTTGCTCGTATTCTTAAATTCTGAAATTATGATAATTTGTTGCTGAGGTTTATGATCAATCCGCAACTTTCAAAACACTTAAGTCATAGCCGAAAGCTTTTCCGATCTTTTTCGTCATGATGCCCAAAATACGCTTCCAACGACATAACTTATCACTACAGTTAAGACACGGGTTTTTATTTTTCTCGTTCATCGCTAGCCACGACTTGCTCAATTTATGAGCCCTATCTTTAGCATTTTTTAACAGTTCAACTGGTTCTCTCCGGGTAATTTTACAGAGTTAATATGGAAATCGCATATAAATGCGGGGATAAGAACTATAGTATAGTTTCCCTACACTCCTAAGGAAGTTTTATATTTCTCCACCGAGAAGTGTCATAAACAATGCAAATTAGGCTATGCTTAAGCACCTGGACAGCCAATCATAAGAGCGCGCTACATCGAATGCAGTTTAATAACAGAGATGTTCATAACAGTCCAACAACTTTCCTGGAAAATAAGCGGAAATGAACGAATGAACGATTTCTCTTACAGTATAATTTAGCAAGACAGTGATTACTAATATAACACAACTCAATAGTTAATTCGATAACTTTGAATGAATTGATCTATAAAAAAAAGTCCAAAACAAAATATGATAATATTAAAAAAGCACACAAGACCGTTGATACAAGATTGAAATGATACATTATCCTGAAAATAAAGTTTAAATATAAATGAGTACATGTACATACTGTTGATGCTAATAAAATTAGCATCTATTGTTCAAAACTTGTAAATAATCATCGTCATGGGACAAAATCTAACTTTGATATCTTTATTTACAGGCTAAAAAGACAATGTACAGACTAAATTTTCATCAAATTCGGACTTTAGCACCAGCACTGTTTTTAGTTCTTATGTTTTGTTCTTGCGCAGTAAGCGCATCACGTGACGACTATCAGACTGAGCCTGCAGAGCGGGAGATTAACGGAGAACTTGCTTACATTCTTTCCAATATTCGTCAGAAATTACGAAGCACCGATTCAGATTCATACCCAGTTTTATTGCAACCTTCATCAATAAATGCAAAGAGATCTATATTCGGAAACCCATCAACGAAGAAGCGCGGTGGCATCTGGATCTGGATGCCAGCACAAGGATACGTGTCGGTACCACGTGACGAGGTGGGCGGAGCCAGCAATAAAGGTTCCTCTTCAAGTCTTTTACGATATGGCTAAAGACATGCCTGTCTTTACGGAACTATGCCAACCAGCTTGACAAGCATTTGTTTATTTTTTCAAAATAAAGCAGCTAAATATTAGTTCTTATTTGTTTTTTCATCTACATGTACATGCACACTGTAAATTAATTTATTTAATAATTGCTACAACACACAAGTTCAACATTATTTCAATCAAGTAAAGAAACCAAAAAAGTGTGCTTTTCATTACCAAAATAGACAAAATGTTATCAGTTCTCCAAACTTTGCTTTGAGGTAAGAAGGTGGATGTTTTTCAGGGTTTTTTTTTCATTAAAGATATTTGAATGCAAGAAAACATCACTCAACAAACTTTTCATGCATAAAGAAACAGAATTAATATAAAAGACATGTGTCTCTTATTATGGGCTTTTTAATCTTTGAATATGATTAGAAATGTCCTTTTCAAAAAGATCATAAATCTTGAAGACTGGTGTAATATTTCAATACACTAACTTTCATTTAGGTATACCAATTATATAATTAAATTTTTTAAAATCAATCGATCTTGATTAATTGGCTTTAGCATTGAAAAAGAAACATCATCCAACCCTTTTTAAAGTCTATTACATCATCAGCAGGTATAATTGAAGTTGAAACTTTAAGGATTAAAGCACCGACTCATTGATATGATAAGACATTTTTAAAATTTAATATATTTATCAAAATCTGCCATCACCATTTTGAATAAAACACCAAAGGAATATCAAAACAAGAAGACGGGTGACCACATTCATTACTAGAATGATAATGCAAGTTATCAAGTTTCTTTCTCTACAAGTTCAGCTTGAAACTACATGTATGAAATACTTACAGGTTTAACCTTGGACCTATATCCCTTCCCATCTTGTAGATTTTCCCATTCTTCTATTTTCTGTTTCCGTCTTTCTTCTTCTTTCTGACATAGAATTTTCAAAGAAAAAAAATACCCATAAAAGAATTATAACCACTGTAATTCATTCTGCTGCTTTGCTTATTAATAGTATAAATTCCAGCCACTGTTCTGATGATTAATAAAATAGTAATCAAGACACAGTTTGCGCCTTGGCCAGTGTTTGGTCAGACATAAATGGTAACCTGTTTCTGCTGTTCTGCATACATGGCTGCTTTGGCATCATGCTCCTCTTGAAGTTTCATCCGGGCTCTCTCCATGGCCTCCAGTCTTCTCTGGGTAGTGTCAGGATCTATGGTTAAATGTCAACAAGTCCCCTTATTTCACTCACAAATACCCACAGCTTATACCACAGTTTAAGGTTAATTAATTAATAATAATGTTCAATAAGTAAGAGGGTTCTAGCACATGGCATATAATTTGGCTTCTTATTTAAGCTTTCTTGGTATGCAGCAGTGTATACAAGAAATAATATCTACAATATATGTACAAGGGTTGATACAAAAGTAATGTCACACAATGTTCTGTGCTTCTCGTGGGCGTTTATCAAATAAAATGTTATATCAAATTTTCCCAATTAAAATTATGATTTGAATTTGAAATCTGATTAAATTTCGTTGAAAGACTAAAAAGATATGAAAATTTATAACATGATATGTATATGAAGCGCCGCATCATAAATTGGTTTTTTTTTAAGGTTTTCAATTCAAAGTAAATAACATGATACAAAATTCAAAAAATCTCCAAACAACAAAATATTTTAAAACAGATGTGGCGTATACTTTTTAAAACTATTTTAAAAAGAATTAGGAAACGTTACCGCCAGTTTCGGATTAACATGGTGCTTTTTTGTCCCTGAATCTAGAATTAAAAAGACCCTAAATGCCATTTGTGATATGATGCATTTTTGCATCATTAGATAGAAATAACTAAAAAATGCATTGAAATTGATATATGAACCTAAAAATGAGAGAGAGTGAACAGAGTACCTTCAAAGTGGTTCCAATGTTTTATAAAACCATCTGCCATGTTAATAAATAAATTAGATAGTCAGGAAACATACACTCTGAAGGAAAATTAAGCTAGGTTCTAATGTCATCAGCAATATCAAAAGGCTACGTTCAATGACTCTTTGAAAAGTCACTGATAAAACTGATCGCACATTAAATAATCAAATAGTCTACTCTAACTAACACAAAAAGAGTAATAATTTGTTCAATTCCCCCAAAAATATGATAAAAACCTTGACTCATCATGACTTAATCTTTGTTAAGGAATAAATTATAAAGTTTGAATCTAACGCCAAGAATTCAGAAATGACGTCACAGGGTGCAGCGACTATCCTTACCTCACTCTCTATAAACTATGTTATCTTCAGAAATAATTATAATTAGGCCTATATATGCATTAAAATTTTCAGATCTGAAATGATATAGACATAGGTTTCAAAGTACAGATTTTTGTCACTTTACGCAGATTTTGGACGATTTTATCGGATCTGTGACATTATTTTTGGATCAACCCTCGTAACTATAAGAAATTATAGTCTGTGTCTCTTATCTTGACTTTTGTAACATAAATATTAAACAAAAGGAGATTTGATGGGGATTTGTGAGTATATTTTATATTCTCAAGAGACTGGACATATTAAATCAAATGAGAAGATTGTCATTAGTATAAAGTAGCCATCTCTTTACAATTTGATAATTGTCATTCCATAGTGTATCTACAACAATCGCCCAAAAGACAAAACAAAGGTAAATAAAGTCTGCATATGGTGCATTCGGTTCTTTAGATGGGTTCCCAGGAAAGTAGAAGCTTGTCTGGTGTACCTTGACTCTCAAAGCAATCAGAATTAAGAAAGCATCCTTATTACAATCTAAGATGTCTTCTTTGTAGTACAGCCAACATCAAACAAAAAAAGAATCAGCTTAACAAGCTGCCTTTAATGGCTGGCAAGAAAGGTCAGAATTGTCTTTGTTAATTTTAATGGAATTTCTGAACAAATGCTATTAAACTTCCACAGGTCTGACAACGGAATGCTGGGGAGGCATTAAGGTCTTACACATCAATATCAATACACGGTAGCTATCACTTGTCTACTTCCTGTGTTGTGTTAGGTTGCACCTGTGCTGCACATCATTTTCCAAGCATTGGAGACAAATGTGTGAAAATAGTAAACTGATGTAAATCCTGATTGTCTTTGATGATAATCCTAATTGTCAGTGATTACTGACTGTGCATTTTACAGACCTGGGTTAAAAACCTGATATTTAGTTTATGCATGTTAGAATTTAAAACCTCAACCAAATTTTAAATTTCTTCTTCCAAGGCATAACTAATTTCAATGCTAACCAATTAGGTTATCATGTTCAAAAATATATACAGTTCATTAATTTCATTGTCTCTCTTGGAAAATTCAGTGGTTCCTTCTTTTAAAGTAGCAAATACTTAACAATTTAAACCAGACATTTAAAATCACAGATTCAGAGTGCTTAACTTATTTGATCTTTACTTACCATACTTTTTCTGATAGCTTATGTCTTCAGCTTTGGATTTCAGTTTCCTGATTTTGGGGTCTAGTTTGGTCTTTATATACCAAAGGATGAGAACTCCCAGAAGAAGGAACCATCCATACTGCTGCAAATATTCTACACCTGAAAAAATAGATTGTTTAATCAAATAATTGATTGATTGATTTATTTATTGATCACTGAGTGGATTACATGTAATTTGTTGATAACCTATCATTTAATAGTTAAAAAATGCTTGTGCTAATTTTGAATTATACCAAAAGAAAGAATTTGTAATTAAACAGAGTTTTTCCTCCTACTTAAAAATCTCTGTAAAAGAATATTTCATAATTTAAGTGTTAGCCATCTTTCCAGGAGGTGATTGACAAGGCTGTACAAGATATATGTGTCAATTCAATTTACATTCACCTTACTTGTACACGATGAGTATAGATTTGATAATCAAGACACTTTGACCAATAACACTTAATTGGCTATCACACATAAACCATAATATGTACTTGTAGCTGTGCATGTAAGTAAGAATTGTGACACATTGGAGGTTTGTTGTTCACACAACCACTCCAGAGTTTTTAAATATTTTCTGCTAATAACATGCATATATATTTTTTTTTATTTTCAAACAAACAAAATAATGCTGTTATTCAAATTACAAATACTTTTTCACTGATACTAATCTTTAAAGTACTTAGACAATGTGCTTCCGTAGATTTATTTCACAGCAATGATCATAAAAGGAAGGGGTATGTTTTCAGTGTTCCTGTAATAGGAAGCATATACAGTCAAACTTGCTTATAGCGAATTTCAACGGACCATAGGAAAAACTTCATTATAGCTGTAATTTATTATACGTTTAAAGCGAATTTGTAAGAAATCTTATAGCAAAATTGTTATAAAAAAAAACTAGCTGACAATACTTCAAACTATCGTAAGTTATAAAATCAATATAAATGTCATTTACAAAAATGTCAAAATTATGTATAATATATGAATTTTAGTATTTTTAATATGCATCTTAAAGTTTCATGTATCTTCAATGAAATTTGTAATGTGAAAATATTCGTTATATAAATGATAACATACGTAAAAATGGCGCCAATGGGGGTCTAAAAATTATTTCGTTATAGCTGTAAAATCTTTATAATGGTGTTTTTTATAAATTAAAATTTTCTAAAGGTTTATATAAGAACTTTGCCAGAACATGAATAATAATTCATTTTATCACATGTTTATCTCAATATGCGGTGGATATCACTCATGTAATAAATTTTTGATATTCCACTGTGTATTCTGTGTATTCTCATGACGTCGTAATTAAACATTACATGGCTTCAGGCGGATAATTGACGTAGAATGAAAAAGTAACAAAACAATTCAGTTGAAAAGTGTAGAGTTGTAAATGAAAAGCATTTAATGCTGTGTTAATTGTTTCTTTCATGAATTGATAAAAATATGCTCGAAAATAAAATGTTTGTAATTCTTTAAGGAACTTTTTTCCGTGCGTAAAGTTGTTGACGTCTTGTAGTATATGTGTTGTGCGGTTCACAATTATAATTTTTATAGAAAAGATTGATGTTTAACAAAATACGTGGTAAAACATGTGATAAAAAGAATCTCTCATGATTTGCGATGGTACATGTATATGATTTTTATCCAACTCGTTGTGTGTTTTCTATCCCCTCGCCAAAGCTCGGGGATAGAGAACACGCAACCTGTTGGATAAAAATCATATACCATCGCAAATCATGAGAGATCCTATATATATATCCGTAATTTATTATATCCATGTTCATTATATTCGAGTTTTGCTGTATATATATGTTGCTATGTGGAAATCTCTGATCCTTAATTTTGACATATCATTGGAAAGGGGCAATAAGTACATGCACATCAACTATTATTGACAATGAAAATAAATAAAAAATAAATGAATACAAAAATATATGAACAAGAGAAAAGCTGTCAATGTGACAGCAAACCGGGTTTTCTTTTGTGTGAACAGTACCCATAATCCATTTGTCAACCCTGAATTGATGAACACTACCTATCCAGAGAAATGGGGGTACCCTATAAGCAATATTTTGCCAAAAAAGGTTCAATTGCTAGTATTTTTTTCATAAATTATCAGAAATCAAAATCCTAGCAATATGCACATCTGTGATATATGTACAATTGATCTGCAAAAGAACAACTTCCTATCTTGAAAACTGTAGAAGGAGTTATCCGTAGAATAGGGGTACCCTATATGCAATATTTTGCCAAAAAATGACTAAGTTCAACAGCTGGTTTTTCCCCCATAAATTATCAGAAATCAAAATCGTAGCAATATGCACACCTCTGATATATGTACAATTGATCTGCAAAAGAACAACTTCCTATCTTGAAAACTGTAGAAGGAGTTATCCGTACAATAGGAGTACCCTATATGCAATATTTTGCCAAAAAATGACTAAGTTCAACAGCTGGTTTTTTTTCCATAAATTATCAGAAATCAAAATCGTAGCAAAATGCACACCTCTGATATATGTACAATTGATCTGCAAAAGAACAACTTCCTATCTTGAAAACTGTAGGAGGAGTTATTCATACAATAAGGGTACCCTTTTCACCATTTCAATAACCGGATTTTTCCTTTGGAAAACCAGGTTAAAAATGGAAAATATAATAAATATTTTTTAAAAATAAGAAAATACATAATTCTAGTATTCTTAACAGAAATAAACTAAATCCTTCTTTGTTGAAGAAAAAGTTATCCCAATTGGTTAAGGTAAAAGTAATTAGTAAGATAAATCAATAGAATGAAAAAAATAATAAATAGTAAAAATAGTAAAAATATTAAAAAATATTAAAAAAAAAAATTAAACACACATAACATTCTTAACAGAAATAAACTTTATCCTACTTGATTAAGTCAAAAGTAAATTGTAGACATCTGTGTTCAAGAACGTAATTTCTAAGGTTTTTTTTTCACACAATTTAAGGAGCCTCTTTATTTTTTTTTTAAAGGTGAATAGCATTAAATTGAAATAGTAATTTTTTCTTCTCCCCATAAACAAGTAAAGGATAATAGTTTTAGAAAGAGCAAAAAAATACTGCATCAATTTTCTCAACGCTGATTTAATTACAGAAGCTAGCTCAGAGCAATTGAATGTACTGCACTTATCGAATGTTAAAGCAGGTGGAGGACAACCACTTGTCTACTATTGTTTTTTAAGGACAGACAGACAAACACAGTCTAATATTTTGTTAGTTTTTCATCAAGATTGTGGATAATGTAGATGACAGTTTAGCACCATCTTTTTTGTCAAGTTTATTTATTTATTTTAAATCTCATTTAAAACTAATGAATTATCCTTGTAAATCACTTGCATTTGGAATACTTCATTTCTAAGAAATACTGGGTTAATGATATACATGTACACTACTATATATATCTCTGTGTTATGCTTTTTCTCTTTTCTTAGCCCACATGTTTCTGATATATACCACAGATATCGAAATAAATGATTCTCAGCTGCATTAAAATTTAAATGTTAAGTCATATTTATTTCATATTGGCCACAAACAAAGAACAAAGATAATACCTAGCGCAGTGAGAGGTGGGCGAAGTACGTCAGCTGCCTCGTGAAGCGAAGCTTAATGGTAATACGTATATAAGAAAATCAGTGAAAATGAAAGTTGAATCAGGGGTACTGACAGCTAAAAATTTTCTTCCATCTCATGGGAACCGCCATATTAGCTGCCATTTTGTTTGACAAAGTTAATTAGATCATTAAATGACTGGCCCTTTTTGATGTATATTGCCTCGAAACTCTATCAAAAACTTTCCAACATTTCGATCTTTAGTAACTTAAATAAAAATAATCAAAAATGCTAACCATATTTGTTACAAAAGTGCTATAATCAAGACATACAACTTGTTTCATGTATGTATTATCAAAACATTTAATTAAATGAAAAAAAGCATCTAATAGGTCTGCTTTGGGTTAACTTATGTAAATATTAACAACCAAGTTTGAAAGTAACAAAGACTTAACAAGCTAGCCCTGATTTAAGAATATATTGATATAAACACAAATTCTGATATAACTCCCTTGTATGGTCAAATACTAAAATATAGAACATGAAGTATAGGTAGCAAGAATGAAAACTATTTGAGCTATCAAGAGAAAAGAGTGGACAGATTGGCAATGGGATTATATAAATGCCTTCAATTCTTGTGGGTCCCAATTACATGTATTGTTTTATAATTTAAATTTTTACATGTTGCTTGCATGTACAATAAATTCTCATGTCAAGGAAGTTACAAAAGTTTTCAACTATTATAGTCAAAGTTAAGTGACATCAGCAATCTGATTAAAATCAGATCCTTGATCCGCTCCTTGTTTTTCTATTGTCGCTACACATAGAAAAACAAGGAGCGGATCAAGGATCTGATTTTAATCAGATTGGTGACATCGGCTGGCATTGAAATATTCCCATATTTGATAGGGCCTCCTTGATGAGGTTTTTCTGTCACCAGTACTATTTGATGTACGAGTTTATGCATAATTTCCTTTTAAATTTTATGAACGATTTCTCAACTAAACAAATAGTTATTTGACATTAAAAAAAAGTCAATCAAAACATTGGGTGATACAGACTACTTTCACATCACATGGCTCTGACATACATGTTCCATATGTGTACTGTAAATTTTTCAAAAATATCAGGATAATTTAAAGCCAGTTATTTAAATTTACATCAATTTTATGTCAAAATGATCAATAAGAATAACTGGTATTGTCCTAGGAATATTTTGAAACCACATTCTTGAACAGACTGATGTAAACCAATATTAAGGTGTGTCCCTACTCAAGTGATGTTGTCTTTGATAGTTCTGAATACACTGCATTGAAAATATGTAATTATCATTATAGTAAAATCAAAGAATTATTGTATAAACCTTGTGTAAATACTAAATGATATTGCTTTAGTAGAAGAGCAATGCGTAGTTCTTATCCACAGGTGCTTGAGGACAGGACCCAGCCCCCGCCCCCGGTCCCCCACCCCGATTTAAACCCCAGGGGTAGTTTACTTTTTTGATAGAAATTCCTATAAATTCATGTACACAACATGTTCCATTTTAAATATCTAGAAATTAACGGAAAATAAACGATTAATGTAACCCCCCCCCCCCCCCCCCCCCCCCCCCCCTGAAAATAAAAAAGAGGAAAGGTATGCCACTCCGGTTTGTTTACATTACTACCCCTTTGTCATTTTGGGACTATAAAACATGTATCCACTTTATGTATCTAAAAAGCACGGGATGATATTATCGCGTTAATATAGTTAATATATCTCTTCCTCATTATGCTTTTAAAATAAATGTACGTTTTTCTGTAAACCTACTATATCATGTCAAACGAGTTTTTTGAAGACAAGCTAGGTAACTGTGACAGAAGTCAACATCTTTCAGTGACGTAATGTATACTCATGATGGATAAAATCCAAGGAGTCTTTTGCGCGCCAATAGAATTAAATCAATTTTCTCGGATGTTATCCTACCAAAGTCCCCGCAAATGTTTACTTCCGTCACAGTTACCTAGCGGAGTGGCATACCTTTCCTCTTTTTATATGCAGGTTAGGGTTGTTTTAAATAAATTGTTTATTTTCAATTAATTTTCAGATATTTGATATGAAACATGTTGTGTACATGACTTTAAAGGAATTTGTATAAAAAAAACGTCAACTAACCCGGGGACTAAATTGGGGGGGGGGGGGGTCCTGTCCTCAAGTACCTGTGGTTCTTATCATATGTTTAAAAAGTTTTGATCATTAACTACTAGTGCAATTAATTTTGTACATGCATTGTATATATATACATGAACTGTTCAACAGAATTTTTATACAAATATATTAATCTTAAAAATGAAGACTTTTACTATTTTTTAAAACCCACAACCCAACTGACCTAGAAATTTCCAAGAAAAAAAAAATAATTTGTGACATTTTTTCAATTAAGGTAAAGATGGGGGTATACATGTTCTAAATTTGTACAAAGAAAATAAATTTGTAAAGCCCAATATATTTTTAAGCTATTCAAGTGCAACATAAAGAAATCATAAATTTAAAAGTAAAATAAATCAAGTTAATAATGAAGTAACAAAAATATTTTATTATTATTATTATTATTCAAATAGCATAATAATTTTAATTTCTTTATGTGGTATTCTTTTCCTTAAAAATGTCTTTTATATGAGTTTATCAATAAAAATTACAACTGTAATGTGTTTTTTCACATAATACTTGATATAAAAATAAAGATCCATCTTCGCTAGCCAAGGGTTTCTGATCCGCACCGCTCCTAACGACCCCTTGGCATATCGTGCTATCAAAAGTCAGGGTTTTTTTTGTCACATGATCTCCCAGCCTATTTACATGTATAAATCAGCCAAATAATGAAAGATGCCGTACTTTTAATATCACTGGTGCAGTAATGGCAGCCTCCATAGACATTGATATTGACAAGTTAAAAGAACGTTTTAATGCCCAGTGTATTTAATAACTAGGAATAGTGTTAAATGTTACATATAGATCAAATTCATTCGAAGGGTGTAAGACTGGGAGCGGTAAATCCTGTATCGATGAGTGCATGCCTCTGTTGATACAAAATCAGGTGTACTTGTTATTGCACCATTGCATGCTACATGTAACATGAAGGCTAAAACAGAAAGACTAGAAAAAGGGTTTTGAGCTATGTGTGTTAGAGACACTTGTGAATAAACAGTGCAAAAACAATGTCGATTAAACCAGATATGTTTTGCATTTTTTGATTAGTCGAACGGTTTCAGAAAACCCCAATCAAAATCTAGGAAAAAAATCCGAACTTTTGATAGCACGATATGCCAAGGGTTCATGAGGAGCGGTGGTGGATCAGAAACCCTTGGCTAGTGAAGATGATAAAGATCTAAAACTTGTTTTATTAAAAAAAATTGTTATCCATGTTGTGCAGATTATGGTCAGAAAAATAACCATTTATTTTTTTGGCTTTTTAATTACCGGTACATAAAATGTCATACTAATAATTTCAAGGGAAAAAAATCATTTTACCCAAAAAATTGCTGAGAAGGCCAGGACCCACCTTGATCGATAAGTCAACTTGTCTTGTCAGATCTTTATTTCCACTTGTTAGATGATAACAATTTAGTTTTGTTCACTGCATGTTTTGATTTCTTTAAAATGGGTCTTTGTGTTAAACATCCTGGTTTCATCATTAACCAAAGTAACAGACAATAGCCATATCATAATTCATATGTAACATTTTAAATCAAAAAAAAAATTGAAGATGACTAATAGCTAGGAGTTAAAAATGATAAAACTAATTCATTTATGGTACATTACAATTTATCAGCTATAACCAAGTTCTGGATTATGTAGAAGTATTCTCTAAGAACCAAATATATAGCAACATACATGCGTAGGTATATATTAACATACTTTTTAAAATTCTAAGATGAGAATTTTCGTGAAGTTAACCAGACAAAAATGGCCGGTTAACAAGGGGTGCTGGTTTACAGAGGTTCAATAAAAACAAGTCATTGACAAGGATTTAATCAACAGTGAGTATTTAATTTTTTCTTAATATGGAGACAAAAATGAAGTCTCCTAATTTTCAGCTAATTACAATGATTACCGATAGAAACACACAAGCTGTAAAAATAAAATAATGGTTGCAAACTAAAAATATCTCACTTTGATCATGAGGGTAAACAAGCATCCCATTAATTATCTAAATATCAAACTACTGAAAATACAGAAAAAAATAACTGATATCACATACATAATTTTATTTTAAATATAATTTAAATCACATAGGCACATGCATGGAATGCCATGTTTGTCGAACTTCAATTGATAGGCTGCTTACATGTATATCAACTATCGTTTTCATTGAAACTTTGATAAGATATCTTAGTTTAATAGTAAAACATTTACCTGAAATGATCGAAGTAAAACTATATTTGTATGTAATTAGAATATACATGTAAAATGACAGTAGATTCCACATTTTTAAAGTATAAATAAGGATTTGCTATTTAAACATTTATGCCGCTTTTATCATTGACGTTCGATTTATCGCAGAGTTCTAATTTTTAAACAGTGTAGTGTAAATAGATTACAATAAATAAAAACGAATCATTAAATAAAAAAAAAAAACAAATATATATATATATATATATATATATAAACACAAAAACAATGAAACTCTTGATCATTCATCTTAACAATGCAGATTAATTACACAACCCATTATCAAACCATTTTCAACATGCATAATTAACACCTTTCCCATTGACACTTTGTCGAGTTGGGGTACCATGTTTTCACACCTGTCAATTATAGGGATGCCAGTGTCCTTCTGGCTATATGACAGTTTAGTGAAGGTATATTTAACAGGTTTGTTTCACACTTTTAAAATTGGCTGATAATGAGGAGGTGCAGGTTTTAAGGGGTACCTGTTTTGAGAGGTTTCAGTATGAGCGAGTTCGATCACATAGTATGGTCGCCATAGTTCGACTAAAATGAGATCAAACTCACTTTAGTCTGACTAAAATGAAACCATGGTCCAACACATGAAATCTGTTAAATTTTTAACACACACACATAGGATTTTAATATGTTAACAAGGTATTGTCCTTCCCTTTTAATAAACAATAGAACTATGAGTAGCAATTAAGATCTTTCTCATATTTTTAACCAGACATCGACCAATGTGCGTTCGAACATGGACATGCGCACCATAAACTTTCCTTACTATCGTGGTTTTACTCTAGTTAATGATCGAACTCGCCCTGTAACTGTCTTAATTTAAATTTGGAACATTATATTTGCATGAATAAATATGGTTGATTATACGTATAAAAAAAAACCCAGGAACGGTGCATGACAAGATACCATATTCTTGGTGAATTCAGAGAACCACCAAATCTGTTTCATATTTGAAACTGGTCAAACCCCTGTATCACTCCAAACAATAAAGAAAATAAAAATGTTGAGAAAACATATAAATAAACGTACACCAGGAAACCGGTGTTATATTCCTCTTACCAGAACTTAAGAGTACAGACAAAAATGCTGGATTCGTGCTTTTAGTTTCAGGAACAGCACCATCTTCTCCCTCTGATTGAATGGTGACTCCGTCATCCATTTCTGATTCTTCCATAATAAGGATTACGTGTCTTTCTTTTTGTCGATCGACGAAAAAACGAAGGAAGTTTAGACAAGGAAACTAAACTTAGAGTCGGACCGGATTTTCTAATCCCGAATGAAGAATTCAACGACCAATTTACATATACTTGAAATTAATATGTTTTACGGTGCTACCATTGTGGCGAGCGCAGTAAGAATTACACATACCTTGCACCATTGTCAACTAAGTGATATTTTGAGAATCATCAACTTGCATTAAAGAATTTTAAGAGAGAGAGAGAGAGAGAGAGAGAGAGAGAGAGAGAGAGAGAGAGAGAGAGAGAGAGAGAGAGAGAATTATACATGTATAGTATTTCTAAGTTTTAAAAAAAATCTTACAAAATACATAGGCTTGCTTAATTCCCCCTTAATCCGTTCTTTACTTTTGGAGAGAATTGATCAGTTTGTAAAATGTAATTTGTGTTTAATTTGATCAAAAGTGTTACAAACGATATATATATCATTTTTCTTTTGTACCTTGTTGTTATCTGGTTCAATTTTTTTTATTATTTGTTTATTTGTGCATTCTAAATGCATACATTGTATCCGTGCCCGTTCCCTGTTTGTAGGTGTGTAATTTCCCATTTTCCAATTCAATGGTTTCACTTTGACAATATGCAATATCTACAAAGATTTTTTTAACTGTTTATTTTTTCTCTTTATTCTTTTCAAATTCAGTTCAAAATGACGAGGCTGTAACTTTGACCAGATCTATCTTAGCCAAAAAAGTTTTTTTTTTTTTTTTTAAACTTTAAAAATTTAAAAAAAAAAAAAAAAGATACTAAAGATGGGGATCAGGGTGCTTTATAGATAGTGACTCCTTTCAATGACGAAGTAATGCACCTAAATTAGGGAGGGCCACATTCAAAATTTTGGAAAATTTAAACAA
The DNA here is from genome assembly GCA_033439105.1 of Magallana nippona. NCBI lineage: Eukaryota > Metazoa > Mollusca > Bivalvia > Ostreida > Ostreidae > Magallana > Magallana nippona. The sequence goes on along the minus strand of CM065918.1, from coordinate 47,764,484 downwards.
ATCCACCAGGAGGAAGGGCAAGTAAAGTGGTCGGAGGTTTGCGCAAAATCGTCTGGATCGAAGTGTCAAAAATTGTCTCTGGGCCAAGATCCTCTTGCATCGTTTTTACATTAAAAAAAACTTATATATAAGCCAAACTCCGTATTTATTGAGAGTTTACTATATTTTAAGATGTAAGATATTGAAAAAAGTCATAGCAATTCAAAACATTAATACAGTCTTTATCATTGTAAAACACAATATTCATAGCATTTTTTCCCCCATTTCCATTAAAAAATGCTATACCCGTATTAGAAACTCAATGAAAAACATGAAAAAAGGAAATTACCACAAAATATCGCTACAACTGTCATGGATCATAGGTGTATTTCATACATTGAAGGGTTTAAGAAATAAGAAAGTTAGTGTATTAAAAGAAAAAGTTACAAGCATCCTCTAGTATTTTTCGAATCCAATGTTATCTATACTCTGTCCCAAGATATCATCGATTCACGTTTATTTAATTTCTCGATATCTATAAATACCTCAGTGTTCAAACAATGTTCATTCAAAAGTATGAAAAAATTCCAAGATTTCTCTTTTGAAACACCCCCTGTAGCTTGTCAGGTTTCAATACACGGCTAAAAATAAATAAAGGAGTCTACGATTATTTTGCATTGCAACAGACATAAAAATACCTGGATGACAACGTTGAAAAATTTTGCGAGGTTCCAAGTGACTTTCGAATGGAGAAAAGAAGTCAACATTAGCCATTACAAATCTCCGTGGATATCCCTTTTCGTTCCTGTGGATCTATTAGGAGCGGATCAAAGATCTAATTTTAACTAGATTGATTTTAATTGTACTTCTTTCAGGGGTATTTGTATCGTTCCAATGTGACTTGAACAATAACTTGGGACGGACAATAAAACTTACTTTGAATGATTGCAGTTAACGCCATGTAAATTTGAATTGATAACTGCATCTTCCATGACATTTATAATTATTTGACAAAAGAAATTTTTTAAAAGCATAGCGAACTTTTGTTGTAGTCTTTCAGAAACTCATATATACAACTTATTTCATTAAGGCTTTCAAGCTTCAGTCGAGTTGGATTAGAAGAACGGTTTTTATTTTTCAGATACAAATTTTAGAAGCAGCAAAAGAAATTAAAAAAAATTGAAATCCTCGTAGTTAAGGAAATATACTTTTTTGACAATATATAACAGTAATATGCAAAGACATACAAATTAACTTTATATATAGAAGTTTCACACAGCTGCTACTTATGGTTGCAAATACCACCAGTCAAGAAAATACGCCATCTGAACGTATATAGATAAAAAAAAATGAAAGTTAATAACATGGATAAAGTGTATTTCAAGGAATACATAATGAATAATATTATATTTTATTGAAAGGTAGCACAATGATTATATTTATGTAATGAAAAGTGAGTAGGCCGTGATATACATGTATCTAGTAATTTTTATATGTTGTTTATCAGAAAAAAGAGACTGCAAGATATGTAAAATGAACTTATTGAGGATTAACGAGAAGAAGTAGCATCTGTACATGTATCTGAATGGCTGGGAAGAGGGTTTTTTTCCACAGCAAAGATTGAGATAAACTTATTGAACCATCTTTATAACAATTGAAGAATCAAAACTTTAATGCAATGGTTACAAAAATAATACTCACTTCGCAAAATGAGATTTGTTAGCTCTATTTGTTAAAGAGTAAATGAAACTATTGAACATTTATTTGGAGACCGTTATATGTAAAAAAAATAATGTGGAAAATTAGGGACGTTTGTAAATAAAATCGATTTCATTTGGAAAATGTAATAAGAAAACATTGTATAAAGTACATAATCTCTTGTCCCCCCCTGTGAAAATCATATTTCCCGAGGGCCTAAACTTAGGCAACTTTAGTTAACCATTTCTTCATATTTTGCCCTTTTAACTTGCAGGAAAACAACACAACAAATAATGGATAATTGAAAAAAAAATAATGAAAACTTTTCAAAGAAAACTCAATATATACGTCCCTGAAACAAATCTCAATTAAAGAAATAAATAAACACAATATAACCAACACAAAACATGACTGTATATATGTACCTGATATGATTAATACGATATCAAACTAATAATCTATACTTATCAATTAAGACTTTTTGCCAATAAACTAAAATCTGAAATTCTCATTTGGGACAGTTGTAATAAAAGTTATTGTGATTGTGATCTAAAGAACCAAATTTAGAGAATTCCTAAATACCGACTCACTGGTTTGAAAAAAAAATCATTGTTATCATTTTCCACTCAGCTGCATTCAGTTTAGATGTTTCATCCGTTATCTAAATATCCGGCCATTCAATTGTTTTTTTTTTTAAAAATCGGACACCGTGTATATGAAAATGAAAAAAAAAAAATATATGGTTCAACAGTTTAGCATTGTGCCATTAATGTGTTAAGTGTTAATTCCCGCGCTTGCGCGGGATAGCATCTAGTTTATATAAAAATTCAGCACAAAGATCGTAAAATAAATCATTTGATAAAGTCGTCAAGCTCTTTCAGTTTCCTTTGATACGCGGACTTTTGATACTGGTTGAAGAGTTTGTAAATGCTGTAGACGGAGTTCTTCTTACTGAGCTCAATCAGTCTGGGAACTTTGCTGACGGAACCTAGTTTAGGGGCATACAGGTATCCCTCCTCTAAATTCTTTGAGGATAGCTCCCAGCAGTAAACCACGATCACTTCAGCTATTAATCAAAAACAAAAGAACACTTTGTACAGCTTGCATTATTTCACTAGGAAAAATAATGTTATTACTTTTTTGGTAAAATTCTTAAATCTTTTAATACAAAAGATACATTTGACAGCTATATATGATTGCGTTGATTTTTGTCTAGTCATGCACGTATGAATTACAATCAATTTCCGTATTAAAGAAGGGAACAGTCTTAGTGGATGTAAATATATGTCTACATACTTGAAAGAACAGTTATACCAGATCATGAAAGACTAAAGGTTATAAATTCATGATAACTTAAAGTGACACGTTGACTCAAAATACATGTTTTACTTTTTGATTATGACAACGTAAATTATAAGAAATATACTAATTTTCATCATATGAAAGGTTTTACGCATCAAAAATCATCATCTATCAGTTTACAAATCATTAAAACTCATCCGGAAAATGCACATGTAAACAAACCGAGTTGTTTTGGACATTGATTTTAGTGTCACGTGATTGCGATTGCTGTATAAAAATAGTTACAGTGGGATTGACACACTGAGAAAAGAATTTGAATGTGAAGCTATTCGATGTCTGTGGTAAGAAATATGCATTCATAGAGTGCATCTAAATAAATATATAGTTCTTGAAGACATCAGGTTTCACTGAGAGGCCACTGGCTCGTGATATATGCCACGCTGCAGTATTTACATTCCCCTGCGCTTGCGTGGCTATGAAGCGGAAGGGAAACTCAATATTTTTGTGTTGGCCCAACACTTAATTCTAATTTTCTCTATTTAATTTGATTTATTTACTTTTGAACACCGTAATTTTTCAAAAGTTCACCTTTTCATATGAAAAATAAAATATGTAAACATCCTGTAAAAATTCGATATTTCCTAAATCATGGGTTTGTGCGTCACCATGTCTCTTTAAACGTCGCCATCATTTACCAAATGTCGACAATAATTAGGCATCTAACGTTGGGCCATAATACCTCCACTTTTCATCAGTACATCCAAAGTTCGTCTCCGTATTCCGTCTTCCAACTCCTCAACGATCAAATTTCTCTCATTGTAGTCCACAAACATCAAAAGGATCTGCAGTATTACAATGTATTTATTTCTTCAAAAGTTGATAAATAGAACAACAAAAATTAGAGAGTCATGACTAATACTTTCACAGATGGTGCTTTTTCCATTATACATATTGGCTTGTTAATTGCTTGGGTATAGAAAATCTAAACGTCTGAACATGAATTGAACATGAGCTTGAACTGTAAGGGTATAACACAAAACAAATACAGTGAAGGGAAATAAGGATGTTAAGTCATTTCATCACTAACTTTCCTTCGAATCGACAATAATATATGTTGAACTATAAAATATTTATTTTTTCAAAAAGTGGATGGCCCCCAAGTTTTACGAGTAAGGCGTACTTTAGATGGCGGTATGTTGACAAGGGAATCTGGAGACGTTACAACGACAGACTTCATCTGAAGTCTCTTGTCAGGACCGACCAGATCCTTCGCCATCTCAACATGATGTCTCTGTGTCTCTCCCACCTCAAACCCCACCACACAGAGGGAATTCTCCAACCTATGCTACAAACAAAATTACTAGACACAACTGGTGTAAACCAAATATCGTACCTATGTGATTGTTTTTAATTCAAGTGAACAAATTAAAAAAAGCTAATTGATAATGCAATTTTGATATATTCTTGGTTTTACATGTTACTTTCCAGGACAGATACATTTTCTTACTGTAATAGTTAATATCCTGAAGAAATGTATATCCATGAAAAATAAATATTAAGTCTAGTTTGTATGATTATTTCTTAGGTTAAAAAACATTGGTTTAGAAAACATATCAGTGGCGTTTCCTTTGGTTCCTAAGCCCATTCATTTGGCTGTTTTGCAATTACATGGCAATCCTACTTAGGCTTGTATGTGCCAGTTGTACTCATATTTTAAGACTTTTGAACACAAGTAATACTGTATTATTTTCATTACTTCAATTCTTTTTTTTATTGTATAATATACTTGTAAATTTTGGTTGTGTAAAAGATTAAATAATTCAAAGACTCGATCCAAAACTGTACACTCAAAGATTTACCTGAGATGTCTTCTTCAAGTTCTTAGATTTATTTTGATTAACTGCAGGGACATATTTCTGTAATTTTTGCATCCAGTTTAAAATGCCCGTAATCCAATTTTCTTTTGAATATAAAGCTAGAACGGTGATGATGGTGATGATGGTGATGATGTGGAGGATGATCACAATGAAGCTGATTCCAAGAAATAGAAATCTATCCCGTAGCTGCTGTCTTTGTATTTCTGGAAAAAAAACCCTCACATATGCACACAAACAAAGCAAAGTAACACTACTTTTAGTAAAAATATATCACATCTATGAAATATTTACATGAATTCCTAAAAAAAGGGAACTGTTAGTAGTAAAACAAAAATGATCATTCTTACAAGAACGGATATTTACACAAATCACAAATCAATACCTATAAAATGATAAAAAAATAAAGTTCTGTGTTTAAGAAGAAATATCGTGAATATTTTAATAAAATACCAAGGCCGACAATTGTATATAAAGACAATTTTACCTTTTAACTCCAAGTATAACCTCTCGTTTGATATTTTTTCGTTATTTTCAAGTACCATGGAAGGTGCCTCTGAATGAAGTTGGCAAAACAGATGAAGTAAAAGTGATACCAACGCCAGTAACACACTGGGAATTACAAATCTGGATAAAAACCAGTTGTTGATCATTTAGAGACCTAAGAGAACAAATATTTAACTTTGTGATTTACATCAAATATACAATAAATCAAATTTATTTCAATTTACTAATCAAAAGAAGTATCCCATTTTATGAAGAAAGAAAAATTTAAGTGTTCTGAAAGTACAGACTGACGGTGTAACGACGAAAAGTGACCCCCGTACGTAGAAAAATGACCCACTCGGTTGTAGAATACTTGGATTACATCATAGAAATTATGGTCTAAGGGTCATTTTTCTCCGTGTGGATTGTAGAAAAATGACCTTGTAGAATATCGACCATTATTATTGTCTTTAAGGTGGATACAGGGGTGGTGGTGGTGCTGGGGGGGGGGGGGGGTACATTGCCTGCTTGATACATAGATTGTTCGAATAACCAGCTTGAGTACGCTTTTCTGATCACCTGTTATTGCTTATCATCATTATCTTAGTCTGTCATTTAATTTTTCAAATTAAAAAAATGAAAGATATAGTCATGTTTCGTCAATTAAAGTACACTGAATATAAAATGTTCCCCTCACATTACATCTTGGCAACAGAAGAAAAAGACGTACCTTAGATCACAGAATTTTAAATAGATAGTTAAAATAGGCGCGAATCTAGAAAAAAAATAAAAGGTTGGGGGAGTTGGTGGGGAGGGGGGAATGACGTATGTTTACATGTTTACATTGTCAAACCATGACTGAATAGGAATGATATCAATCTGAATGAATAAAAAATTCTCACTTATTGTATGCAGAAATTGATACCAGTTAATTTACAGGGGAAGAGAAAATTATTCATCACGGTCTATATCGACATTAAGAGATTTAGAGATTTATTCACCATTCTGAAATAGGCACATCTCATCACATGCGTGAATCGGGGATCCGAATTCCCCCACTCCTTAAATCCGCGATTGCATGCATCATCCCATTTTGATATATAGATAACAAAGTAATACATATAATGACACTAAAAAGGGCTTTACATGTAGCACTGACTTTGATTCCAATTGAATACAACCGCGGTACTTATAAATGACATTTGAATCTAGCAATTAACACAGGCATATTCTGACATAACTTTAAACTTTCCTTTGATTTAATAATAATAATTAATAACATATACATGTAAGTGTCAAAGGCATTCATACTCATTTTTAGCAGTTTCTAAAAGTAGAAAAAACAGCAGTTATTTTATTAGTGATCTCTTAACTGAGTGTTAATAAAGTATACCATCTGTTGAGATATGTTTGTAGATAAGTAAAAACCGAAGTCTTTATCAACGTGTTGCATACTGCATACAGAAAGTCGGGAAGGGAAGTCCTTTACAGTATTGCATTGTATTTGACGGTTCGTTACAGATCAGATTAATTCTAAAGTTTATTTGAGGCAAAATGCATCTGTCAGGTAAAAAGCATTCGGTCTAATACAATATAATGTTTAATGGTTTAAACACTATTTTATTATGTAAAATATTACATGTACATAGTCTAATATTATGTCATTTGTGAATCACTGCAACATTGCATCATCCACTTGATTCAGCGATGCAGTTAATCATTACATTTTGATTAGAGTAGAGTTTCTTGCATGTGTTGTTTGTATACTGTATTCAGGAAACAATTTGTCTCCTATGGGGGAACTTTGATATCATAATTTGAACAAAGCAAACCATTTTTTGCGACCTTTCGTGTTGGTTGGAATAAACAAATTGGTGACTGCAATTTTTTTTTTCTCAAACAAGTATTTGATATAGGTATTGTCTGATCCTGAGAGCAGTTTGAGTGAAGTACATTGAAAAAAAAAACCCATGGTAATACAATGGCGGCATTACATTCTTAAATTACTTTGTAATCTAAACACAGACTTGATCAAAATCTATTAGAATCAATCACTCATATCTGTAGTCATAAACATGTTCAATAGAACTATCACTATAAGACTCTTAAAGCCATCTAGTGTGATGTTTCATGTGTATTGAACTTAAAATCAATAAAATCATCAAATATGTAAAGAAAATATGAAAATAAAATTGAGGCCAAATTATTTTGTAGAGACCAAGCCAAATTTGAGACCAAAAGTCCTCATTCACAAAAAGTGGATGTGTACCTGTAACAAAGGTCTGTCGGTGTAACGGTGTTTTGTTTGGTTGTCAGACATTCACTATAGCTAAATAGAACAGATATTAATTTTAAAAATCCAATTTATTCGTCGAAATTTCACATCTGTCTTCTGGGTTTTTTCTTCTAAAAATATGCAATACATGTAACATACATAGGTCATTATTTAGGTTTTTCTATGAAATCATCTTCTATAATAGTGGGGCCTATTCAGCAGAACGAGCAGACGCGAGCTGTCGCATCATTACCGTCTTTAGATACATGCATGCAAAAAGGGAGCGCAAGCGAGCGCATCATCATGCATGTACCTTTAGGGGGAGACACAACCCTAAAATGGCTTAGCGAAGGGGCGCCATAAGGCAAGCTGACGAGTACTTTAAGTTTAAGTTAAACACAGACATCGCTTTGTTCATCAATGTTATATATGTAACAGGGTAAAATGGGAGGCGCATCCATCTTTTATAATTATGCTTTCGCCGCCCCCCTTCCCCCTCGCCAAACATGAATGCTACACGTATCACCTCTAATTTCTATAATTTCTATGTAGTTTATAAGCGAGGTCAAAATTCGATAGGGTAAGTTTTCAACGTGTGGGGGGTCGTAGATCTACAGGTCTGGAATGGTTTTCTACTGTAGGAAAAGGGCCCTACTTGTCATAGAATACTGACCCTGGGTCAGTTTTCTCCGTAGAAATTTGACCCTCGGGTCAATATTCTACGGGGGTCACTTTTCGTCGTTACACCGGGATCTTTTGATAGATACTGTAATTGTACATTTTGTTAAAATAATTTATTTTTACGTTACAAATAGTTTTACGTCGTAACCGCGCTGGAAAAGAGGGAGTGTTAAGGAATGTAATGAAAAATTCCATCCGACATAACACTGTTTTATCGTTTTAAATCGATTTGTTTCCTGGATTTCGGCTCAATATTATTTTGCACTGACAAAGCTTTGTTTAAGCACAATAATTATTCATAGATTCACACTTCGCGAATCATATACAGTACGTGAAAATGAACATATCTGAAATTTAGCAGGTTCTACACCATATTTCATGGTATAACCATTCATTGTTTGATAAAATAGCTGTGCCATTACTAGCGACTAATAGACCCCGTCAACATTTGTGAAAAAAAAACTGTCTTTAATTCACATAAGATTGTGAAATGCTACTAAAGATGAGGGTCAGACCCCGTTTTTCTCTATGCAAACCGATGTGAAACCATGTGATCTGCCACTAAAACCTCTCAATTATAAAATGCAGATTGTACCAATGCAAAAAAAAAAATAAAAATGAATTACTGCAGTTTACAGAACCAAATAAGTTAGAAATTATAACTTGCTTGGCGAAAGCTGGAAAACAAAAACAGTTCTTAAAACATTGGCGTCCAATAAGTTTCCTAAATGTTGTTTACAAAATAGCATCAGGGTGCAGGTTGGAAATTTATTGTTGAAACACTTGCATTTTTTAAATTTGGACCATCTATAAAAAAACTGGATAAAAACCTTTTACAATGGAACCAAATCATGTGTTTTAAAAATGGATTCACTTCTGATTGTATTTATCTTCAAAGGGGCTGTAGACAAGGTGACCCCATTTCTCCATATCTTTTTTTATTATGCGCGGAGATTTTAGGGATTTTGATAAGAAATAATAGGGATTTCAGAGGAATTGTTATAGATGGAATAGAATATAAGCTTTCTCAATATGCTGATCACACCTCTCTTATTTTCGATGGTTCACCTGAATCAATGGATGGTATTTTAAGAGTTTTAGATTATTTCGCAGACTTATCAGGACTAAAAATAAACTACACAAAAACTAAAATGGTTTGGATTGGGAGATGTATTTCAAAACAAAGACTGGAACAAAATATTTAAACTTCCATTTAAAACTATGAAAGAGTCAAAACTTCAATGGCTACAATTTCAAATTTTACATAGAATAATACCAACAAATGATTTCCTTCACAAGATGAAAACTAAAGAATCCCCAGTCTGCTCCCTTTGTAAAAGAGCTAATGAGACTATTGAGCACTTATTTGTAGACTGCTATTGTGTAAAAGAACTATTGGAACTATGTGAGGAGTGGTTGCAAAGGAAATTTGAAATGCAAGTGACATTTGACAAAAACTCAATTTTATTTGGAAATTATAAAGAGAGAAATATGTATAAAGTGCATAATCTTTTAATTCTAATAATAAAATAATACATATCTGCAAGTAGATATACAGAATAATATATGTAGAGAAATACATCTTGCTTAAAAACTGTAGATTCTCAGAGTTTGACTTTGACTAGCACAAATATGTGACTTATTATTGTGACATATTAATTATATCTATGAGCTTTAGTAGGTAATACCCGGTATTATAATCCCCCCCCCCCCCCCCACTTTTCTGTCAAGAATTTCTTCCATTTCGCTTTTACTGACTTTATCTTCCTTTAGCAAGTAGTGTACATGTACATTTGCAAATGTAATTATTTATAATTATTCATGTAAACATTACAAACGATTAAAACTCTGTTTAAGATATTAAGATATTATACGATGATAATATTTATTTAAAGTCGGGTTATACAACAATAAACATTAGCTCGGAAGAGCTATTTTCGACAACCTAATACTATTACATATAAATACACCAAAAAAATATACAATATCAATATCACACTGCTAAAACTATACTACAAACACAGCACAAGGATACTTTAAGACAGTAACTACCACAATAATTCTGACATACTGAATTAAACCTGTTTAGGAAATTTAGCGACAAGCGCAACAGTTACAACAGTTTCCATACCAACTTCTTATGTTTGATTTGAATTGATTAAAAGAAGTAATATTTTTAAATGACTCTGGTAGAGAATTCCAGATTTTTGCAGATTTAAATCTAAAAGATTTTATACCGTATGTTGTTGATCTTTCTTTCGGTAAAACAGCTGTATTTGTATATCTAAAAGAATAAGGCATTTCTTTAATTTGGATAAAATCCTGCAGGTAAGAAGGACTTTGTTTATTTGAAATCTTAAAAAACACTCTATTGCCATTGTTCTGATACGCCGGAGTAAGACATGGTAGTTTTGATTTTGGAAGAAGATAACTATATGAATAAATGTAATCGTTGTAGACAAATCTCTATGCCCTTTCCTGTATTTTTTTTTTCCATTTTTCTCGTTTCTCTCTCACCACAGAAATGCCAAACTAATGGACAGTAGTTGAAATTTGACATAAGAAAGTATGATAAAAAGTGTTTTCCTAATCTGGTCAGATGTACCCCTATACTTGATGTTATAAATTGTCTTAAAACATTTGTGGGAAAATCCTGTAAACATTTTAGGAGACATAAATAGCATGTGCATGCAGTTTATTAGGAAAGATCAGGAAATCCTGCGGAAGATTAGAATTAGAGAAAAATAGTGTTATAGTGTTAAAATTCAACAAGCAACATATACATGTATACATAGGTTCATGAACAAGAATGAATTGAAATGACTTCACCTTCTACCAGTACATGCTCTTTCTCGACCTGGGAAATAAGATATTAGTGGTCAGTACATAGTTTGCACCGCCAACTAGCAGTCCATAGTCAGGTCTGACATAGGGTACACTGATTTAAAGTTAAATTAAGTCCTCATCCATTTAATTTAATTGGTGTTGATCGCAGGCTGGCATAAGATTCTGATACAAAATAATTACATAAAACTTCTGTACACTTCCAAGACAATTGTGATTCATCCCGTATCAGTCCAAGAAATAAAGCAGCTAGCCAGCTTTGCTTTACAATCTTTCTTTAGGCTTGTTCTGGAAATCTTCACTCTCCTGTATCAAATCCACCATTACCATTTGCAAGATACATACGCACCGGTATATCGCATCACAATACTTAATCATGATGGTCAGCTCGCCACTCAACATTTGAATCTCGAGCTCGTTAACCAAGTCAAATTATGTTTTATATCATATTAGAATCCTAGCCAAGGTCCGACCCTTAAACAGGACGACTCGCAAGACTGTCTCATAGCTGTACTGACCTTTGATATATGCAAAAGTCCTGATATAATTACATTAAGCTTAGAACCTTCGGATGCCTGAGACAAGGTGACGTTTTCTTTGACCACTGGTCTACGATTTACATAGCGATGATCCTCGTAGGATATTAATTCCGGTATAAAGAGTAACTTTTATGGCCATAGCCAGACAAATAGCAAATCATAAAATCGAGTAGTTCGATTTTAACACAAGGCAACCCACTTGGCCAAGCCACATTAAGTACTGGGCTATATGCCAGGCACCACAGAAGAAAGTTGAGATAGTTAGGAAATCGTAGTCACGGTTCTCTGTCCTTTTTAAGACTGGAAAACATTCCAAGGCGCTACTGCCTAAAAACCACTGAACTTGTTAGAAAGAAATCTGACTTTCAGGTTTCCTGGGCTCAGGACTTCCCATCAGCAATTCTTTTCTCTGAAAGTCGACACTGATTCAAACATGCGCGGTTTCCAGAATAAATGAATGAAAGCTACACCAACATTTTAACTACTGTTGTACAGTTTGGCGTTCAGCGAAAAACAATGGCCGAATTGAGAATTTTTTTTAATTACAGAAATGGACAGCTAGAATTATAGTGATTAAAACCACTCAAACTTCCTCTGTTGACATTTTTAGAGTTCTTCACTGGATGTCTATTCAGGATTATTTTATATACAGGTTAGCTTATACAATTTTAAAGGGTATGGCACCAGAATACAAGAATGGTTTTAGAAATGTAAACCAAGTAAGCACTAAAGAAACAAGAAGTAGTGTTAGTGGTTTGTTATACTAGTATGTACCAAAATCAAGGACTGAATATTATAAGCGCTCTTTTAGAATATCAACAGCTATTTTATGGAATCAACTGCCATATTATGTACGAACGTGTAATAGCATTGCTTCTTTTAAAACAAAGTATCTACAACAATACTATTTAGCAGAGTAAATTTTATAAATTATCAAGTTAGTGTATATTTATTTATTGATGTGTGTGTATATTTAAGGTCTTCCATTTCCAAAGGAAGACCTTATTGTTATTGCTTTGTTTCTTACTCTATTATTATTCTTGCGTATTTAGGGGTTTCAAGTGATCAGAAGTCCGAAACTTCTATCACTTATATCTCAAAAAGGACAAATATTTTGAAAAAGCAATATAGAAAAGAAGGTGATTTGAATGATGTTTTAAACAACAGTCAGTCATTAAAATTTCGTTAAACGGACCCGATAAGGAGATAAGGGGTCGGCCCCTAAAATGTTCTTTCCCATATATCTCAAGAACTGTAACAAATTTCTAAACACTTGTTGAAGAAAATGTGTTTAGAATCAAAAGACCCTTAATTTGAAAGTGGCTTGCACCTTAAATTAGGGGCCAAAAGGGGTCTTAAACTTTTCATCCCCAGCTCTTACTATTGATACTAAATGATCTCTGACCCTTTGAATGAAGACTGTGCACCCATTTAAAATCATGTTTGGTTGTCGAATATTAAAGTCAAGGTTTTATTTCACACTCTGAAAACCGAACGGAAGACTTCCTCGTTGCTCGCAACGAGATCGTGTCTAGTTTATCTATACTGTTTATCCATGTGTCTTATACTTCTTTTTGTACATATGTTTTATACAGGACCACAATGTAAACTGGTACATTGTCACTAATTGTGTTATCCTTTCTAAATAAAATACTATTATAATTATGAACATATTAAATATTACAAGTATAAATATGAAGCTACATACTTGACGTGTATTAGTACATGGAAAAAGGCTATGATTTTCTTCCTTCTGAACATCCTGAGTCCCCAGAAAAAATAGAATACTTGTAAAGCGCGACAACTAGGTCAGGTGTTTTGGGATTCTGTGCCATCTTACTTCCGTTCATCGGATAACACCGACATCTTGATTAATAAAAACACTGTTATTTGTTTTGTGCTTTTTAATCTCTCATAAACGTCAACATGCAATGCAAATTTAATTAAAAAATGCAATTAATGTTGCCGACATTAGTATGTCAAATACTGAATGCATTATATATTTTTGCATACTACCGTAAAATTTTATTTATAACAACTTGATTAATATTCCGTGCTTTGTCAAATAATAGTACATTATGGTATTTGAGGAAGTGGGCCATAATTATCATGCACATCGCTAGTTTGTCCATTTGTAATGTTTAGTGCATTTTATCTATTGTACGAAAGCAATCTTTCAGAGTTCGTTGAAATATAAATATACATCATTGAGAACAATTTGTTTTAATTTAAAATTCATTGTATTTTAATACATGTATTTGTTATATATAGATCAATATATAATTATATTTTAACCCAAACAATTAACGAAATTCATGTAGGTGGACAGAAATATCTATACATGTAATTTTATGTATGACCATACTAAAAATTCATTATTTTCTGCATGGGTTATTTGTAAAACATAAAAATGGATGCAAATACCTTCAATGTCTCAGTTACCATAGCCAATACACAACCTTGTCGAGTAGTCTCAAACAAGCAATTAAGTTTCATTTTGGAGTAGAAAACTATAATAACAAAACGACTCTGAAACATGTAATTTTAGCGAAAAGATTATAATAAACTGCATGACCTGATGTTGAAAAGGTGAAAGACTCTGAAAGAAAATAATTTTCCCATATTTGTTAACTTTTCCTGTTCCAGCTCTTGAATATCCAACCTTCATCAACATTTAATCACCATCTGGCATTTACACCAAAATCATTTTACATGTACTGCTTATCAGTGATTTTGGTTAGCCAATTGTTACTTTACTATTAACAAGTCTATTTGTTTATTTACAAAGTTCAATTTTTTTTTGTTTCAAACTCTTTTGATCATACAACTTCTTAGTTACGTTATATTCAATGATTAATTACTAAATATGAACAAGCAAAGGAAGCTCCATTATGAAGAAGCAAGGGAAGATAATTCCATTAACTGTCTGTTAACTGTTACCCCCCCCCCCCTTTTGAACTCTTTCCAAATGCTTCCATAATATCTTAACTTTGATAAAAAGCTTCATTCTTTCTCTTTTCTAAATATGTGAAATTACTGAGCAGAATAAAATAATAAGACAAATATATACCCCCTCCTCCCAGCCATAAGCCTTGCCTTACATGTAGGTGACATGAAATATTATTAAAGATGACAGCTCAAATGGTTTTTTTTCTAAATATCCAGTCAGTTTTTATTCTTTTAAACATTATGTACATTAACACTAAATGACCATTTTGGCCGCACCCTGCATTAAGAACCCCTACTATATACAGTATATGAGTGTTTTGGTCCCGCCCTAGATTCAAATCCCGACATATTGGGAGACATGAAATTTGAAATTTTGATAGATGGCTTTAATTTTTTTTATTTATATGTTGTCAGTTTTTATTCAGTATCAGCAGAAGTAAAGACGACGATTTTTTAAAACATTAAATGCATTAACACTATATGACTATTTTTAAGTATTTAATTTAAACATATTTTATTGAAAAATCAAATGGATTGGGTAACAGGCAAAGCCTCTGTAAACCCTCTCCAAAATACAAAATCAAGTAGTGGTGTTATAAAATAATCCAGGTAATATAGTATTACTAATTTACAGAGTGGTATATTATTGATATTTTTTGGCATACAAGACAAGGAATAATTGATATTAAATAATAATCTTGACTTTTATCATATATAAACTGTAAGTTAATTTGTTGTTTAACATTAAATGTACACATTCATACCTACATTTACAAACCCACCACCTCATTCATACCCACAGACAAACATAAGTATTGAGTTTTTCATGATCCAGCCCATTTGAAAAGAACACTTATTAAAAGGAGTACTAATAAATAAATAAATAACTAAATATATTAAAATAATAACTAAATGTTTAAGCAGTGTATCTTTAGAAAGTTAAAAACGCTTAGAAGCTCTGATATACCGGTAACTGTGAACATAAGAAACAAATTTACAATTTAAGTTGTACGAAAAGTCAGAACTACCATAAAGAATATAGTTAATATGACAAGGCACACTGTCGTTAAGTTGCTTAAAAAGTTTTAAGTATTTTGGCCCCGCCCTGGAGTTAGAACCCCTACCTCGGGGGACATGAAATTGATAACTTTGGTAGGGGACTTCCTGGTCTACAAAATTATGAATTCAGTTTTCGTTACAGGTGTGTGGGAGTAGAGAAGATAATTTTTAAACATTATATGCATTTATATACACCCATTTTGGCCCCGCACTAGTCAAAACCAATATTCCAGGGGACATGAAATTTACAATTTAGGTAGAGGACTTCCTGGTTTACATAATTATGTAGTCAGTTTTTCTTAGAGATGTGTGAGAGTAAAGGAGATTTTTAAACATAATATGCATTTACACTATATGGCCATATTGCCCCCCCCCCCCCCCCTCGAGGCCTGAACCCCTGACCCAGGGGCCATGAATTACACAATTTAGTCAGAGGAGTTCATGGACATCATAACCATGCATTCAGTTTTTTCCCAAATGTGTGGGAGTAGCGAGGAAGATTTTGGAAAATTTGGCTTTTTTGCATATTTGGCCCCGTCTGTGACGGCCCGGGGGTGGTAGAGCCATGAATTTCACAATTTAGATTCCTCTTACCATAGAGATGCTTCACACCAAAAATGGTAATCAAAGGCCTTGTAGTTTTAACGAAGAAGTTAAATATGTAAAATTGTTAACACATGACGGACGACGCACACCAGACGACTCACACCGCACGACGACGGACGAAGACCAATTGCAATAGGTCACCTGAGTGACTCGGGTGACCTAAAAGCACGAAAAACTGATGTAAGTAAACTTTAAGCGTTTTTATTCAGATCCCCAGAAACTATTAAAATAAATATTACCATCTGTAGTATAAGACAAATGTTTTTAAAAAGAATTGTACATTCAAGCGTTTAAATTTTAAATCATCAAGAGAACATAAATGTACTCGTAAATGTTATTAAACGAGAATTTGGTTTTAAAAACATGTAAAGTATGCAGCATGTACTTTTTGTACATTTTTAAACAGTTGTAAAATGGCATTGACTAAATATATCCTAAGAGTAACCCATTAATTGTTATCGATATAATTGTGATTTTCGAAATGAGATAATGAGATAAAAACCAGCTAAATAATACGAAATAATTTTCTCACATATCACTAGTCCAAAAATCATTTGAGGAAGTCTTCAAGCTTTTTTAGTTTCCTTTGATAGGCGGACTTTTGGTGCTGGTTGAAGTGTTTGTAAATACTGTAGACAGAGTTCTTCTTACTGAGCTCAATCAGTCTGGGAACTTTGCTGACGGAACCTAGTTTAGGGGCATACAGGTATCCCTCCTCTAAATTTTTCGAGGATAGCTCCCAGCAGTAAACCACTATCACTTCAGCTATGATTCATCAAAAACAAAAAAAGTAGATTTAGCTTTTTTTGCAACAGAAACAAAATCAGATGAATGGAAATATTTGTAAAATATAAAAATAAAAAAATATTTTTCAAAAATAGCTGTTTCTTTTTAGAATTTATCATTTCTTAAGTTTTCGTAATCTACAAGAGGACTCATTCCTCTGACGCAACAAAGTCCTTCTTTGTCTAATCAAATATGCATAAGACCCTAAGTATTTATACACTAGGAAGAGTCTCTAATGCATCCTATTCTCCATCTAACACATCTTTTAACTATTCTTTCATGAGTCAACTTTCTAATGGTTTCTCCTAAATATTCTACAAAATGTCTATTTAAAATGTCCTTACAAATCTTTCTTGAACATGCATCTCAATATAAGCACATCATAAGAACGTATAGTCGTAAGGAAATAACTACAATCGATAAGCAAACGTTTTGGATGTTGTTCGAGTGTCAAACCAAAAGCCACATATTAAACCAAGCATAATTCCTTTTGTCAGATTCAAGGCACACTTACTAAGATCCACAATACTTTTAGTTCATGCTAATGTCATGTCGTAATTTTGAATTTACCGGGTGGCAGTAAATACAAAATTTACATGTATTTACTGCCACCTGGTAAATTCATAATTTACGACATGACAATTACAATAGATTTCATAATTAGTTTATGGTCATTCTGTAATGTTGAAATCGAATTTATTAAAACAGTTTTAAAGAGATTTTTTTATTGATACATATATGCATATTATTGTTGATTGTTATATTTTATTTATTTATTGACAAGCGTTTATTGTGTGTAGATATGTATTTGTCAGAGACATAAATAACATGTCGCGGTATTTGTACATAGCTCATTCTTTTAGATTTGAATTTATGTACGTTTAATATTATTGTAATGTTAACCTGTTCATAATCTCTCTGTAATCTTTCTGCAAAGACGAAATAAAGAATGAATGAATGAATTAAGATAACGCCATTCGGAGTTTTTAAAACAAAACTTTACGTACTCGTAATGTTATAAGACAACTATATTTTATTTTATAATCTAAATTATTTACCGTGTGTTCAAGGTGTTACAAAATCTGCAATTTGCAATTGTATTATGCTTAATAGTGAAGTAGCGTTTAAATATGTTCCTATGGAAAACTGTGGTGTCTTTAAATCAAGAATATTTAACATGAATAATTCCTAATAAATAGAATAAAATCATGCTTTTTATTAGTTTACTTTTTATGGTCAAGACTACATTATTATGAAATTGTTAGTATTTCGATAATGAAATGGTACGCATGCTTGTACATGTTTTACATGTTTATTCATATCAAGTTTTGTTAACCAATATATAATCAAATACTTACTTTTATCACTTTAATTATGAAAATCAAACGCATACAGAAGGTACAAAAAATATTTACTGATTTCATTTGATATATATAAAAGCAGTACCTGCTAAAAGTAAAATGTAATGAATTCACAAAAGTCTGGATATTACAAAATCTTAAATTTTAACATATGTTCATCTAATAAGGAAAATACCTCCGCTTTTTATCAGTGCATCTAAAGTTCGTCTCCGTATTCCGTCTTCCGCCTCCTCTATTATCAAGTTCCTCTCATTGTAGTCGACAAACATCAAAAGGATCTGCAATTAAAACAATGTGAACACCAGTTTTAGAATTCATATGAAGTTGAATAAACAACAATTGTAATAGAAGTTCTATTTTTTATCAACTGTCAAATATAATTTCAAGTTTTTTGGGTTCTTTTTAGTTTCTTTGTATCACAGCCAATACATCCTACATAACCCTCACAGCATAGATTGAAGTTATGCTTCGTGTATTTAACGAAAAGGATTTATCTCAAACGAGTATATAATAACTTAATATGTTTATTTGAGTTCAAAAATACCGCATTAGCAATTGCATAATATTATGTCACAGTGTTATATATATTTGAAGATGTTACTTATTTATTTCAATGATGAAATTTCAATCCCTTATTTCATCAATTTCCTGTTTCTCGGTGTTCATGAATCGGCCATACTTCTATTGCAATTTTGATATTTCTGGTTTTTGGCCATTGGTGGATATAATTTCAATTTTAAAAAATCACCCGTTTTTAGATAGTTCCAAGTTATTTCTATTTGAAATGGAGTCTGACCCTTTATTTGGACAAACTTAAATGCACATACTACAATACTTTAAATTAGCTCGGTGATTTCAAGAAAAAAATAAGGAGTTACTGGCGGGCAAACAAATCAGACGACAAACAACAGGAAACTAGAACAGCTGACTTAAAATTTTAATTTCATCAGATCGGACAACAAATGGAAATGAGTAAGGCCTACTTTAGATGGTGGTATGTTGACAAGGGAATCTGGAGACGTTACAACGACAGACTTCATCTGAAGTCTCTTGTCAGGACCGACCAGATCCTTCGCCATCTCAACATGATGTCTCTGTGTCTCTCCCTCCTCAAACCCCACCACACAGAGGGAATTCTCCAACCTATGCTACAAACAAAATTACTATACACAATTGGCGTAAACCAAATCGTACCTCGTTTTTAATTTAATTGAACAAATTAGAAAAAAAGCTTATTGATAATGCAGTTTTTATATGTTCTTGGTTTTTACGTGTTTCTTCCAATAGCAGATACATTTTCTTACTATAATATTAAATATTCTCAAGAAATGTTTACTCAGGAAAAAATATTACATCTAGTTTGTATGATTAATGCTTAGGTTAAAAATCTTAGGTCTACAAAATTTATAAGTGGCGTTTTCCTTTGGTCCTTAAGCTCATTCATTTGGCGTGTTTTACAATCACATGACAATCCTACCTAAGTTTAATTTGAACATGTTTTACTGTATGTGCCAGTGGTACTCATACATATTTTGAAACTTCTGAACACAAATAGTACAGTTCTGTACTTTTTTTATTGTTTTCATTTTTTTTTTATATTTAAAGGTAATTGTAAATTCTGTTTGTATAACACATAAGATAATACAAAAACTCGATCCACAACTAAACATTAGAAGTTTTACCTGAGATGTCTTCTTCAAGTTCTTAAATTCATTTTGATTAACTGCTGGGACATATTTCTGTGATTTTTGCATCCAGTTTAAAATGCCCGTTATCCAATTTTCTTTTGCATATGAAGCAAAAATGATGATAAGGAGGAATGTTAATTCAATGAAGCTGATTCCAATAAATAAAAATCGGTCGTATAGCTGCTGTCTTTGTATTTCTGAAAAAAACCACATATCTCCAAATCATTTTCAGCTACAACATGTACATGTTGTATATATCAAAGGTTTAAAGGGGCATGGTCCGATTTTATTCAAATTCTATTTTTCTAATTTTATGGTTTACGATGCTTTAGGAATGCATTTCTAATGATCAAATGGAATTTGAGAGTCAGTCGTAGAGTTATAAGCAGGATATAAGGCTCACAATTCTTTGTCACGTAAACAAGGCTCGTGCCCTGTTTTTATTTACATAGGTTCAATATACCAGTAAACAAATCTTTTTCAAGCTGATTTTTCTATCTTTAAATTAGTTTCAAGCATAAATAAACAGTTTCTAACGTTTATCACATTCATTTTAGGTATAAAACTGGAATTTTCACTTCTACTTTCAAAATGTAAACAAAAACATGACGTAAGATTTGGTTACATATCAAAGAATTGTAAGATCTATTTCTCGCTTATAACTCAACGACTAACACTCAAATTTTGATTGACTATTAGAAATGCTTTACTGAAGCATTGTAAACATTAAAATCGCAAATATAATTTTTCACCAAAATCATGACCATGCCTCTTTAAAAGAAAAGAAAATTAACTTCAAACTTCAGAGCAGCACTATGTTTAGTTAAAATATGTCATAGCTATGAAACTTGTTAAACCATTCCTTAAAAAAGGGGGCTCTAAATAGTAAAAAAAATTATCATTCTTACAAAAGAAGAACTGATAAACTCAAAATTCACGAAACAATATTGATAATAATATAAGAGAAGAACATTACAATGAAATAAAAAGATCTACAATAATAAATAAGGACACAATACAATTGTACCTTTTAACTCCAAATATAACCTCTCGTTTGATATTTTTTCGTTGCTATCAAGTACCACTGAAGATGATATTGAAGCCTCTGAATGAAGTCGACAAAACAGGTGTAGTAGAAACGCTACCAACGCCAGTAACACACTGGGAATTACAAATCTTTAAAAAACAATCCTAACACATTTTATTAATTAAAAGACATTGAGAGACATTAGAGAACAACATTCAACTTTTCATGTAATATCGAATATAAAAATTAAAATTATCTAAATTTGCCAACTAAAAGACCAAGAAACAGAAAATCATTGTACTGAAAGTACTAACTGCCAGGTTCCCTTGATATATTGCTGAAATAAGAATGTCAAAAAGTTTACTAAGTTTGTGTTTGATAGGAAGGGGGTCATTCTATATTCGTTCTTGTTATAGTTTCAAGAAATTATGGTCCATTTCCTGGATTTTAATTTTTTTTTCATATTTAAAGGTAATTGTAAATTCTGATTTTATATTTATTTACATTAGTTTATGGTTTATCAAAAATTTAAGGTACATTGTAAATCTGATGATTAATTTGTTGCCCACCCAGCCTCCTTAAACACAATAATTAAACACATGTGTATCTTGACATTTTGCGAGAGTAAAACTCTTATTGTTTGAATGAACAACTGTGTCATTGTTAGATGTAATAATCCTATGGATTACATTAAAAGCAATAAATACTCTGTTTAAGATACTTTATTTTATAAAATGTGTAACACGTTAGCGGAAAAACTCTCAATAACATTCTACTATAGCCTGTCCCAAGTTATTGTTTACGTAAAGTTTAAACGATTTTGAACTAAAATTATATTAACTGTGATAAAAGTGCAATTGAAATAAATATAGGGAAAAAATAATGGAGATTTGTAATAGAAAACGTTGACATCTTTTGTCCATTCGGAAGTACACGGGACATTTTTTAACTTATCACTCGGGTCGGGTTAACTTTCATGTTGTATGCAATGCAAAATCCCAATAGAATTTTTATTTTTAGCAGCAAAACCTGACAAGCTAGAGATGGGGTTTCAAAAAAGAAATCTTGGGATGTTTTAATACTATTGAATGAACATCGTTTGAACCCTTAGGTATTTATAAATATCAAATTATTTAAGAGGATGCGCGGATCCAGAATTTTTTTCCAAGTGGGGGGGGGGGGGGGGGGTCCGAGGGTTATTTGAGTGTGCCAGAGGGTCCGAGGCATATTTTCGGTAAATTTACAATGTAAATTTAAGAAATTTGAATTTTTCAGGAGGAGGGGGGGGGGGGGTGTCTGGATACCCCCCCCCCCCCCCGACTTCCCCTCTTGATCCGCACATGGAGTATAAACGTAAACAACATGTACCGGAAAATTATGTACTGAAGATCAGGAAATCGCGAGGGAAAGAGTTATAGTGTTTTACTCCGACAAACTAACAGTATGTATACATGTACAACTAACACATGTATACGTAAATAGGGATCTTCAAGATTGAACTATGTCCATGCATTGTCCATATATTGTACAGCCTGATGTCACTTCATAGACAGGTCTTTCATGGGATAAACTGATTTATTGATTCCTTTAGTCTTCATCCCTTTCATTTGATTGGGGTAGGTTCAGGGTTGATTTTAGACCGTGATGCATTTAAATCTGACAAGTATAATTCCCGTCACTGTCCGTGGAACTGTGGCTAGCAAGCTAAGGCGGCAGGAAATTCGAACCCAATCTAACCTTGGTCGCTCCAGTCGTGATGGAATTCTCCCTACTTCTGTATCAAATCCACCATGATCGAATGCAATGTACATCGGCTATAGTCTATTGCTCTTAGCATGGTGCAAGGTCATGATGATGGTCCAGACACTCAAAATCTCCGTTATTCAAATCGAATTGTAAATTAAGATCGTACATAAAATCAAAGCCAAATGGTCATATAATCACTGCTAATCAGCCTCGTGGGACTTCGGGCATTTTACATCTTTATAGCAAATGTTATCAAAATGTTTTTAAATCGATCAAACATAAACATAAAACAAAATAATTGAACTGAATAATGTGCTCATTTACCTGGATACATACATCATTTGTCTCAAGGGTAAAAACCATACGATGCAACTTACGTGTCATTTGCAACAGCTTGGTTTTTTTTAAAATTATGTTCAATGCACCATCTGTCATATTTATGAATATGCAACTTGGTAAAATAAAATGAACAAAACATTATAAATAGTCAACACATTTGTGTGCAGGATAATTAGAGCCATTTTCACAAGACCTTGTACTTTCTGTAGGACGTAACTATCTATTTCTTGCATCAAAACAAGTTATAAAAATGTAAAAATAAAAAAGTTATTAAAAAAACAAACAAAACCCAAAAAAAAAACAAAACAAAAAAAAACAAACAAACAAAAACACACACAAAAAAACCACAAAATAACCCCCATCCCCATTTTTTCATGTCTGAATCAAAATCCAAGAGGACAATCAATTCCAGTATGAATTTCTAAAGACCCTATCCTAAAATCAATATATTTTCAGAAGATGTTTTATCAAAAAAATATTAAACCTTATATGTGATACACATCAATGACTGCAACAGGCGTAAAAATGCCACTTTGGCACTGACATAATTATCTAGCACAGTACTATCAATGCAATATTTTTTTCCAAATGATCAGTTATTCGTAAAATTCCTGATTTTTAAAAAAAAGAACTTGATATTTGCCTTAATTAAACGATCCTACACCAATGTAGCTGGACAGAAAAAAGGTTACACTTCAAGGAATTTGCTTATCACAAATATGTTTGAACTTATAAACTATATAATACTTTACGCTTTCAGCTCAGGTGAGCTAATAAAAACCACCTAAATAATGTAAAATAATTTTCTCAGATATTATTAGGTACAAGAAATCATTTGATGAAGTCTTCAAGCTCTTTCAATTTCCTTTGATAGGCGGACTTTTGGTGCTGGTTGAAGTGTTTGTAAATACTGTAGACAGAGTTCTTCTTACTGAGCTCAATCAGTCTGGGAACTTTGCTGACGGAACCTAGTTTAGGGGCATACAGGTATCCCTCCTCTAAATGCTTCGAGGATAGCTCCAAGCAGTAAACCACTATCACTTCAGCTACGATTCAATAAAAACAAAAAAAAAGTAGTTTTAGCTCTTTATTGAACAGAAACAAAATCATACGAATGGAATATGAAATATTTTTCAAAAATAGTTGTTTGTTTTTAAAATACACGTGTCTACCGTTTATTAGTCAGCCCGCGGGCTGACAAATTACGTTGGGGTGAAACTTCAAATGCGCTTGCGTAAATTGGAATTCTGGGAAGGAACTACTAGACAGTCTGTGTTAGAGAAATTCGAAGAAGTTCTGAAACTGGTCAGTTTCTAGGTCAAGCTGCGCATTGTCGGCAAATTATCATGAACTTGTATTATTGAATTATTTATGCATATTATTGTTGACTAATTATATGTCAAAAGTTATTTTCCTGAAAATTTAATAAAGATAAAAACAATGTTACGTTTTGCTTTAAACGAACATCATTTTACAAAACATTTAACTTATAGCAATGATGCAAATTTTATGAACCTATGATTATTGATTCTTTGGATTAATGAATATATATTTTGTCATTAGTTTGGTTGTATGCTCAGGTCACTAAAATATATTGTACATTGGTTAAGTCAGCTAACAAGCTGTTTTATCGTCATTATGATATTATTAAACATAAGATTATAAACTCGTTATTCATTATAAACCAAATTAACATATCCAATGTGTTACAAAATCTAGTTGCAGTTTTATCGTGAATAACAGTTGTAGCGTTCAAAGTGGTTGTATAAGCAAATTACGGTGTCTTTTAAACTAGTTTGTGTAACAAGAACAACTACTAGTAGGTAATCATGATCATATACTGCTAGTTTGGATAACTTATCTTTTTAACGCCTAATTTGAAATGTTTGTCAGTATTTTGTTCACATACATGTAATTATCTAGGAGTTGTATAGCATGCTTGCATTACATGTTCATTCATATCAAGTTTTTTTTAATATATAAATAAATATTTAACTTAATAAGTTTAATTATAAAAATCAAATGCATACAAAAAGTAAAAAAAAATAAAGTATATACTGTCGTGAAATTTGATATTATTTGATATACATGTATATAAAAACGATACGAAGATGTGCTAAAAGCAAAATGCAATTGATTCACAAAAACCAAAATGCCAGGACATTACAAATCTTAAAAATTGACTAAAGGTAATCTAGCAAGGACATTACCTCCACTTTTTATCAGTACATCCAAAGTTCGTCTCCGTATTCCGTCATCCGCCTCCTCTATTATTAAGTTTCTCTCATTGTAGTCGACAAACATTAAAAGAATCTGTAATATAAACAAAGTGAATAGCTGTTTTGAGATAGTTAAATTAAACAACATTCTGTTTTCCTCATCACCTGTAGAATAGAATTCCATTTATGTTTGTTGTATATATGTATCACATGATACAGTTCGGTTACAGCCCTGCTATAAGTATCCAACGAAAAGGTCTTTAACTAATACATGTTTTAACATTAAGAATTTAACACTAATCTAAATATTATTTTTTGAAACTTAATGTTCGAAACCCAGCAGAAAATAGAAACATATACGAACAATATATACATATATGTTACGGTAAATGTGTGAAATCAAAATGTCCATGTATATTCTAAACCAGTCAATAAATGCATGCATTTACTCGCTGATTTTGGAAACATATGCAATTCCTGATCTTGCTATAAATTGCATTCATTAACTACAAATTTGAGACAACTTAATTTGAGAATGTTTTTAATTTTTGCCCAGATTATCCACATAACCTGGTTTGAGGCAGTGCACCCTTTATAATCCGCGAAGCGAGGATTACTACACGAATGTTTTTTTTAAAATTTACTGTAGTTTTATGCACCAATGTTCCACGAATTCGCTACACAATTTATTTTTCTAAATTAGCTTAGATGTGTGTACCAATATCAATGTTTACTGGCAAGATGGTGACTATATACAAGATTTAAGAATAACCTTTTTGTGTGCTATTATTTACATGTACATATATATTAAAACTGGGCATGGAGGTGTGGAAATCCATTTATAGCAAAGATTTTTAGTCAAGTGAATTATTTTTAGAATTTCGAGAAGGAATTTGAAATGGGATCTGGTTCTCTATTCTAACAAACTTAAAAGCACATCACCAAGCAACTTATGATTCTTTGGTTTAGCAAACTGGTCTTAAAAAATTAAGAGTTGGTTGCGAAAAATCAATCAAACAACAAACATTAAGTGACCAGAACAGCTCACTTAAATTTCTGATTTGACGTTCGAAGACCACTGGTCACTTATAAGTATGTACAAGTGTATGAAAGGCGTACTTTAGATGGCGGTATGTTGACAAGGGAATCTGGAGACGTTACAACGACAGACTTCATCTGAAGTCTCTTGTCAGGACCGACCAGATCCTTCGCCATCTCAACATGATGTCTCTTTGTCTCTCCCTCCTCAAACCCCACCACACAGAGGGAATTCTCCAGCCGATGCTACAAACAAAATTACTTGGCGTTTATTCAGGGCATATACTAAACAGTTAAGTATAAATTTTCAATTCATGCCCTTAGAAAAGAATATTATTACTTTTTTGTCGTAAATTACGTGATGGTAAATTATTTCTTTCTAAGAAAGGAACCTTTTTTACATAAAAAAGCCACAAGTTTTGTCTGTGCTTAAAAAAATTACAATGTCAAGTACTCGTTTTCATCCGGAAAAACATGTGGGTGCTGTTTTCAATAAGTTTCAATTACTATTTTGCATAGATATACATGTTATAATCCTGATCATGAACTTCACATGTTTTATTATGAAAACTCTTAAAAATGACATTCTCGACACAATGTTCATTCTTGTTTTTTCACAGATCGATGCGCGATTAATAATTTTGAGTTTTAAAGACACGTTAACCATAATTCTTATAATAATTAATCATAAAATCAAAATATTACCTGAGCGGTCTTCTTGGTTTCAGTTTGATAAAAAAGACAAACACGTGTCCATATTTTCTGTATACGCTTAAAAATATCTGTATTTTGGATCCCTTTCTCTTTTATGATAGATATATATAGACAAATGTTAGTCACTATCAAGATATTGATTAACCAAACATGTAGGTTTCTGTCAGATCGATTCTGTCTTTCGATTTCTGAAATAGATAAAGATTAATACATGTACACTAAAAAAGCATACCTTAAAATCGCCATCTTAACAAAATGATCTACTCTAAGCTCGCACATTACTATAGTACTTTACAATGCTACATATAATAATTGGAAGAATATGACAGTATTAAATGCACAAAATAATTAATAAAGTAGCAAAACTCCAAGACAAATCATCACATGAAATATGCATCTTTGTTTTTTAACAATACAGAGTTTCGTGAAATTTTATTTAGGGTTTTAAGAATAGTTGCTCTAGTTGGCAAATTGTTTCAGTGCTATATTCTATTACTGGTCAAAATTCTAAGTTAAAATGGGTCAAAATTCCAAGAAAAATTATGGAACCGAAATTTTTAGATAAATTGAACATCTAAAAATTGTGTTCTTACTACCAACAAAGATTCACAAAATTCTATACAGCGATTTAAAAGGAGTTGTGCTTATAAACTGTCCATTACAATGAACAATAAATGGTGAAAATTTTTAAGTTTTAAAGAGCGAAAATACCAAGAAAAAAATCGGAATTTCCTGGTAATATGCACATGTACATATTGTGTCCCAAATATGCACAAAGTTTCAAGAAATTCGGTGCAGAAGTTTATGAGGAGCTGCGCTGACAAACTGTTCATTACAATACTAATATTCAATAAATAGTAAAAATCCGAAATTCAAAAGAGCCAAAATTCCGAAAAAAAAATATAATTAAATCAGAAATCCGTAGTAATATGCATATCTACACATCGTGTCCTTATTACCTACAGACTTACGAAATTTAAGAGGAGCTGCGATGTAAAAACTGGTCAGTACTTAGTCTATTTTCAATAAATGGAAACAATTCTTGTTTCAAAGGGGCCAAAATTCCAAAAAAAAGGATGGAATTGGAATTTTCATATAAGATGAGTTTAGATGGCTTAGGCCTAATATAACGGTTCATGTGTCGCAAAAACATTTGATGCACATAACAAAGAGAAAGATGTACTTGATATAAATAATGCTTACTTAATACATATCAAAGCAAATAAAAAATATCAAGTAATATAATATCATGAATAAAATCAGTTTAATAAAGGTTTACCTTTCAGCTCCGACAAAATATCATCGTGTGAGATTTCTTTGCTATCTTTAGGCACAAGTAAGGATGTATTTGAATCCTCATGAGATTGCCAAAAATAACATACAATCACGAATACCACCAAAACCAAACCGGGAGTTACAAATCTGAATAAAAATTACAGAAAGACAGATATCATTGTTATTTACTCATTAAATCAAAAACTTATCTGACTTCATGAACGCATCAGGAAATGTAGAAAAAAAATAAACTTAATTTTTATCTTTGGCAATGGAATCAACGTGTATACATGTCTGTCAGTCTGTCTGTAGGCAAGGATTTGTCCAGAAATATTTCGTGAAAAGGTGCATTGATTTTACTGTATTAAAAAAATATACACTTTGTCTTTAAAATTTCTTTATACAAATGGTCCAGGTGATTTTAGTTTTATAGATTTAAGAGATTGTGCAACGGTGTTATATCCTTTACATGCACCAATTGCTCTGGGATTTCTTTTGTGCTTGTGACGCTTGTAAATGTTACTAATCTGCTTAAAACATCTAAAAATACTGAAATATGTAAATATAAAATTATGCACAGATACATTGTCTCCCAATTCATATATGCACTAGTTAGTTAGTACAATAATTTGAGCTACAACAACTGTAGTTCATTATACAAGGGAATCTGCGTCAGGATAGGATTAACGTTTTAATTTTAAATTCGGTAATATTTTGGCTATGGTTCCGCATGTTTTACCAAAACATATAAAAAAAAACACAAAGAATATATGACATATGACAAAGAACCGATTCAGTTTTAAAATGATGAATTTTCTTTTACTTAGAGAATAATGATGCGCAATAAATCAGATGTATTTCCAATTATATTTAACTTCATAACGAGTAATCGACGTAGGTTATGTATTTTTTTCTACTCTGCTCGCTGTCTTCATACATGTACATCGCGAAAAATATAATTTATACAACACCACAAAGCAGTTAAAATATGTATGGAATATCTGTTTTAAGTTATGATATAGCTATTAAATCATTAATGTCTCCTTTGATGCTTTAGTATTTCACATCGCCAAAAAAAATTCTTAACGCACAATACATGTATATACTGTACATTTTCCAGTGTATTTGTCTATGATAACATTATAGCCCAAATACTTTTCATCAATGGCGCAAATGACGTACCATAAGGCGCAAGCGGTTTGCATATTAATTATACGCAATGAAAATAACGTAAAAATGACAATAATTAAAGATTCTGTTCATCGAACAATTGTGAACTTATAAGGAGATAATCATTCTTTGAATATTATGAGGTGATCAAAAGTATGTTAATTTATTGACCCCTGTTGTGGTAGTGATATTCAAAGTTGGACTAAGATAAATCAACAGATTTATTATTTTTTTGTGATATCAGTAA
Organism: Magallana nippona; assembly: GCA_033439105.1. Lineage (NCBI taxonomy): Eukaryota > Metazoa > Mollusca > Bivalvia > Ostreida > Ostreidae > Magallana > Magallana nippona. The sequence goes on along the minus strand of CM065918.1, from coordinate 47,734,582 downwards.
AGCCTTTGATAGGATATGGCACAAAGGTGTATTATATGAATTAAAATTACATGGCATTTGCAATCAAATTACTGACTGGGTTGAGAACTATTTAGTAGAAAGAAAGCAAAAAGTCTTTCTGGATGGTTTTTCCTCATCACTTAGACATACTACCTCAGGTGTTCCCCAAGGATCTATTCTTGGACCATTTCTATTTTTATTATATATCAATGACATGTCTTATGATATATCAAACAATCTTCGTCTTTTTGCTGATGACACCTCTTTATATGTTATTGTTGACAATGACACATGGCCGTTACAAATTCACTTGTTTCTGATCTTGACAAAATATGTAAATGGTTTGACATATGGGCAGTTGATTTTAATCCCAGTAAAACTAAAAACCTTGATTTTAGTAGGAAAAATATATCTCATCCTCCTGTATAGTTTGGTGTCCATGGTCCATTTATACAAAAAGCTGATAGTCACATCATCTATACTCTGTCCCAAGATATCCTGGATTCACATTTTGCTTAATTACTCGATATTTATAAATACCTCAGGGTTTAAACGATGTTCATTCAAAAGCATGAAAAATTTCCAAGATTTCTCCGTTGAAACGCCCCCTCTAGCTGATCATGTTTCAATACATGGCTAAAAAATGTAATCTCTACGGGGATTTTGTATTGAAGCAGACCCGGATGATAACGTTGAAAAATTGCGCGAGGTATTACGAGTGACTTCCGAATGAAGAAAAGATGTAAACATTCCCCGTTATAAATCTCCGTAAGAAATCTGTTTTCATTCCTGTGATGTTTTATGAGTGAAAAATGATAATGTGTGAATGAAGATATCTTGGAAATTTTCCCTTTCATCGATTTCAATTGCACTTCTTTCACAGGTATGTGTATTTTTATTCAAAATCGGCCAAATGTGCTGCATGAATATCTTGGGACAGACTATAGGTGTAAATCTCCAATATGATGGAGGTTGGAAACAACATATTGATTCTATTCATGAAAAAGCTTGTAAAAGGTTAAACCTATTGAAACTTGTTAAATATAAGCTAAGTAGATGCTATCTTTAAAAAATATACTTCTCATTTATAAGACCGGTTTTAGAATATGCTGACATAGTTTGGGACAATTGTACAGATAGAGAAGTTAAAGTTTTAGAAGATATTCAAGTAACTGCTGCAAGGATTATATCAGGTCTAAGAATTAACCCATCCAGGTCTGCTCTGTATGATGAATTGGGAATTGATCTACTATCAGATAGAAGAAAGGTTCACAAACTCACACTATTTTATAAAATGGTCCATGGACTTGCCCCCAAATACCTACAGGATTTACTTATACCATGTGTGTTACTGTAAAACAATTACTGGTACTCACTAAGACACCAAATGATTTTAAATTTGTTTTACCTCAGATAAAAACAACTGCTTTTATGAACATTTTTTACCTTCAACCATAAAATTATGGAATGAATTACCGCTTCAAATTAGAATTTTACCAACAGTGAACTGTGTCTTCATTTAAAAAAGCCATAAAAAACATATTTTTTAGAAAGCCAAACAAACTTTATGACTTTGGAAACATAAAAGCAAATGCTATACATTGTCAGTTAAGATCGAAATAATGCTAGCAATTTAAATGGTGACCTATTCAACCATTTTTTGTGTGAAAATTCCATTTGTGATATGTGTTGTTATGTATCTGAAAATGTTTATCATTATTTCTTTGTCTGTCCACATTATGATTTACAGAGGCAAGTTTTTATACAGTCAATGAGCAATCTACATTTATTACGAGCCTCTAACTATTTGATAAGTAGTTATCAAACTGTCAACAGTAAAATTATACACAGGAATGTATGACGCAATACAACACAGTTGAATACGTCCCTATTGTCTGTTATTAGATTGACATATGTGTTATACGTGTTATTTTAGGCATACCTCGTAGGTTTTAATTTCCTTCCGAAACAAAACATCTGCATACCCTCTTAACTTGTACTTTATGACCTGTACATCAATCTACTTTCGGTTTCAACAGTTTTCAAATTTTGTACGTTACTATATAAATAAAATCTATAGGTGTACTAGCACGAATCTCCAGTACTCCAGTGTACTCTTAGTCTGTCCTTATTGTCGCCATTGTTTTAATACGCCTTGCACAATTTTTTTCCCCATTTTTACATTTTAAAAACATCTTGAATTAGTGTCCAGAAGGAATTAATCATGTTAATTGGTATTATTAATTTTTTTTAACATATTCACGAATTAAGACATAACGTTTATATGCCATAACCTTACTTTGGATCTTTTTGAACAAAATTTGTAAGCCAAATTATCCATAAAATGATTAAAATCAAATCATACAAATTGAAGTGTTAAGGTAAACTATTTTTTTCGGCTATTAGAATCTCTAAATAAATAACACATCGGGGTCGTGATACGCGTGTTGTTTAAAAAAAAATGTATATTGTCAGCAAGAAGACTGTTTCTTATATACTGAATTTTGTAAGTAATTTGGTGATATTCGTATGTAAATATACTGGTATTTATATACTTTAAACATGTGATGATCATGTATGTTGCTTTCTTTACAAATTTCTTTTTCTATTTTATTTGCATGCGACAAGCTACAACATGCTTTCAACTTTTTTTATAGTCCGAAATGTCTGACGTTTTCCTGGCTTTTTTTTTTTTTTAACGATTTTGATGTTTTACTTGCCATGGACACGAATGAATAAAGGCAGCTAATGGTCTGATTTGACACATATTCTGCCTTCTGCTTTTTTCAATCATATTTCATGATATCATTCTATATTTCATCATAAAATATTTTAGAAATTACATTGCATATTACGAATATAATACTTTTTCTACTATATGCCAAAATTCCAATATGATACAATCTTCTTTGGATACCTTATCATATAATTGTACATGTTTAAGCATAGAGGGGTGAAAATATGACTTCTATCAGTAAATGAATTTAAATAAATCCCATTATTTCTTACAAGTTTCTTTTTAAAAATAAGATTTTTTGGTCATACTAAAACACGCCTGTTGAGAAAATCTAGACGCCTGCTGTTTACCTGATGGATAATTTTAACATTTTCTTCGATATTCTATTTTACTTAACTTAATTGCTAATTAACTTTTACAGAACATTTGTTTTTTTTTCTAATTCATGTTTGGTGAAAACCGAGTGATGGGTGTTCTATCCGTGGGTGAATTTTCCACTCGGGAAGGATTTTTTTTTATACATTTACATGGTTTCTGAAAGTGAAATATTTTGAAGATTTTATGTATATTTTAATAGGTTTAGAAATAGCAACAAAGTTTTTTTTTTATTTCATTAAGATTTAATTGTATATTACCAAAAAAGTTAAAACTTTTGTAAAACCATGTCACAAAGTTCAATTGCTTCAGAATTCTGCACTCTCATGAAGAATGTATACAAAGAATCTATTATAATAAAGTTTGTAGATCTATCAAGTAAAATGTGAGTTTATGCTGAATAGTTTTTTTTATATATATACTGATCTTTGAAAGATTAATTCATAAGTACCATAAAATTTTAAGATTTTAATGCTCAAATTCAAATTATTCTAGATGCTCCGTAGCCAGTTTATGGAGTCTTATTGTCTTTCCTAACGTATTGTTCTGAAATTATTCAACTTTTTTCCCTAAAAAAAAAAAAAAAGAGGTGATATTTTCTTTAAAAATAATGGAACCAAAAAATCTAATAGTCTGTCCAAGCTATTGTTTGCATCACTTTTTTGCGACTTTTAATGAAATAAACATACCTGTCAATTAAAGGGGCATGGTCACGATTTTGGTCAAAAATTATTTTTCCGATTTTAATATTTACAATGCTTCAATAAGGCATTTCTAATAGGCAACCAAAATTTTTGTATCAGTTGTTAAGTTATAAGCGAGTTACGGACCTTACAATTCTTTGATATATAAACAAAGCTTTTGTTTACATTTTGACCGTTGAGGTGAAAATTCCAGTTTTAGACCTAAAATGAATGCGTTAAACATGAGGAACTGTTAATTTATACTTAAAACGAATTAGCAGATAGAAAAATCAGCTTGAAAAAGATTTTATGCTGTACCGGTGAACAAAAACAGGGCACGAGCCTTGTTTACATGACAAAGAATTGTGAACTCTGAATCTTGCTTATAACTCCACGACTGACTAGCAAACTTCATATGATCATTAGAAATGCATTCCTAAAGTATTGTAAATAATAAAAACAGAAAAATAGAATTTGACCAAAATCGTGACCATGCCCCTTTAAATACAATTGAAATCGATAAAAGGGGAAGAATGCAAGATTTCTTCAGTGATATATATATATAATCTATTTTTACCCAGAAAAACTTGAAAGGAAGGAAAAATTTCTTACAGAGATTGATTATGGGAAATTTTTACGTCTTTTCTCCATTCGGAAGTACTCGGGACACCTTGCACAATATTTTAACTTTATCATCGTGGTACATGTTGTTTGCAATGTGAAAACTCCATAGACTTTTTATTTTTGGATGTGTTTTGAAACCTGAGGTGACCGAGGGGGCATTTCAAAACACAAAATCTGGAGTTTTTTAACTTTTTTGGTTTTTAACTGAATCAAAAAATGTGGTTTGGGCACATAGGTATTTATGATTATCAAAATATACCCCCCCCCCAAAAAAAAAAAAAAGAAGAAGAAGCAGAAACTTGGGACAAAATATGGTTTTTATGAGGATGTTTTTAATTTTGTTTATATGTTATTTAATATCTTTTACAGCTCCTGTTAGTGATTGTTCTTCTGTCCTGGGTGTATACAATTATAGCAGGAAGGTTTGCAACAGTGAAACAACTCAACAAGCTATACCCAACATCATAATACAACCTCATCATGGAAGTAGTCAATGAAAACTCAGCCATGCTAAGTAACTTTGAAGTGTACGGTTTACTAACAGACATACAGGCGGGGAGAGGTCAAAACAAACCTAATAAACACCAACAGCAGCTGGCCACTATAACCTATGAAACCATCAAATATCTCGAGACAAAACCCTGCAAGCACCAATCAGAAGAAAGCATCGTTGAATTCATGAAGGAACTTCAGCCCTTTAATTTAACTAAGGCAGAAAAAGTACAGATTTTGAACCTTTGCCCAACAACTGCTGTTGAGATTCAGCTTATTATTGAAGAAAGTGAGGAGCGTTTGACCGAGGAGCAGATTTACAAATTGTTAGATATCATCGCGAAATATAATCCCACAGAGGCAGATCAAGAAGAGGACAACTCAGCTGAAATGGATTCCAGCAATGATTGACCACAGAGTATAACAGATAATAACAGTTAGAGTGAAGAAAGTTCTGTATATAGAATCTTTTTTATTACATGTATGTAAAAAATGATATGTATGAGCTTTTTAGTTGATTAAAAAAATATGCTCATACAGCACAATGCATTTTTTATTAGCTCAATAAACATCAAAGGAAAAACACCTGACCGCACCATTGGACAAATGAAAATATGTTCAAGAAATAAATGAAAAATAACATAAAAATTTATTTATGAAGAATGATGATTTTATTACAGTTATATCATTGTATACAAAATAGTAATCTTAAGCGTATGGTACATGTATATGGAATACAAATATGTACAAGGTCAGTCAGCGTTATGTTTAGATACATGTACTGTAGTGTCACAGATGCACATTCACCAGATGCTGAGACCACTGGCAAGTACGGTGTATAAAACTGTCTTTAAAAAAATCGTACCCGAAAAGAAAATAGAATCATACTGGTCTACGATAAACAAATTATATACACTGTAGATGTAGGTGATATTTGAAGCACGGATTGTTTACAGTGTGATTATTTTGTCAAAAGGCACAATTCTAAATTCACAATGTCAGTCATCAAACGCACCACACTACAAAGTTTCCCCCGTTGACAAGTATTCTTGGTTTCCAAATCCACATGAACCGCGCCAGGGTGATGATAAAAGCCAGTCCAATGACGGACAGCCCAATTAGAGAGTACAGGAGCAGGTTTAGTTTAAGAGAATCACGGGCAGTTAACATCTCACCGTGCTGTCAATATATAGCTTAAACTTCTCACTTGGGTGTCGCTATTACAAACAAAATCACGAAACGCGGGTGTCACCGTTAGAACTTCTCACAAGGATGTCACTGTTTCAGAATCACGAAACGTGAACTTGTCACTTGGATGTCACTTACAGAATCACGAAATGTGCACTTTTCACAGAGATGTCACTGTTGCAGAATCACGAAACGTGAACTTATCACGTGTATTTCCCTTACAAAACTTCTCGCTGGGATGTCTCTATGCTTAACTATGTACGGCTTCTCCTGGCTGGGTGGAGGTTTGACAATGTATCACCGGCTGTAACAACTATTCCTGGCTTTGAACCACAGCTTGCAATTTGATGATTATCACCCCATTACGAAAAAGTTGTTATTGCCTGTTTTATTTCATGCTGGGATAAAGATGCATTTATCTATAGTTTCGTTTAAATAACATTATGATATTGTATCATATACTGTACTTTAATGTGCATAAAATGTAAGTAAATATCCATGCAAAAAGAAAATAAAACAGGTTTGTATGCATGAACGATTAATCATCTATTGACGATTTATGTACGAGTATCCATGTAAATAAGTTTGTATTCCTTCTAACACAAGTCATACGAAGATTAAGGTAAGAAAAACCATCAAATTAACCTCATTATTAACTAAAGTTCTAACTGTGCACAGACGGATGTCACGTGGCGATAATGGAGATGAATTATATGTCTTGATGGTCAATAGTCTACACGGAAATTATTTTCAACGGTACCATAAAAAGATTTGGTGTTAATAATTCTGAAAGTGTAAATGACTAACGAATAATGAGATGGCATCGAAGAATTTTCATTATAGATTTCTAAAACAATCCACATTTCTTAAAACAGGAAAGAAACTGCACATTGTATGTCCACAGGCGAACAGTATATAAGGTAGAAAATAATGCAACAACAGTACAGACATCGTGAATCCCGTATTTTCCGATCACCCCCACGGTTTAAATTGCAACGTGATTTTAGACAGGTGTCTCGGGTAAATTCGCGTACCCCCGCGGTAGGGTCGTCCAGCTAATCAACACTACCGCGGTCTTGACGATCGATTAGAGGTAAAGAAACGTATTGGTCTAAAACAAGAGGTATCAGTGTTGTCTTATATGTGTGTTATATTACTGCTGAATGATCCGAGTGCGAGGTAATTATTAGAATCACAGAACAACATGGAAAATTGTACCTACATGTATCATTAAATGCATACATCAAACACAAATTACAATTTTAGAAAAATGTCTATCGTAATGTTATTATTATCTTCTACTTCAAATTGCGAAAATTGCAATTTCCTTTTTGTCCGTGTAGTAAATGAATGTGTATTTTGAGACCGCCAAGAGCCAGACGATATATTTTGAAGGTAGCTCACTACATCAAGGCTGAAACTTTTTTATGACACAACGTCACAAGATGACGATTTGAATGTTTTTTCCCAGTTGTTTGTATCGATCAATTTGGTATAAATCCGCTTGAGATTTTTTTTTTTTTTTACAAAATTTTTTTTTGAAAATCATATTTTGTTTTTATCCAGAACTGCTTTTCGTTCGCCTATTTGACTTGTGTACTACTTATGCATCATGCTATCTTTCACTTTTTAATTGTCATGTAGTTTTTACGAAAAAAAAACCAGAAACCACCCCAAAGTCAGCCTCCTAAAAGTATGGGTTGTTATCAATTAAAACCTAGTAAAGCAAAATTTATTTTGTATTATAACAAATATTTTTCGAATATTCTAATGTCCAATATGCATATATATGCAAATATGCATATTAGATATCAAATGCACTACTGACACCAAAGCATAATTTTTGTCAGCATTGCATCAGGAACAATAAGCCCCACTGAAATATCAACACGTCTTAAGGGGTGTTGACTGCTGTGATATTTTATAAACAATTAATTCTCACAACACTATTTTCACCACGAAAGAGGATCAGAATGTTTCGTCCACAACAGAAAATCTCTTGCACAACGGTTAACGTTAGTAACTGCATCCTAATGACGGATTATGGAACGCATGGATGCTTTTGATAGGAATCTTAATTCATGTTCTCTTAAATTTGATATATGAATCATTTTCTTATTTTCCAGCTTTGAATAGAGGTCTTTTAAGTCATTTATCAAAATGTCATTACATGTATTTTTCTTACATTTGAAGATTTATAATTTGAAATTCAAATCTAGTGAATCCGTTCATAGTTGATTTGCATTTGTGGACCATTCCTATGAAATAAAGTAAACAAATAGAATAAAACTTAATCTTTTGTGGAAATTTTCAATATTAAGGGTCATCTTAAGAGCAACACGCTCTACAAAAATTGTTCCCATTTTCCTTTCTTCTTTCGTGTTATTAAGATTGAAATTTACTTTTGTAATAAACATTTGTGACAACAGCGAGTTCTTACTTATGCTGCCATCCACTTCCAGAGGTTTTTTGTTATTAGTCCTTCACATTCACATTATATGTACACATATCAAATAAAATGTTCAAGAAATTTATATCAATTATCTCGATGTGAAAGGGTGTTTTTACAACGAGAGAGAGAGAGAGAGAGAGAGAGAGAGAGAGAGAGAGAGAGAGAACTATATGATAAAAAAGTAGGATGCAGCATATTATAATCAAATTAACGAATAAGTTTTCTATCTATAGAAACATTATACATGTATTTTTTATAAATGTCTTGCCAGTATACGTTCAAATTCCCTTGATCAGCAATTCTTTCAATATATGATGATTTTCGACAGTGCTTCTCTGCTTAATTTTATCGTATTTGAGAATTTACTGGTATAGATGTATTGCTTAACTAGAAGAATTATTAAGGTTTTTATATTGTGTATATTCCTATTTTCATATTTTCCAAAGAGAATTGAGTATCTATCAAAACCAACATGCCTGCCAAGTTTTTCATTCAGCCATTCTTCAATTTCATACCAGAGTTCTTTAAAAAAGAGGACGTTCAATGAAAAAAAAAATGGCTGATAGTCTCAATGTCCTTTTTGCAAAATGACTCAATGATTCGTATTTATTGGAGATAGTAGTTAGAAGGAAGTATTTTATGTAATATTGTAACTGAAGCTACTGTAGCTAAATTCTTGTGCTGTTTTAAAAGGTAGTTCAAATAATTTTATATTTCTATTCAGTCTTTGAGAATTCCCTTTCTGTCCCTGCCACATCCGAGTTAATCAGTCACACAATGTAATAGTAAATGGAATAAGATAAATTATAACTAGAGACAAAAGTGCTTACATTTTAATTCAATGAGCACATTTAGATGCCTATTCTGGCTATAATACATCATTTACTTTGATGTACTGTAATGATAAATGATGCATGCATATACATGGACACTTTGAGATAACAAAACTGCGTTTTTTATAACACATTCAGTACTTTTAAGGGCAATGAAAATGTAATATATTTTTTTTTCTTTGGTGCTTTAGTACATGTTTCACACCTCGAACACACCTAAAGCAATGGATTTTTTTCTGCCCTCGCAGTCCCTATGAAGTCTTTAAACTCTTTATTACTTCACTATTTGATTCATGAATGCAGTGGGTATATGTTGAGCACCCGACACATTTTTAGAATTGTATCGATTTCAGTCTTTGTACTCTTTGATTTGTTATTAAAACATAGGTGGAACTTCAGAAATTTCGTGATCATAAAAACTTTTCCTGTTCAGTCTAATAATTACAATCTAAATTGTCACGCGGTTAAATGACCGATCGCATTGGTTGTACAAATGTGTAAACTTAGTAACCGCTTTTGTTAAAAACAAATGCAAGTACTCATCAATACACAGATAAAAGATTTAAATATATGTTATATCATTCAGTAATGTAATTTAAAAAAAATATCATTACAATAAAATATACAATGTATATGTTAATTAGTAGTGACAACCAATAGAGATTTATAAAACCATTGCTTTACGTCTTATATACATGCTACAATTTATCCTTTTTTATATGCAAAAAACTCAACATTTTTCGACATACTTTGTTTTGTTTCAGAAAAATTTCCATCTCTACAAACAGTTCTTTCTGCACATTCACGTGTTTGATACAATTAGTATTTCTTAAATCAACAAAACAAGTTAACAACACTAAAGAATAAAGAAATTAGGATTAATATACTAGCAAAGCAATACAATTACATAAACATTACTTCTTTATAAATATCATCCAAAATGCAGAAGGATTTACTGTGATTCCTCCAGTGGCTTTGGTGGTTGGTTGTGGAGATGAACTTGTTATGGTTGTAAATGTATTGTGTTGTTCCTCTGTTACACCTTTCTCGAGGATCGTTGTTGTTGTTGTTGTTGTTGCTGTTGTTGTTGTTGTTGTTGTTGTTGTTTTTGTTAATAGTGGTGGTGATATTGGAAATGAAGGTTGAGGTATAAATTGATTTTCTAGAAAGATCAAGCGTGAAGTATTTAGGTTTTTTTTCAGCAAAGCAAAATTTATGGTATAAACTTATAAAACAAGTACAAGAAGTATTTTTCAGCTTAAGTTTCACAGTGATTTCATGATGAAATTCGTAGATGAATATGGAGATAAAAAATAATCAGTAAATTCTTAGGTACTGATTCTCTTAAAGAAGTCGCACGTCAGTACCTGGACAGTGATGAAAGTTAGGTGGACACCTGTCCCAAAGGATAATAAAAACACGAGCAATTTCAGAAAAACTGAAGCTTGATATATCGCTAACCCTCATTAGAATTAATCAAATTATGAAAAAATATACAGAAAAATATGATGTAGGCAGTGTACAAACAATAGCCACATATACAGTTTGCGTCTGGAAAGTTTTGCATGTTTTTAATAGTTTCATTAATTTGCTAGTATACAAAATGCGAAAAACACTTTTTCAAAAATGTATAAAATTATAACTATATAGTTAAACAGACGTGTAGCTAAGATCGTGGAAATAAAAAGATAATATCAGATACTGAAGGAGCAATGCTTTGCGTCCTTGACAGTATTGAGTAGCAAAAATAAATAAAGACATAGTACATATTTCGAAGAAATACAAGTCTTGTTCGCAGTAAGAGCTGTAAAGTTTTACAAGTCGTCTTTATAACTCATGTTTTGCAGCATCAACAAGCCAATTCTATAAACAAAATGATAAATCAAAGAATAATTAATTTTGATAGAGGCTGAGGAAAAACTGGAAAGGAAGCGTTTGATTTTTAAAGTCCAAAAAACTACGACTGTAACTGAAAAAAGTGTCAGGGTGCTTTATAAGATTAAAGCACTGCTGTGACGTCATTTTTATGCAAATTGTGCAGTCCGGTATAAGTTAAATTGAAATAACACTCGATCTCGCTATATGCCGCCTTGCTAGGATAATGGAAATCATTTTTTAAACCATGAATAATAGCACAAAATTGTTTTAAACTTAAAGATTTTAATGAATTGTAAATTACGTACCAAGTCCAGAACTTGAAACTGTGAAGAGACAGATGTAAAACATTGTTTCATCAAACGTAAATTATAATGAACAAACATCTAGAGTAAGAGAAATTCATTTAACAATAGGTTTATTATTATACAACAAAATGTCCATAAGCCTTTACGGTGACCTGTGTATAATAGAACCCTGTGAAAGAACCTTCAAATGAAACGACTTTTATTAAAATAAATTTTAATAAATAATTTATTAAAATACAATTCTATTCTGTGTTTTACATTACTTAGCTTTTGATAAATATATACAAAGTCTGGCCCACATGACCCAGGCATGGATATTGGCTATGTAAACAAATGAACCCAGCCAACATTAAACTCACTTCTCAGGAGTTACAATTCTTATTATTTTGGTACAGGCATTTTTGCTTATGATAACCATATTCTAAGTCTGTCTGATTAATGCCCTTGGGTAGCAAAAGAAAAGATTGCCTCAGGGTTTTATTTTTATTTTACATTTTAAACAAAAAATTCTGGAGGTCATGAATTTTATCAAACATATAACCTTAACCTATTGATCACGCATACCAAATATTGCAAAGACTGGCTAAATATTTTAATAGAAGAAGATATAAATGTTTATATCAACAATGGACGCTTGTCGAAGGAGGCATGTTCTTTGACGCTGGAGAGAAACAATTAGCAACAAGCCACCTGATATTGTCGGGTGAACTTAAAATTGATAAATATATCCAAATGGAATATTACTTACAAGATCCAGATTGCATCTGTTGGCCTGTTAAAAATAACGAAAAAAATGAACAAGCTTACACCGGCTTGCTAGAATAATAAATATTCTTTTAAACCATTAATAAAAGCATGAAATTGTTTGATGCTAAAAGACTCGATAGGAATTAAAAATCACGTACCAAATACAGAATTTGTAACTGTAAAGAGATTGAAATTGAACATTATTTCATCAAATATGATAAAGAAGAAACATCAAAGTAGGAGAATTTCAATTAAAATTGGATTAATGATTAATAATTTGTTAAGTTACAACATAATGTCTATTGCCTTAATGGTCACCTGTGTATAATACAGTCCTGTGAAGGAACCCTCAAATGAAATGAATTTTGATAAATACAATTCCTTCCTCTGTTTTATATTACTTAGAACCAATTTAATAAGACTTTGAACTTTCGGTAGGACGTAACTATCTATTTCTTACATCAAAACAAGCAAAACATAACGCTGGTTTTGAGTGAAATATGCATATATTGCGTAATCCTTGCTCAAAAGCCAGACAAATCTTGTTGATTTCAAAAAGCCATGGTTGAGTGGCCAGCAATGAAATAGATAGACCTACGTTCCATCGCTGTTTGACACAACTACCCAAAGTCCAAGCTCTTGTTAAAATGGTTCTAGCTTACCTAACTATTGATAGGAAGATACGCATTGCATACCAGTAGTTGGCAGATTTGAACAGTATATAGGCACATTTATGAAACATTAGGGTATCAGACGGGGTATGAATTAGGTTTTTACTATATTTTAAGTTGATACTTAAGTTGAAATTCACTCTAAACTTGTAATTAATGTAATATCATAATTATTTAGAAGACACTGTGAATGAGAGTCTCTCAAGTATAGATTGATGGTATATATAAAAGAGCATTCAGCTGGGGTTCATAAAGAATTTTTTAATATTTATGGAAAAGAACTGGATGTAAAGAGTTGGTGATTGGTAATGGATTGAGGGTGGCAAATGATATGCCTAGTTAAAAGTTGTCCTGTACTCCAAATTTTTCATTAAAATTTTTACACAAAGATGGAATCTATAAAAATGTTTACTATGTTATCAATATAACCCTTAACACCATAACTTCTGACTCACGTGACACAGGGAAGATGAATTTTTAAAAAGTATGTACAAGCCCCCATTTTTAAAAATATTTCTAATCATGCAGGAGATTGTAAGTACTTAAGAAGCATTTTTTCTTTATACAATTAATACAAATTTGGTTGTAAACAAACGAGCCCAGCCAACGGTAGAACTTCTTTCTCAGGAACTACGATATCATACAATTTTAGAGACAATGAGAAAACTAGAATTTAGCGGGAAAATCAAAACAATTGTATTCATTTAGCTGGATTATCTAAATTATTAGATTTTTCTAATATTGTGATCCACGAAAAAAACCCATAATTCGGTATCCGTTATACAAGATTAATTGAAACTCCGCAAACTTATACAATATTTCACGGGTTCGGGAGTTGGTGGCACGAGCGTTGTTTTTGAATTAATTATAAATGTGACTAGTACTGTTATAAAATTCAAACATGTCATAATATGTAAAACAATTACACATATATCCCAACTGAGCTGGATAACATGAACATTAACATATAACCTATATTAATTTTGCTTAAAATGTATTGCCGCAAAAATTAAAATCAGTTTAATTTACTAAAGAGTGAATGAATGAGAAGGTAAATTCAGATTTATTGTTATAAAATCGATTTCTATTATGAAATTCCTTTATGTACATAGAGATGAACAGCGTTCATATTGCGAGAAGACTACAAGCCTTCTAGAGAAAAAAAAAATGAAGAAAATATTTAATATGTTAGACAGCGGTGTATACCCCGTTTAGATGCAAAGGTTACCATGAAGTTCGGTTAGTATTCAGGTGATAGAATGATAAAATAAAATTCATATCTTTTCAAAAATAACAGAATGTGTCATGAACTTTCGAATGTTGGAAAAATTTACGATTCAACCTTTAAACCCTCTAATGATTAATGAACTTGTCCACCAACAGAATGGTCAAGGGTTATGTGCATTTAGTTACAGCACCTAACTCATCCCATAAATCGCTCCGACTATTGAACCCGAGCAAGAATATTTTAACCAATAAGACTATTTGTATATTTTTTTTTACAAATAGGATTTGGATATAGATGGATATTGGATATAGATGACCTAGTGAGATTTAATATGCGTATTTCAAATATTATATTTACTGAAATACATGAGAACTTTCTGCACTCTTTTCTTTTGCGTAGATTCAATTGATGTGTTCTACGCGCGGCTTCCGGTTTGATGTATTGGCTGACAGTAAACTAATAGACGGGGTCACGTGACCCCGTCAGGTTGCCTTATTTATTTTATTTTACATTTTAATTAAAATTTATAGTTCTAGCATATTAGATGATTCATTTTATCCCGTAACCTACACATAACGTATAGCAAATTTGTAAAGAGTAGCTAAGTTTTTTAAGAGAGGAAACTAAAGATGTTACTAAACATAATAATTGACAACTGTTAATATTAAAGGAGGCATATTGTGTGATGCCCGACAAGCATTTTATCTTTATGGGATATTACTTACGAGGTCCAGAGTGCAACTGATTGTCTGTAAAAAAAAAAAACCCGAAAACATTTTTTTAAACAAACAAGATAAAACTACTGCGTTGATCATCTACGCGTTTGATATATATGTCAGATATCATAAGGTGTGTAACCACAATGATTGCTAGTCAATTACGTTAATAGCACGTTAATAGCAAAATATAAAGTAGCGATGCAAGTATAAGATTTTGAATACAAATAACCGTATTATAGAGACAGGAGTAAACACTTTTCCATTGTAATTTCCCATAAAGTAATCATGATTGCATCTGTCGGAAGGTATGTACTTTATGGAATTTATAGTTGAATAACTTGTGATATTATAATAAACTAAACATGCATTGCATTACAGAAAGAATAACATTAGGCATCTTATCATACTGGATACAAAACTCTTTGATTTATATCGGAATACAACCAGTAAACATTCAACGGGCTACATGCATTATAAACAAATATATATTGCAAAAAAGTCTCCATAAAATGGTACGTTTGACGCAATGTGTATCACTACGACCATCAAAGTTAATTTCATTGTTACAATGAGTCATGTCTACCTTAAAGACTCTGTAGTGTATGGTTTTGTCCATCAACAATGGAAAATTTTTAATTGCTTTAATTATAATTATAAATCTAGAACTTATTTCTAGAAACCTTTTTTTAATCAAGATACACATAATAAAAATATATTCAATAAAATGAATTGAATGTGTTGTGTTATTTGATTTCCATGAAGTAACTCCTGCAAAATTACGCCTATCGAAAAGTATCCGATAAAATAGTATGTATGCTTACCAAGTCGAAACTGTGAAAGTGTATCTGTAAAGAGATATATTTAATTATATTTCCATAAAAATTAAACGATACATCTGGGATAATTTAAGCTTTTATTTCATGCAAACTATTTTCATTCTTGTAATACTTTTAAAAAATTATTTTTGCAGACCTTCGCAAATCATTATTTGCCATTTGAAATAACGTTTCCTTTTTAGCATCCTGGTATCTTGTATTGAATAATGAAATATTAAAAAAAATGTTTAAGAAAATTTGGGTTCCAATATAATTATTATTTCAGATAAAATTCCTTTGACATCTAAACTGTATTCAAATACATGTACATGTACCTGTAATAATGAATATTGTTTACATTGTTTAATGATGCCTTGAAGTTTACTTTGCCTGTGTAATATCGTGATTGATCGAATGTTTTAGCAAGATTAAAAACAATGATTGCAAGGAATGGCATCTGACTTTCAAATAATTTTCAAAATTTTCAAATCTCTCTCTCTCTCTCTCTCTCTCTCTCTCTCTCTCTCTCTCTCTCTCTATTTATCTATCTCCTCAAAAAGAAAAATTAAGTGTACTTCGGTTTGTTACTGATTGTATACGGGAATTGAGAGTTTATAGGCCCTTTTAATGTTCGTTTGTTATTGACTGTCTATGGAAATGTGTCGTGTTGTTTAAGCACATTAAAGGGTCGCCTCCACGGACTTTAACAACATTTACTAACCCGACAAATTTGCTTAGATAGCTAATCATAACCCTATTAATAGTAGTATATGTTACCTTAATATAAGGAAGAACTGTTTCTTCCTTCGATGTAAAGTACTTATCGATTTTAACGCTAAATTACATACTTTTACTTACTTTATACAAATGCTATATGAGATTCAATGATGGCTGTGAAAAAAAATCATAAGCGTTACCATATGCATATTTCTGCAATATGCCAACTAGCTACCTTCACACCCCTTATTGATAACCAAATGTACCAAATTCTTGGTCTTAAAATCGACTCTTTTTTTAAAAAATATTAACATTGGTAAGTAGATTCAACTCACACGAATATTTGTTGTTTTATGTAAGCAAGTTTAATTGCATCATTGTTGGGAGTGGAAGTTTAATACTTATAACGTTCATTTTGTCTAAAGACCCGAATAAAAGTCCACTGCAAATGAAGCTACATCAATATTCGTTGAGGTCTAATTTTCGTTTCGTTGTGGATCCACGAAATCAAATGTTTAAGATACGTGAATACATATTTAATGACAAAACCATTGTACACGAGTTTCATTAATCGTCGCCATTTTCCTTCAACCACAAAAATTAAAGCAGATGAATATTAATGAAACCACAGTTGATATGGATACACTTACTTATTGGTGTTGTGCATCCTCTTCTACCGATGGAACATGGATTTGGTTGTATCTTGCATTTTAAAAGACATAACGTTGTTCCACCCAAAGGACTGCCAGACTCTGGTTTAAAAAAAAAATTGAACAACAATTGTACACAATATCTACAAGCGTTTGTACAGTAGAGTTGCTGATAACGAATCACTTCGTAATTTTGCGTTAGGTCATACTCGAGTTTGAATCTATTTTAAAACAGGCTGTGCTTAATTTAACTTAAAAGTACGTGTATAATACATGTATATCTGTACTCAACAATCAATTTTCTCCATTAGCAAATCGAGCGTTCGGAAGGTAGTTACATTTAAATTATTTAAGCTATAATCGACGAAAAAAAATGAGTTAAAAATATGGTATTTCAATTTGATTCGAAATTAATAAAACTTAAAAGACTTTTAAAACACAAAATTCAGCTGTATAATTTCACAAAAATACTAAATAAAAACACATCCGCCTTCTCTCCATATCCCTATTTCAACATACATATGTGTGTATAATATAATACTAAAAGTTCTATAATACTATGTAGCTGTTTTATTTTGGCTGGGATATAATTTTGGCCTATTTTGGCGATTTTTGAAAATTCACCAAATTAAAATCAACTAATTTAAGTACTTTCTATGTAGATTTTATTGACAAACATGTAGTTTTTGGAGATTATTTTTTCATATATTTTTTAAAGTCCGTTAGCATGATAAAAAGGCACAATTGTTGCATGCACATAGTGTTACAGATACAAATATACATTTACTCAGAATCAATACAAAACTAATGTAAACAAATAAAGGCTAACATTACTATAAATTAGAATTTAATTGTTTAAACACCATATCACTTTTCCCTGTTTGGGTGTGTAGTTAGCCCCAGTGACAGGGGAGTTAGCTTGTGTTGTTTAGGAGACATGTCACTAGACATTATCGACTCAGGTGCAGATAATTTTCTGATTAACGGTTTCTTCACTTACAATGAAATAGAAAAAAGGATTTTTTTTAATAAGGTATACTTTTTTCATGCATATATTAAGGACTATTTATCTATTTCAATTGAAAATATTGAAGCGTGTGAAGCCAAGGTCGGACATCAAATTGTTTCACCTTGTAATAATGACAGGAATTTTGCTAAAGTACATTACCGGTAACTTTTCAGCTATTAAAAAGAAAATGGCATTAGATTTTTAATGAAGGGTGAAGGATTCACAAAATTATATCCGCCAAAATTAATGATATACCTTGTAGGCCCAAATCTTCCAAATTTGTGTCCCGTCAAAAAACCGGCTATACGATATATTGTCATAATATACAGTTTTTTGGCATCCCCATCCATAAGTTTTCAAAGATATTTTCCTCATTTCACCATCACAACGGCACATCTACTGCCTCGGGGTGTTTAAGTACCTTATACATGTATATAGGCCCCTGACGTTAAAACATTCCTTTAAATGGAATATTGTTTTCCTCACATTTTCTTTCCGAAATTCTTGTAAATCTAAAATTTACAAATATTTCTTTTCTCCATTATGCCCCTTTCATGCATACACTGTGCATCACCCATTATCAAGCTTTCAAAGCATGTACGAAGTTTACATTCATTTCTGATCAATATTATGCTCTGATTGTCTGGTTTGTTTACAATTTCAACACAGAAAAACATATAATATTGATATTTTTATGATAATTAGTGTGAAAAAAAAATCATTTTTGAGGACAGGAAATGTTCCGCTGGGAATGGGACCTTATATCAGAAAATATAAGATTAATGTCTTAAAGTGATTTTCTAATGAGAACACATCGTTAATGGCAACTTCACTGACCTCACATATCCTGTTAGAGATTACATCCACGATTTATCTCATAACTTATTAATATTCTTATTTACTGCGTTAACTTCATATTTAACTTTCTCTAAATAACTGTTAATTTCTTCAAAATAATGCAGAGAACACATCTGAACTAGTATATCATTTTGATGAGATGGAGAGCTGTTCTGGATTATTAATCATTTATAATTTTCATATCAGATAACCTTCATACAACCCATGATGAAATATTCCGTCAGTTTTGTCATTAATGGTATTTGTGTAACTTCACTACCTGTTCGTCTGTAAAATTTATAGCAGTCAAGCAATTATAAAAAATGTGTTTACAAAATATGTATAAAAGACTTACGCCTCTGACCCACGACGCCCATTCTTCCGTTCTCAAAAGATATCAAGGAACAAGCTACGTTTACCAATAGATACAGGACACAAACAACCAGCAAAAAATTTCCTCTCCAATCCATGATCGAAGTTCTACTCGGGTTTACCTTTACCAATCTTATGAATGTAAGTTACGCATTGTGTAATATTCAGGGAATGAAATGCAGGTAAATAACAAAGCTATTTGACACATTTGCATGCCTAATTAGATCACCAGTAAATTCCAAAGCAGGACTTCATAAGTTTTAACATTCATCTTTTTTGTAAACAGTCATGGTCGCTCGACACACCCACATTTCATTTGATAGATCTATATATGATCGAGGATTAAAGCTTTTATCTATAAATCTTTCTTTGTAAAGGTTGTGATAGCATAACAAATGTATCGCTGTAATTTTTCTGCAGTTTGTGTGTGTGTGCTAATTTATTTAGGTTTCAAATCAGCCACAGAAAATTAACTTGCAAAGACGTTATATGCTATCCTTAACATGAAATCAGAAATCGTGTACATAAATCAAAATGAATCAAGTTAAATTATTTTAGATAGCTACAAGGAAAGGGGTGAGTACAACATACATGAACCCAGAGACAAGGTGACAACAAAACTTTAAAGGGGAGGGAAATTTTATTTATATTGATAAATTGGTTTAAATTATCATATGTGGTTATGCTGTTTTGAAAATGAACTACATAATTAAGCTTTATTGCACGTTTGATGTTAAAGAAATTGTATTAACTGGAGGCTGACATGATGTAGAACTCTTTGTATTAACCCCCCCCCCCCCAAAAAAAAAAATGATTATTTTGACGTCACACCATCTATTCCGGTTTGGTTTACATATACAACGTGCACAGCGCTCTGAATTAAACGCTAGTTTATGCCTTTCTGTTAATCAAGTAATCGACTGAACAAACTAGATAATGTTTAGGTTCGCACGTCAATATAAAGAATAAACGCATGTATGCATAAATATATGCATTTTTATTAAATAAATAAAAGCTGTAAATCTGCTATCTTTAAATGTTGAAAATGACCTCTAGTATATTTTTATTCCAACCTAAAGCTCAATAATATTAGTTTTTTCCCAGCGTCTGTTGTCGTTGTAGGCGGGTCAACGTTTTTCACATTTTCATCTTCTTTACCGGCCATGCAATTGTTACAGTAACCATACTTGGCACAAATCATCCTTGGTTAAAGGCAAGGGCAAGATCCCGTATTAAGAAAAGGGTATTATTAGGAAATTAAAGCTGATATGAATTCATAAAAGCATTTGGTCGCCATATTAGTTTTGATTGCTCATCTACAGCCACTGGGGTATATATACCGGTCGAGAAAGTTACGGTCGGTTGCTTTCCGATCGATGCATTCGGGTTGCCATATACCAAATTTCATTTTCTTATGTGCAACCTCTGCAAAGAAAATAAACGGAAACTGCAAATAATTGAATTTTTTCTAAGTCCAAGGAGCATAACTCTGCCAAAAATTGTTTGGTAGTACCAAAAACATAAGTTGACCTAGATATTCTTATAATAAATCTGCACATCAAATTTCTTTTCAGTATGTGTGCAACCTCTGCAAAGAAAATAAACGGAAACTGCAAATAATTGAATTTTTTCTAAGTCCAAGGAGCATAACTCTGCCAAAAATTGTTTGGTAGTACCAAAAACATAAGTTGACCTAGATATTCTTATAATAAATCTGCACATCAAATTTCTTTTCAGTATGTGCAACCTCTGCGAAGATATTGAACGGAATCTATTGGTGGACCGACAGACATGAGCAAAGCAATATGCCCTCCTTTCTCCGAAGGGGAGCATAAAAAAAAATGACTGATAGTCTCAATGTCCTTCTTGCAAAATGAGTCAATGATTTTAATTTTGTGGAGATAGTAGTTACAAGGAAGTATTCTATGTAATATTTGAAACAGAAGCCACTGTAGCTAAATTCTTGTGTTGTTTTCAACGGTAGTTCAAATATATATTTTTTATGAAGTCTGAGAGAATTCCCTTTCTGTTCCCGCCACTTCCATGCTAATCGGTATCACAATGTTATGTTAAATAGATACTGTGGAATCATCAATGTTCTTGGGGGACCAATGTTCGTGGCTTTCATGGGTAACCCTTGCCCACGAAGTTAAATCCCCACGAACGTATATAAAAGTATTTGTTTAATATTTATTGAAATTACCCTGATTACACTACCAACGAAATTACGTCCACACGAACCACGAAAATTTTGGCTACCCACGAACATTGATCCCCACGAATAAAAATGATTCCACAGTAAGATATAATATAACAAGAGACAAAAGTGTATAAATGACAATATATTAAAGACATCTAGATGCCTATTCTTGCTATAATACATCATTTACGTTGATGTACTGTAGTGATAAATGATGAATGTTCATACATGAACACTTTGAGATAACAAAACTGTTGTATTATATAATAACAAATTCAGTACTATTAAGTGCAATAAAAATGTAAAAGAATGTTTTCCATATGAGTTGAACATTTCTTTGGCGCTTTAGTACATGTTTCACACCTTGAACACACCTCAAACAATGTTTTTTTATGTTTTTTTTATGCCCTTTTAGTCCCTATCAAGTCTTTAAACTCTTTATTAATTCCCAATTTGATTCATGTATGCAGTGGCTATATGTTTGACACCCTACATATATTTAGAATTGTATCATGATTTATCATGAAATACATATTTGGTGATAAAGGTGAAACTTCCGAAATGTCGTGATCATAAACACCTTTCCTGTCCAGTCTATTAATTAGAATGTAAGAAGTCGCATGAATGATCGCATTGAACAAATGCATACAGTTGCTAACCGCTTTTGTTTAAAAAAATAAATAAAATGCAATTACTCATCAATGCATATATATAAGATTTAAATACATGTACATGTTATATCATTCAGTAATGTAATATTTAAATAATATTTCATTACAATAAAACATACAATGTATATATTACATAGTATCAACAGTGATTTATAAAACCATTGCTTTACATCAAATATACATGCTACAATTTATCCTTATGCAAAAAAACTCAATATTTTTTCGAAATACTTTGTTTTGTTTCAGAAAAATTGTCAACTCTACAAACAGTTCTTTCGGCACATTAACGTGGTCGATACACTTAGTATTTCGTTCAGCTCAAAACAAGTTTTCAAGATGTAACAAAGAAATTAGGACTAATATAGCAATGCAATTACACGAAAATTACTTTTTTCTAAATATCATCCAAAATGCAGAAGGATTCACTGTGATGCCTCCAGTGGCTTTGGTGGTTGGTTGTGGAGATGGACTTGTTATGGTTGTAAATATATTATGTTGTTCCTCTGTAACATCTTTCTCGAGGATCGTTGTTGTTCTTGTTGATGTTTTTGTTGTTGTGGGTGGTGGTGTTAATGGAAATGAAGGTTGAGATATAAATTGATTTTCTAGAAAGATCAAACGTGTAGTATTTAGTTTTTTATTAATTAAAAGCAAAATATATGAGCTAAACTTATAAAACAGTTACAAATAAGTATTTGTCAGCTTTCGCAGTAATTTCATGATAAAAATTCATAGATGGAGATAACAAAAAAATGACAGCCGATGTTTAGACAAAGATTTTCTTTAAAAAGTCACACGTCAGCACCTGGCCAGTGATGAAAGTTACATGTATACCAGACTTGAAGTAGAGACAAAAACAAGCACAACTTCTAAAAAGATGAATAGAATTAATTGAATTGTTCGCAGATAGAAAGGGAAAATTTGATCTAGGCGGTGTAAAAATATTAGCCACATATACAATATGAAATAAAGATTTGAATGAATTATAAATAACTTACCAAATCCAGAACCTGAAACTGTAAAAAGATAGATGTAAAACATTGTTTCATCAAGCGTAAATATTAAAGAACGAACATTAGAGTAAGAGAATTTCATGTAAGATTGGATTAATAATTAATAATTTGTTATGATACAACATAATGTCCATTGCCTGAACGGTCACCTATGTATGATACAGCCCTTAAATAAAATGAATTTTAATAAAGACAACTCTTTCTTGTGTTTTACATTACTAGGCTACAGACAGAAAGATAAAGATAAAAGTTTCATGTTTCGCAGATTTGAATAGTATACATGTACATTTGTGAAACATTGGGGTAATCGGGAGGGTATGGATTTGATTTTTGCTATATTTTGAGTTTAAACTTAAGTTGAAATTTATTAAGTCTTAGCTTTTTATTAATGTAACATTATGATAATTCTAGAAGACACTGTGAATGAGAGTCTCTCAGGTACAGATTAATAATGATTCATAAATATAAACCTTATATATATATATATATATATATATATATATATATATATATATATATATATATATAATTCATAAATATGAAATTTATATAATTTCTGGGGTTCTTAAAGAATGTTTCTAGTTAAATGTTGTGCGGTATTCAAAAAAAAAATCTTTAAGTTTTCCACACAGAAATGAACTCTATAAAACTATTTACTATTTGATCAATGTAACCTTTAACAGCATAAATTCTGACCCACATGGCTCTGGGAAGATGAATTTCAAAGAACATTTCTAATGAAAATTTTCTAATCGAACAGTAGATTGCAAAAACTTGAGAAGCATTTTCTTTCAAACAATTCATGTTAACAAATGACCCCAGCCAATAGACAGCTCTTTCCTCAGGGGCTTACTTGCTTATGATAATCATGTCTAAGTATGTCTGCTAAATGCCCCTGCGTAAAGAAAAACAGAATGCATCAGTTTTTTAATTTTACATTTTAAACCAAATTTATGGTTTCTAGGATTTTTTAACCTACACATAACGCATAGGAAATTTTGTAAAGACTTGATAAATATTTAAAAAAAAAGAAGCTAAAATGTTAATAAAATCAACAGCCGACACTTGTTAATATTAAAGGGGGAATATTGTTTGATGCCTGTGTAAAAATGAATAGTGACCGCCGTAGAATAATGAGCGGGGATCATTTTTCGACGTAGAATATTGATCCCCAGCTGTAGAATAAATGGATTTTTTTAAGAAAAAAGACCCCCTTAGAAAAATGACCCCTGCCGTAAACAATGAAATGTGGTAATAAGGAACAGAGTTAAAAAAAAAACAAAAGTCCAAAGAAAAATACAGAACAGGAGCAGATCAAACACGGACCTCTAAAAAATTAGAATAGGTATTGGTTACCCCATATCAAAGCTATTCGACAATCAAATTATTTGAATTTTCAAAAAACTGCATCTACATGTAGTCCACATTATAAATTTTATTCTTTACGTATACAATGTTTCAATTAAAGTTTTATGTAAAAGTAAATACAGTACATCTGTGCCTACCGTGTAGGAACGGAATGAAATATAGTGTGTTACATTACATAGAGTTCTTCAGGAGGCTGGGTGGTCAACAAATTAACCATCAGATCTGCCTTAAACATGAACATAATATATTTTTCGTCCATATACACTAACATTTACATGTAGTTAAGAAAAAAAATTCGAAATTTTAGGTTTAAAATAAATTATGTCAGTTTCCTATATGTTTATACAGAGCTCCCCTTCTTAGGAGTTTTATATAGTCTAAAAATGACCACGGTCATCGAGTCCTCAATATTTTGATTAAAGGTTCCTCTACACACCAATATTTTATTCGATGGCTCTATAAAGATTTTTTTTTTATAGAAACATGGTATCACAAATCAGACATTAAGATCAGCTTTGAATTATTTTAAACTTTTCATAATTTTGGTTTAATCATTAATTCTGGGTCTACTCTTTCATTGCCGATAAACAGAATTTCGTTATATAGTGACTTGTATCTCGAAATAATTTTAATGTGTTTTCACTCCTAATAATGTGGAAACATGTAACTTGTTTTGATGAGAACTATACCTGTGTACAATATGTTAGTTTCTTGTTATAACGAGAGAATTTTATTTTCTAAAATATACCCTTCTTTTACTTTAAATTTAATTGAATATGAATTGTAATTAAGATCTGCCGCTTCCAACGGAAGACCTTTTTGTTTTCGTACTGTTTATTATTTTTTCCCCAAATTTTGTGCTCGAGATTTCTCGGTGACTATTCGACCGATCTCAAAAACTTTTTCACAGGTAAGATGTGATCTGAATTTTATAGGATTTTGAAATGTTTGTCGTCGTCATGACTTCCGGTCCCGATTTACGGCCGATTTTGTAATTTTATACCGACTATTTTGTACAGAGCTGATGCCAGAAACTATCAGAGATATGACTTTGAAATTTTCAGGATAGGTAGACTATAGTTTGAAGTTGTGCACAATTAAGTTGTTTTGCACCAATGGCGCCATTTCTTGGAGCTCACTTAGGCACGAACATTGGGTACAAATTTTATTAAAATTTTCATAGGTTTTGATCTGTATTTTTTTTTATCAATTGATATTTTGTTAAGACATATATATAACTAGAAACGAGCTCGTTGCAAGCAAGACTAGGTCTTCCGTCGCAGCTGCGTCATACTTGTGACATAATACAAAATCGATTACCTGGCCTTGATACAATGTTAGATGTATAGGCCCTTCGTAAAAGAAACAAATGCTTTCGATATACATAATAGTTTGTTTCATGATGATTTGTACGTGAAATACAATTGCTCTAGAGCCATATACATGTACATTAAAGTTTATTGATATAATATCGTTATGTTGTGTTATTATATTTCTAATAATGCATAAAGCCTAATTAAGCTAATACATGTAGATTTAGTCTTAGATTGGATGAAAATAATGTCTTGGGCATAGGACTCTTAGCTCTTAGGGCTTAGTCATTTTTATTAATTGTTTGGGGATTGTCTGGAACTTATATATAACATTTTTATCTATTATTGTTTTTGTTAACGTAACTAACTTGTAAACTCTTTAGCGATGCCTGCTCAGAAATTTAATTTATCGTGTTCATCGTATTTGTAAACATATCGGTACCATTTCATTATTTCTAAAGCAGCATGACTTGATTGGATCTATAAAAATCACAGTTGTAATTTTTTTTTCTATTATACTACAGTATAAACATCTGTTTTTTAACTTCTGGAACACCCCCCCCCCCCACTCAGTTTTCTTCGATCAACATAGTACTAATATTTGTGTATCTTTGTCAAGGCGATTGATGAAAATAACGTGTCTACTAAAAGTACTATACGATATAAGCAAACAGAGATCTTTAAAAGTTATCTATAGTTTGTTGTTTTTTGCATGTGCAGTTTATTTTGAGTAACTTATTTAATCATCATAATTGTGTAAATATATTAGACAGAATCATATGGACGACGACTTTATTCACACATTGGGTATACCCGATATGAAGTTCAAAAGACATGACATTTTACGCGCATTTAAAAAAAAATACAGTTATATGCGGAAATCCTGAAATTTTTACCGGGGGTTCTGAGGAATTATTTTGTTTTCCGGGGAGGTGGCAAGGACCGAAACCTTTTTCCGGTCACTTTAAGCATTTTTTTAATTAATCATTTTCAAAATTATCGGAATGCAGCGCTAAAAAATAAAATGCGAAAAGTTAGTCTCAGTGAGTATTCGGCAAACCTGCGTACGCGTATGAAAGAAATGGTAATATTCAAGATTTTGTTTTCAGACCGAGAGCTACAGATTTGCAGCTAAAGATCATCTGCCTCTTATTGATCATGTCAATTTATTTTTGTTTCAAGGAGGCAGTTTTTTTTTTTTTTTACATCAATGAGTTTTTCCCTTTAAAAGAGCAAGAAATCGGTCACATTTTTTCAGTGTTATCATTTTAAAATTCATTTAAGGCTCTAATAAAGTTTTATATGAAGTTTCAAGATACAACTCTTCATTGCTTTATCCGAAACGTTGCATGAAAAAAAGATTAACATTGCATTCTTTTAAAATACAAAAAGACATGCCCAATGAGCTTAGATTTACAGCTTACAAACAACCATAAAGAGAGATTGAGAACAACTATTTTTTCTTATTTATTTTTAAATCAAAAGAAATTCAAGAAAAAATCAGAAGAGTTTTTCTTTATATGCATAAATGATAACATTGATCAGCAAGGGGTTCTATATCGTGCCAGCACCTACGGTCTGATACACTGTAACATGGGTCTTTGGACTTTGGATTTAAAGCTTGCTTCTTTCTTTGGGGGGGGGGGGGGGGTATTTTATTTATCTTTTTAGTATACTCTACTTATAATGTATTCGATTTTGTATACAAACGGAGTTATTGATACTATAATATCAATGTAAAAAGGACAGAGAATATCTCTCTCTCTCTCTCTCTCTCTCTCTCTCTCTCTCTCTCTCTCTCTCTCTCTCTCGTGAATTCAAAATGCTCAAACAACACAAACGAAAGGTTGACCAGGCAAGACTAAATGTGCATAAGTCTGGGTCCGCCTTCATAAAACTTTAAGAATTTAAGAATTCTTGAGAAATATTTAAAAATAAAAAAGCTCAACTTTTTCATGGCAGTGGCCGAGTCTGAGAATTGGGAAAATTCTTAGACTTGAGACCATTCTCAGATTCAAGAATGTTTTATGGCGGCGGACCCTGGCGTATACATCCATGCATTGAAGTTTCAGCATTAATTGAGAAAATTCACCACATACCGTTAAGATAAATACTAATCATGATAAACTTAAAATTAGCCGGCGAGATTTCGTTTCTCGGATACCCGACTGCACCTACTAGTATGAATTTGTAGTATGTTTTGGAGGTTTATTTCAAATAACATTTATCGGAATCAATTTTGTTTGTTGGTTTGTTTTGTTTAATGAAAAGGGGGATAATGAAAATGTGTAATTTTCCATATGAAGTCCTAGCATATTTTCTTAATGATTATCATAAGCCATTGGAAAAAAGAAATATTATATCAAGCAGTTCTTATGCGCAGATCACGCATTCCTCTATGATTTGCACACTTATGAAAGGAGAAATACATTTCCAAAGAGATTATTGATAGTTGACATTGAGTTCCAGCTTGTTTTCTGCCTTATGCAAGCACGTGTGTAATCCTGATTTAAATATAGATATCATGGCCGGGGCCGGGAGATGTCATCGCAACAAGATAGTATGAACATTGTTAATAAATGATTGATATTGAATTGCTAATAATGAGCAAAATCAAAAGTTAAGATTGACATACAGTCTGGAAAGTCAACAGGAAGAACTAAAATGCCAAGGAGTTTTGTTTCAGAAGCCAAATTTTCTTTATCTGCTGGACGATTTCATTCGTCTTGAATAGGGTGTAAGTTGAGTGTCTTACTAAATGTACATGCTCACACTTCAACCGATTAAAAAGTGACTGTAAGTTAGATTTATAAATCGTTTCTAAAACATTTAACCTTATATATCGTTGTTAACAAATTCAAAACTTTGATCGATTAAATTGATTTAATACCGCCACCCCGATATGGAAGAATCCATTTTAGCCAATGGAAATTTCATTGATACGAAATCGCGCCAGAATGTCTCATTCATAAATTTTTACGCACCGTTATAGTGGACGAGTCCAAAATGAGAGACACATCAACAATGTTAATAATCTGGAGCATACATGTACCATGCCGGCAGTTTACTTTGCGTTTATTTTCTCGTTTTGAGAGTCCTTTGCTTAAAAATGATGGAAAGGCCTTGAAGTTTGCTATCTTCGTGTCATAATATATCATGTAAAACTATTTTCAGTTCACTGAAAAGCTTAAAATAAAGAAATAATTTTATTGAAAATAATATAAATGGCCGTTATAAATCCTATGTCAAACGACTTATTACTTCTTGAATCTGCACGTCTCTTTAATGAATTTATGAACAGCGGCAAATCTTAAAATGTATACATTTTTTAAGGTAATTATAGCTGCAAGTCTGTAGCCCCCGGTCTAAAAACAAGAGGCCCATGGGCCACATCGCTCACCTGAGCAATGATAGACATAATAAAATCAGCTTTATGGAGTCATACAAAATATCTGAACAATGTCGTATAATAGTTCCTGTATATAAAAAATTCCCCTCCATATTCTTATGTTTATCATTGACCCCTTTTGTAAAAGGGTGATTTTACAGTCGTATTACATATTGAGCATTGCAGTTCTCGAGAAAATGATCAGACTTAAACAACTGTTTACATAGGATTATAAACCTATATCAAACTTTGAACCCCTTGTGAGGCCAAAGAATTGTCCAGGGACCAGAGTCTAAACAATTTTAAAGAATTAACAATAATTTAAAATGCTTGCATACAAGTAAAACCATATATAATAACATTTAGTTTTTGTGGATAATTTAAATGTTTTCCTTTTTAAAATTGGACCCCCCCCCCCCCCATGTGATCCAACCCTAGTGCTGAAGATTATGATTTTGACAAATTTTAATCTAGACTATCTGTATTGACTTTTTAGGCAAATGATTTTTAAAAATATTTTCCTATATATTCCTATGTAAAAGTTTGAACCCCCCACCCCCATTGTGGCCCCACCCTACCCCCAGAATCATGAATTGAACAAACTTGAATCTTCCATACCTGAGGACGCTTCCACACAAGTTACAGCTTTTCTACTCGATCGGTTTCTGAGAAAAAGATTTTTAAAGATTTTCTCTATATATTCAGATGTGAAAATTTGACCCCCTCTGGGGCCAACACAACCCCTGGGGATCATGATTTTATCAAACTTGAATCTACCCTAACCGAGGATGCTTTCATACAAGTTTCAGTATTTCTGGCCGATCAGTTTCTGAGAAGAAGATTTTTAAAGATTTTTCTCTATATATTGTAAAAATTCAACCCCCCCATTGTGGCCCAAAGCTACCATTGGGATTATGATTTGAACAAATTTGAATCTACACTACCTGAGGATGCTTCCACACAAGTTACAGCTTTTCTAGCTGATCAATTTCAGAGAAGAAGATTTTTAAAGATTTACTCTATATATTCCTATGTAAAAATTTGACCCCCAACTGTGGCCCCACCCTACCCCCGGGAATCATGTTTTGAACAACTTAAATCTACACTACCTGAGAATGCTTCCACATAAGTTACAGCTTTTCTGGCTGATCAGTTTCTGAGAAGAAGATTATTAAAGATTTACTTTATTAATTCCCATTTAAAAATTTGACCCCCCTTGTGGCCCCACCCTACCCCTGGGGATCATGAGTTGAACAAACTTGAATCTAAACTACCAGAGGATGCTTCCACACAAGTCACAGCTTTTCTGGCTGATCAGTTTCAGAGAAGAAAATTTTTAAAGATTTACTCTATATATTCTTATGTAAAAATTCGACCCCCCCCCCCATTGTGGCCCCACCCTACCCTTGGGGATCATGAGTTGAACAAACTTGAATCTACACTACCTGAGGATGCTTCAACACAAGTTTCAGCTTTTCTGGCCGAATGGTTTTTGAGAATAAGATTTTTGAAAATACCAACAAATTATCAATGATTTCTTAATTATCTCCCCTTGAAAGAGGGCGTGGCCCTTCATATTAACAAACTTGAATCCCCTTCACCTAAGGATGCTTTGTGCCAACTTTGGTTGAAATAGGCCCAGTGGTTCTGGAAAAGAAGTCGAAAATGTAAAACGTTTATGGACAGACGGACAGACGGACAGACGGACGGACGGACGCCGGACAAAAAGTGATCAGAAAAGCTCACTTGAGCTTTTAGCTCAGGTGAGCTAAAAATGGATGATAGTCAATCTGAATTTTTTTTCTGACCGAGAGCTACATATATGCAGCAAAGGTAACTATTACATGCTTCAAATTAAATAATTTTGTTTAATCATGCAAGGCTGAAGCTTTTAGGAAAGTTGTTAAAAAAAACAAACATCTCTACACTTTGTCTGTACATTCGCTATTTGTAGAACAAGCAGAATCAGTGTATTGTAGAAAATTGAGTTTAATTACCATGTATTGGAACCATTTTATTAACACATCTCACAGTAATGAAACAATTCAAGATGTCTCCGTAATCGTAAACCAGTGGGGCGTTTAAACGTGTGTACTTTACCAGCTCTACAAGCACATGCACTGTCGTCTGGGCGACGGTCTATATACAGCTAGAGACTGTGTTATCGATCGGTTACCTGAGTCTCGGAATGCATCTAAATATAGAGAGGGGCACATTTTTGAAAAAAACAACAGAAATAAAGTCAAAGAGGTTCATTTTTATGAAATGAAAATGAACACATCAATAAAAACATTTGGGAATTTTATGGTGAATCATCTTTACGCGCAACGTGTATCAGTTAGTGAATAACAAGAACCCCTTTCATAACCTCTTGCACGTGCACACCCCCACGGAAAATAGGTCGATCCGGCTTAAATTGTTTCTGCTAAAACTGACTATATATTACAAAAACATCACATTGAATACTACGTATGGAATCAGAATTAATTTTTCAACAACTTTGCTTCAATAATGCATAAGACATTTTTTTTCCTTTACAAGTTATTGACAAAAAACTTTTGAAGCCTCTAACTCCCTAATAATAGTGGCCAGTCCCTTTTTCTTAATACCAAACAAAAGGTCTCGGTAAGACCCACAACTTTTGAAATACATCTTATAACAAATTATTATCAAGTGGAGAACTAGAAAGGAAAATACATGAAAATGTTTGCAATTTTTTATAACTTTTATTTCAACACCTATATCACTCCTTTTGTTTGCATTTAAATAACAAATGAAATATGTCTTGCACCATTTCTATGTATCTGCTTCCAAACCAGCCAATCCTTGAGATTCTGCCAGTTATCGTTAAAGCTAAATCCATCCGACAAAAGGTGTCGTTAAAATTTACTTAAAGGGGAATAACTAAAAAACGGATAGGAATTTTCATCATGTAAAATATGTAACGATAATATTACGCGCCATGTTATCAGACCTGAAAATTTCAAACTAATCGGTGAATAAACTAGCGAGATATAAAGGTTCAAAGTTGGCGTCTAGAAGAAAAAAAAAATAAGAAATCTGAATTTTTTTCAGAATAATAGTTATGTCTTCCGTTCGGAAACGGAAGACCTTAATAAAACTGGTAGAGTATCAAAAGTTCTTTCCAACAAACCAAGAGACTCGTAAAGTCTATTACAAATTAACTCAATAATTGATAAAGATTTTGTAATGCATTATAGAAGCAAACTTGTTGATCGTACAATATCTGTTTGAAAAAAAAATTATTGCCACGCCCATTGATGACGTCATTAGGGAATTTTATTCATTATCTAAATTTGGTTATTTTATTTCCAAAAGAATATATCGTTATTGATTTAATATCAATAGATAGTTTTCATATGGCTAATTTTCCCTCAAAGTAATTTCCCTTGGCTGCCATCTTGAAGGTCAAGCTTTTCCTCTCGGAGCAACTAATTTAAAACCCATTATGCAGAAATATACAGGGAAAATAATATCGGAATTTCAAGTTAAAGGAGGATTAAGAATATGTATATTTGTCATCAAAATAGTGCTACCAACAGACTTGGTGCTAATACGTCAAAATGTCCAGTTTGACAAGTTGAAACTGGTTAAATAATGAAGGAATCTAGACTTGGTGACCTACAACATGGCCACCGAATGGAAGTCAATACTGCAAAATTGTGTCGATCGAAAACTATGATAAAATAGGATGAATGCTTACCAAGTCGAACCCATGGAAGTATATCTGTAAAGAGATATAATTAATTATATTTTTATAAAAAAAAATCAAACAATACATCTGAGATAGTTTAAGCTTTTTGATGTAGACTTTATTGATTCTTGTAATTTTTTTTATTATTATTTTGCGGACCTTAGCCAATCATTATCATAAAAACTTTTTTCAGCATCCGGGCATCTTGTACTGAATGATGAAGTTTTTAAAAAATATTTGTTTAAAATATTTTAGGTATCAATATAATCCCAATTTCGAATAAGATAAACAAATTCCTTAAATTAGCTATTAATTGTTTCAAGATACGTATCATTTTGCAATGTTTAGTGCATTTAGCGACGGTTGATAGACATCTCAACTTTTATTAAAATACCTGTAATGAATATTGTTTACATTGTTTAATGATGCTTTTAAGTTGACTATGCATGGATAATTTCGTTATCAATCGAAATTTTTAGCAACATTAAAAACAATGATTTAATGGAGTGACGGCAGACTCACATATAATTTGCTATTATTATATCAATATGCAAAAGGTTTTGGTCCTCGACAAAACGAAGCACTAAGTCTACTTAGGTTTGTCTTTGGCTGTATACGGAAATTAATAGGTCCTTTTAATGTTCGTTTATAATTGACTTTCTATGGAATCGGGGTTAAATCCGTTCAAGGATCGCCTTTTACAGACTTAAAGTAGTACATGTAACCTCAACATAAGAATACTTGGTTCTTCCTCCTATGTAAAGTACTAATCAATGATAATGCTAATATACGTACTTTTACTTACTTTAAATATTTGATATGAACGAGATTCAACGATTGATGCCAAAAAAATACATAAGCGTTTCCATATGCACATTCCTGAAATTTGCCTACAGCTACCTTCATATCCCGTGAGAATCATTAAATGACCGACATTTTGTGTTTCTCTTTCCAAAAGATTATCATTGGTTAGAAGAATCTTCTTACACGAATGTATGTTCCTTTATGTAAGCATGTTTAATAACACTG
This sequence comes from Magallana nippona, assembly GCA_033439105.1. NCBI lineage: Eukaryota > Metazoa > Mollusca > Bivalvia > Ostreida > Ostreidae > Magallana > Magallana nippona. The sequence goes on along the minus strand of CM065918.1, from coordinate 47,700,553 downwards.
AAATTTTCTAAAGACCCGGAAAAATATACACAGCAAATGAGGTTACATAAATATTTGTTGAGGACCAATTTTCGTTTCGTTGTGGATCCACGGAATCAAAGGTTCAAATTTAATGAAAACATATTCATTGACATGGTCATTGTCCACGAATTTACGTATCATCCAACCTCAGAAATTCAAGCACATGAATATTAATGAAATCACAGTAAACCTTATATATAGATATACTTACTTATTGGTGTTGGGCATCCTTTTCTACCGATGAAACGATCACATGGATTTGGTTTTATTATGCATTTTGAAAGACAACGCGTTATTCCAACCATATGGTTTCTTGGCTCTTTTGATGATGGGGCTTAAATGAAATGAACAACAATTGTAAACAATATCTAAAGCTTTTATACAGTGAGGTTGCTGATGAAGAATCACTTCGTGATTTAGCGTTAGCTCAGACTCGAGTTCAAGTTAATTTTTTTGTACAGCAATCTGCCAAAATTTGAGTGAAAAGTATAATATGATACTCAACAATCAATTCTCTCTATTACCGAATCAAGTGTTTAATTGGTAGATACATTCAAATAGCCTAAACTATAATCGACGAAAAAAAAATACGCAGACAATATGACATTTCATTTTGATTCGACATTTATAAACATAGGTAATCCAAGATTACAGAGCTCACCGTGATGAGGCATCACCTTTATGAGATCACCTTTATCATATTATCTGACAATCATAGTTATTGATCTTTATTAACATATTGTATATTAATGTGTGGTTTGACACAATATCGTATAACATCATATGGTATAATATTGTGTCATATTATATGTAAATTTCCTACTGTATTGTACGATACAATATATATCAGTACACTACTACAACTACCTTAATATAATGATATATAACAAAATTGTAACATACAGGTATGACACAATTGAATATTGTGTTTTATGATATAATATAATATAAACAATTCATATTGAATAAATCACAATACGATATAAAACTGTATCATGTGATACAATATTGTATTATATGAAATGAAACTGTATCATTTCATTGCACCTGATCCTACCTCTATTTTTTAAAGAGGTCCGTGTTTGCTCTGCTCCTGTTTTGTAATTTTCCTTTGGACTTTTGAATTTGAACACTGTTTGTTATCACCACATGTCATTTTTTTTTCATGTGATGTACCATATGATACGATATTTTATCAGGTGGTGTGATATCGTATCATATAATGATAATGTATCATGATATGATAAAATAGTTGTATAATATGATAATGTATCATGATATGATATTGTATTATATGATACAATCATGTCTCATATGATATGATACAATATTGCACCGTGTAATTCGATTAACTATTGTACCATGTTGTATTATATTGAATCTAATATATTGTATCATATGATATTTTATCATATGATACATTATTATATCATACAGCATTGCATCCTATTATATTATACAATATCATTGATATAATATCATGATATAATATCATATGATGTTATGTCATATAATCGAGACTCTATCGTATGATACAATACAATATACATGATATAATATTATATAAAATTATATAATATAATACATTATCAGAAAATATAATACAATATCAGATAATAATATATATCAATATAATTTTATATGTTACAATATCATGTTATATTTCAAAACATTAATCATACGATTCAATATCATAGGAATAGGAATTATATATATAAATGTATATAAATATATTACGATACATGCGCGGATCTAGAGGGGGGGTCGGGGGGGTCCGGACCCCCCCCTGGAATTTTCAAAGAAAAAAATACAATAAAACAATTTATAAGAAAAATGACTCGACTGTTATGTTATAGATATTTCTGAATTAACTTTTTTTTGTATTGTAATCAAATTTTATTATTGCGTGATTAGAATCAAAATCACAAATGTTATTCGGGTTTCGAAACGAATTTAAAAAGGTACGATTTGTTTAATGTCCTATTACGAGTCATTGACGTCACAATCTTGTCATAATGCTAATGCATCGTCATTAACTAAGTCATCGGCTGTATTATAGCTCTGCTTCAGACTCAGTGTGACAGGCTGTCTCTCGAATTCTGTTATTCGGTAACTGATTCCAATTATTTGAATAATAGTTCTCTCAAAATAATCTTGATTATCATTTCCTTCCATGTTTAACGCTTGCTTGTAGTTTAGTTATAGATGAAAATATATCATGGGTGAAAGGGATTTTGATCTTTTGCAAGCCACCTTGCTGAAAGCAGCAGCAAAAGGCTGGCAAGCCTTGCAGTTCGATGTATCTTTGAGATACACAAGTTTGAAGAAAGACTACACCTATGATCTGAGTAAAATGAGGTCCGATATATTGCCCAGAGACGGTAATGTGGACAACATTGCCGAAGCGATTTATCCAGCAGATGGCCCAGAAAATATTTGTCCTTTGAAAGTGTATGGGGATGGCAATTGCTTCTATAGGGCCCTCTCTAAAGCCATTTTTGGTTATGAAGGGAGACATACTGAACTTCGAGTCATGACTGTATTAGAACTGGTAAAAAATACGAGAAAATATGCGTCACAGGCAACTTACGACAAGATGTGTTCTAATCCTCCAAGTGTGCAATATGTTGTGGAGACGTCAGTATCGGACAGATCACTTGTTCCGGGGAATTTTCTCAAGTCTATTCAGAATGAAACTCTAAGTTCAATCAAATCAGGGGAATATTGTTCTTTAATTCATTTCTTCGCAGTGGCAAATGCTCTGAATCATCCAATATATAGCATCTACCCAACAATACAAAATGTTGCTGTAAACAGACATTATTTTCATCAAGAAATAAGGCCATTATCAGATGAAAAGGTACGTCAAGGTTCCCCCATCTACATCATGTGGTCACACACTGAAAATAGCAATCCAATCAATTGGTCACCAAATCATTTTGTTGTTTGTTTCTCAGTTTTACCTACAGATGTCCAAACCAATGAAATGAAGGAGCCTGCTCCTAAAAAGTCAAAACTTTGTATTGACTTAGATGATACCCCGGAGATCACCTTGGGCTCACAAAATGATAAAGCAAATAAAAAATCTGATGACAATGAATTTATTCAGACAACAGAAGATGAAATTGATAAAGATAAAACATCTATTGACGATTCAGGTTTTTCTGATCTTGGTAAAATTGTCACAGGTGCAATAAAGTTGAACACAATGTCCTCAGCTGAAAAGATAAGTTATATTCAGAATCAGCCCTTGCCAGACGATATCGCCAAGTTAAAAACAGGTCGTGCTCAAACAACGAATACAGGTGAACTAAAGAAGACTTTATCATTTCAATCTTCTTGGATGAATCAGTTTCCATGGTTGACCTTTAGCAAACTGTTAAATGGCGGTCTATGCAAGTTTTGTGTCATGTTCCCTCAATCAGATGTCCAACATCAAAATGCGTTTGTTACGCAACCTTTTACTGCGTATAAAAAAGCCCTTGGAAAAACATCTGCCCTTTTAAAGCATCAAAATTCAGAACACCACAAGAATGCCAAATCTGTTTATCACACAACCAAGATGACATCCGAAGTGCCATCTTCGTCTCTTCCGTATAAACTAAATCAGCAAAATCAGACACAGTATCAGCACAACATTAGGTTGCTTGAGAAAATAGTAGATGCGGTCATTCTGTGTGGGAAACAAAATATTCCTCTGCGAGGACACAGAGATGATAGTACAAGTGATTCTTCAAATAAAGGTAATTTCCTGGCAATATTACAGCTGTTGGCAAAGCATGATGAGCAGCTCATGTCTCATCTACAAACAGCAAAAAAGAATGCCTTATACACCAGCAAAACCATTCAAAATGAGGTTATCCAACTCATAGGAAATCACATCACAGGTAAAATTTTGAAGGGTCTACAAGGGAGGGGTTTTTATTCCATCATAGCCGATGAGGTAACAGACAAATATGCTAACAAAGAAGTTTTAGTCTTGTGTCTCAGATTTCTAGATACTAGAGAAAACCCTGCCACCATTAAGGAGGAATTCCTTGACTTTTCAAATATAGGCAGAACTACAGGGGAAGCAATTGCTGATAAACTCATTGAAATCCTCCGCTCGCTTGCAATTCCAATTGAGAACATGCGAGGGCAAGCATACGATGGTGCAGCAGCAATGGCATCGGAAAAACGGGGGTGTCAGGGACGAATGAAGTCTCTAAACCAATTAGCTTTGTTTACACATTGTCGGAGTCATGTGTTGAATCTGAGCGTTGCTTCAGCCTGCAAATTACCTCTTGTAAGGAATATGATAGATGTCCTTAATTCAGTGTTTATTTTCTATGACAGTTCCCCCAAAAGACAAGGGTTTTTTGAGAATATTATAGAAAATGACGGGTCAGTAGATTTTTCCAAAAAGAAACTAGTAGGACTCTGTAAGACTAGGTGGGTTGAACGTCATATCTGCTTTGATGTGTTTTACACTATGTACAAGTTCGTCATCAAATGTCTTCAGCACATTATCAATCAAAACCTTGATGAAAGTACCAGTGAAGACTGGTCTTGGGATAGACAAACTAAAGTGACAGCACAGGGACTTTTGGCTTCGTTGACGTCCTTCTCTGTGTTGATAACATTTGTGTTTGTAAGGTACGTCCTAGACACAATAAAACCTTTAACTCTCAAACTTCAGAAGAGAGATATTGACATTTTCACTGCAAGTAAGCTAATCGAGGAACACGTTGATAGAATCAAAGAAATTCGTACAGCGGTAGATACGGAATTTGAGTCTTGCTTTGAAGACGCCAAACAAATTGCAGATGACCTTGATATAGTGATTAAAATTCCAAGGGTTTGCTCAAAGCAACAACACAGGGAAAATGTCTCCACAACTAATCCCAAAGATTATTATAGATCTGTCGTGGCCATTCCATTTCTGGACTTTCTTCTCAGTGAATTAAATTCAAGGTTTCAGAAAAAAGATCTGGTGGCATATTCAATATGCACTTTGTTGCCTATCAATATGACAAATCTCTCACAAGAGGAATTGTCCAAACTTGCCTCAGAACTTACATTTTGGGAGAGCGACCTACCTTGTCTTTCTGTAAAGGACTTGGAGAAGGAACTTGCAGATTGGAAAAGATATTGTGTTAACATGAGGAAAGAAACCTCAGAAAAGCTCTGTAATTTGATCTTTCTTTTCAACTTTGTCGATGGGGACGTTTTTCCGAACGTAAAAATTCTTCTGCACATTGGATGTGTGTTACCTATCACAACATGTGAGGCTGAAAGATCCTTTTCTGGATTAAGACGCATCAAAAGTTATATGCGCAGTACTATGCAAGAGGACAGATTAACTGGGCTAGCACTAATGCATCTTCATCATTCATTAGAGATTGACCAAAAGGAAATAGTACAATCATTTATCAGGCAAGGGAAACGAAGATTATTTCAGTCAAGTCTTTTTAGCTAAATGACGCTTACAACCAAAAAAAAAAGTTCCGTACGTGATGGAGTGGTCATCTAGGGCGTTTCGTTCTTGAGTTGAAAAATAAAAGGGTGAACATTTTATATATTGGGTTTGGTTTTCTGAAAAGGTTCGACCCCCCCCCCCCCCTGGAAAAAAATTCTGGATCCGCGCCTGCGATATATTTATTATCAACAATCACATCTATCAAGGAAGTTTGAGTGAGGTAGGACAGGGTTTTCTTAGCATCATTGACAATGGAGATCAGGTTCTGTATCTGAAGCTATCTTTTTTTCAAATCCAAATTAAAGTTACATGAATCATGAAAGGTGGTCAAAAACCTTCAAACCTGCATTTAACTAATAAAAAAAAATACACTTGGAACAGCATCAAGATAATCGAGATCAAGCTCTGTATCTGAAGCTTCTTCTATTTACAAATATATAGTTTAATTAACTGTTAAAGTTTGACTAGGTATGAACAGAATTTTCTACATCATTTTGTAACCAGCCCCAATCTGCCTAAGCATCTAGAAAATCAAGACCACTCTCCGTATTTGAAGCTACATTTACATAGTTAAAGGGATCGACTTAGACACAATTTAAGCTAAAACTTTTCAAAATCTATTTTATCATTTTTAATGTCTAGAATGGTTAATATGGATGTTGTTGATGCTTTGTCAAAATTTGAAAGTCAAATATCGAGTTCCAAGCAAGTTACAGAGGTTAGAGTTCTTTGTTTTGTAAACAAAGCTCGAGTACTGTTATTGTTTACATATGTGTTGTATTGGTATAAGTTTCTAATCTAATGTTGCTTTTTATTGTTGATAAAATTGTTTATGAACACATTGTATCAGTTTATCTTGTTTGCCATAACTTATTTTGTCAAATGAATGGTGATTTCTTTACTTTATATTATTTGTAAACAAATATAGGACTCGAGCTTTGTTAACATAACAACAACTTCTTTCCTCTGAATCTCGCTTGTAACTTGACTTCTAACATTCAAATTTTGGTGAATCATTCAAAATACACAAGGAAACCATTTTATACATAAACATTGAAAATAAATTTTTCCTCTCAAATTGTGTCCAGGTCCCTTTAAATCAACTATGCAAGTTTTAATAAGTAAGTACTGTTATTTACATACACATGTGACTTGCTCCAAAAACTTTAACTTCCTCCAGCATCCGAATCCTATTGCTCAAATTCAGCATTCAAGCCTGTGGAGTGCATCAGTATCACAGGATAAAGATTGAACCAATGATAAGATTTGTCTATCAAATGGCAACTGCTCCAAAAACTTTAACCAGCTTCAGAAACCTTAACTTCCTTCAGCATCTGAAACTTATGGCTCTAATTCGACATCAAACTTTACAGTGCATAAGTATCATAAGCAAGTATTGTGAAGTAAGGACAAGTTATAACTTAGAAACAGGACCTCCTTCAAAAACGTTTACAGGTCCGGACGCCGACGCCGGGACTATAGCATAAGCTCTCGCCGACTTCGTCTTGGTGAGCTTAAATAAAAGAACTAACAGAAAATTCAGCGGTAAAATTTAAGAAAATACTAGATGAAAAACATCCACCATCTCAATATCTTTCTTTCAACATATATTATTAAATAAACTAAAAGTTGTATCATATATCGCCATGATAAACAGGGCATCCCCATCCTTGCCTTAATAAAAAGGTTTTTTTATTAACTTACAATAAGTTTAACATTTCCGCAATTCTTGCAAAACAAAAAGTTACAAATATTTCTTTTCTCTATAATACCCCTTTCATGCGTACACTTGTACATCATCCAATATCAAGGTTTCGATGCATACGAAGTTTAATACCAGTATCACGTTCTGGCTGTTTGTTTTTGTTTTAATTTTGACATAGAACAACGTGGAAGTTTGTTTAAAATTTCGAGATAGAAAAAATATACATTTTATATAATTATAATAAACAAATAAAATATAATAATATGGCTATTTTTATGATAAAGTGAGAAAAAATTAGGGATAGCAATCGATTGCAGAATTGCTAATCGGTTAATCGTAATTCGTTCCGACCTATTAACCGGTCACTAGTACTCGTATCAAAATACAAAAAATAGTGAATATTATAACTTTCTTAATTTACTGTTATTAACACCACAGAAACACAATATGAATATTCTGTAGATATTTAAGTCATAATATTATATGAAAATCTTCTATCATAATAAGTTTCATTAAAAGAAATCTATAAAAACGAACAAATATTCGTAAATTTATTTCCCTACTCGCAATTTCTTTGTAAGTTCAACTTATAAAGTAAAAGAAGTGATCAACAAAGGTCGATAAAAGTTTTCTTATAAGTTCTAAATCTTCCGTTTGAGATAATCTTCCTATATGATATATGATATCGTAGTAATATGTGTGTGTCTAATATAGACACAAACATTTGCTATCTGATAAATGAATGCCTTAATTAAAACAATGTAAAATAAATACCCCGGTATACTAGTATTGAGATAAGGTAGACTAATGGTACTCAACTGTGTTTTAAGTACTAGTATCGTTCATTGATGATTACACAAAAGCTGAACAGACATGTTGTTGTTTTAACAGTAATTATAATTAACATCCACTGACAAATCCTTTCACAATCTCAGCCCAGGAGCCTTAACTGTATCCAATTAGTATGTAACTTGATCAGATATCAAAGTCTCGAAAGAAAAACAAAACTGAAATTCTACTGAAATTGAGTTGAAATATACAATTTTTTTTATATCTCATTCGACTAATTAACCGTTAAATAAATTATAACCGGTTTCCATCTTTCCGACCGAGTAACCGGTTAGATATTGCCATCCCTAGAATAAATAACTCTATATGACAGGAAATACAGGAAATGTTGCGCTGGGAATCGGATCTTGAACAGAAAATATAGAATTAATATCTTAATGTGACTTTTTATTGGGAACGTTTTCTTTAATGACAACTTCACTGTATGACTTTGCATACGTTGAAAGAAACTTTATCTACAATTTTTCACATAATTTTTAATCATAATCACTGCTCATGCACAGATCTAGCCCCCTATCCCTTGGACAATTCAAATTTTTAAATTTACATAGTAAAAATACCGGATATCCCTCCTTCCGTGGCACACTTAAATATCATCGGACCCCTCCCCCGTATGGAAAAAAAATTCTGGATCCACGCTTACTGCGTTAACTTTGTATTTAACTTCTCTAAAAATAAAGTTAATTTCTTTAAAATAATGCAGAGGACACATTTGACGTAGTATATCATTTGTATGAGATGCATATCAGAGCATTTCTAATTATTAATCATTTTAACTTTCAGATTATGTATGACATGTTAATGAAATAAGCTGTCAATTTTGTCATTCTTTATATTTGCGTAACTTCACTACCTCTTCGTCTGCAATATATATAGCAGTCAGGCAATTATATAAATAAGTATACAAACCACGTAGAAGACTCCTCTGACCCATGAAGCCCATTCTTCCTCTTCCAAATGGTAACGAGGAACAATCTACGTTTATCAATAGATGAAAAGCACAAACAACAAGTAAACGAGTTCCTCCCCAATCCATGACCGAAGTTCTTCAAGGGTTTACCTTCACCAAGCTTATTAATGAAAATTTCGCATTGTGTAATATTCAGGAAATAAAATGCATGAAAAGTTATTAGACACGTGGTGCATGCCTGATGGATCGCCAGTTAATGAAGTATTTGAGTTATGATTGAGTGACGATAATAGGTTTTATCTATAAAAGTAATAGTATAAAAAATATATCCCTGGATTTTTCCTGCGGTTTTTTCCCCTAAATTTTGTAGTTTCAAATCAATCGCAAAAATTAAATTGCAAAGTGTTACCGGTATGTTATATGTTATCCTAAAAATAGCTTGAATTTAAAAATCGTTTAAATAAATAAAAAAAATTAAAGTAGGATACCTTTTTGTAATACATGTCAAATGAAAGCTAGTTTTTTGTATTGTCCTGCACTCGATCCAATTATCTACTTGTTTAGTCCACTACTTTATGTACCTATAGGAAGACCTTAACCTCATCCAGCATCCGAAATCTATGGCTCTGATAGTACATTTTATGTTTGTATATTTTATATGCAATAAAAGAGAAAAGTAGGTTGTACTTTCTGATTGTGTTGTTTTGTGTCGAGTAAAAACCAATTAATGATAACATGATTCCACTGAACTTGAAAATTTACAAAATCACAAAAATTTACAATCGCACCCAAGATAAAATACTCCCTTACGCTGGAAAAGAAGACTGGACTGTCTGGTTTTGCAGATTTGAAGAAGAAGGAAATAGATAAAAATGGTCCACTGCTGAGAAGCTCGATTAACTGCTCCCTAGGTTACATGATGATGCAGCAGACTTTGTAGTTGGTCAGCTTTCCAAGGATACGAGAAACAGCTACAAGAAACTAACCAAAGAACTTACTTACGATTTCGTGCTGTTGAAACACGACGAACCTACCTTCCTAAATTCCTAAATTCAACAAACGAGTTCAAAAGCCTGGTGAGCGGGTTGAGGATTTTGCTGCAGACTTGAAAAGGCACACCAGAGAGAGACTCCAAGATTCGAGTTGAGGATCTTCTCAGAAAATATGGTTTAGCAGATGTTGAGTACGTCAAGGATCCTCTTGAAACTGTGCTACAATAATTTATTATTAATTATATTATTAATTATAATAAATTATGAAGAGACTGGTCGACACCCATCTCCAAAGAGATGTGCTAAAGACAAAAATCTAGAGCTGATACTGATACAGACTCGGGAGACCAAACGGCAAATCAAAAATCAAAAGCAAAGCCGAAAAGTTAGAAATACCACTCTTCACAAGGGAGATAACTTTTACAGATCCAAAGACACTATACAGGCCTCACAGCGACCAATGGCAAATATTCAGAAATGTCTAGATGCTCTAGTCAAAAACAAGGACTGTAACAGTCAACAGGCCATATCATGTGTTATAAGTAGCTGCACCCTTTCGACTGGTGCGACCCACAATCAAGCGACAATACAAAATGGCCCAATGCAGCGTAATTGTTACTACTGTAAAGGTGGAGACCAATTAATAAGGGATTACACTCTTAGGATTCTGGGATTAGCCGTCTCGTTTACCATATGCTGATCGATTATATATTGAGGGAAAAATAAACGGACTGGGTGTTCAACAGCTGATCCTGGTACATCTCGCACTATTCTGTCCTATAACGTCGCTCAAAATTAATTCTACTTTTAACGTCACTTCAAAATACCAAACCTACGAGGGAGGCTGACAAAATTATAAAAACAAAACAAAATTTTCAAACAAATGATTTTCATTCATTTACATTATTACAAATAAAGTAAGTATTCAAATTTCATATAGTTTACCTCTTTAATAGTGATCTTTCCTGATAATCCCATTGATTATCTGATTTATAGTCCATAATGTGCTCTAAACATTTTAGATTACAGTATTTTAGTATATTCAAACTGGAAAAAAATCAAATTAAAATGAGGAAAACCAATTTATCCTAAACCTACGCACGCGGGTTACGTTAAACGTAGAATTAACTTTGGGCAGCCTAATGTATTAAAATCTGGCTGGGACCAACAGACCTAAACTTAAAGCTGACATGAATTCATAAATACGCATTATTTCCCTTTTATCTCCGACTACCGCCATATTAGTTGTCGATTTCTATTGTTCTGCTCATCGCTACACACCCCCAATATAAGACCGATAGCACTATTCATGCTTCACCGCATTCAGGTAATTCATTCACCCGAACACGTTGAATTGGACGAAAAGACTTGTAGAAACGCGTTTTGAACAAAAATAATACGACAATCACTGCACTGGTACGGGATATTAGAGAGGGGGATCTTGTTATATTCCCTGTATAGAAATTTTACCAATAATGTGTTGGTCTGAAATTTACCAATATTGTGTTGGTCTGATATATACCAATATTTTGTTTGTTTTTATTTAATTTTTGACTTGATTAACATACAGATGTCTATGGAGGTTTCAGCTGGGAAGCGTGGCAGGGCATTGAAGTATTATCTCTGTGGGTATAGGGGAGAGAAGTTGGCTGTGACCAATCATCTTTATCAGAAGCACCTGTCCCTCGACGAGTATCCGTTCACCTGTAGGTTGTGTCACTTCATCGCCTACCAGAGAACGAAGTTTTCAAGCACAGGAAGTGGTATCTTGAGCACAGGATGAATGTAGATGGTCCAAAGCTTCAGGTGGATAGCTATCTCTAATTCCGAGACAATACAGCTCTGCTGAATGAGACGTTGGTGGTGCTGTCCCTCGAGGAGTCGTTCCAGCACTGGGAGTCATGCTCGGTTAGCTTACCGTCCCCGGATGGTCTCCATAGCGTCCCGTTCCCAGATGGGCTCCTCGGCATCCCCTTCCCGGATGATGGATGGTCTCCCCAGTTCCTCTGGTGGTGGCATTGTTTGGGACCTTTGTGCTGCCTCCATAGATGGTCCTCTCTTCCTTGGCTTCTTCTTCCACCGTCTCTTCGTTGGCAGTACTTCGTCTTCTTTCCCCCTTCGTCTTCCGAATTGGCGTTGAAGAAGACTGAACGCCAGGAGAGAGAGTTTGACAGACAGAGGCGTATCGTAGCTGAGCACCGGTCTACCATCCTGGAGAAGGAGAAGTGTACAACATTGGTTCCCAGAAACCCTCAGATGCTGGCAGGAAGTCTCACAGGAGACTCCAATCTGTGATGCGGGTGGTGCCGAGGCGCATTCTTCCAAACCATCAGCAGCGTTTGTGGCACCGTTCGCCACTGGGGGATTTATTCACGTTTGACCGTCCTTACTACAGAAGACCAGACAAGAGACATTAGAGAAGTGTTTGTATAAGTTTGTATAGAAACATAAGTTTGTGTAGTGGTTTTTTGATCTTGATTACTAGTATTCTTTAAATGTCTTCAGCTTTGATTAATGTAAAATATTGTCATTTCTGCTAGATGCATGTATAAAAGTAATGTATAATGTAAAAGTAAATTGTATACCTAAATTAGAATTATTAAGTAATGTATAAATAATTAATATTAAGGTAGTCCATCCATAACTGAGGGGAATTTAACAATTTCGATTGATCTAAACAACATTAAATACTGATTTCAAAATTATTATGAGGCTGACATAATCCAAACACGGGAGTATGTAAAAAGTCAATTGAATGAACTTTTTGCACTTAAATTTTTTTAAAGAGTTGTCTGCCCTTTACAAAAATTAAGAAAAATCGTTTTCTCAAAATATGTATGGTAAATTATTAATTTTTTTGGCATTTTCAATGAAAGGGAGAGCTTTTGCAACCTTTTTGCAAGAGATTTGTGAGAAAATTACTTGTACTAAAAATATATATTTAAAAATGCATTTTCCCATTGACTTCAATGTTAACTTCAATATGTGATAATTTAAATAATATTCAAAATTTTTAAAAATTTCAAAGATGAATCTTTATTTTTTAATAAACCCCTTAAAATCACACTAAGATTTTAGTGATCAAACTTGCAATCTATTAAATATGAAATATGATAGTTATGGATGGACTACCTTAATCATTGTTGTTGTTGAGAAAAAAATGTACTGTTGATCTTTTTGAGTTTTCTATACAATGTTTTATTTCCTGATTCTGTTTGATTGATTAATTACATGTGTATGTTGCTAGAATAATGCCCTAAGTGTGTTGGAATAATTGTTTTAAGTACAGTATCTACATTTCTCTAACTATGTGTGAAGAAGGTACATTTAATAAGGAAGACATGTTGATTGGTCAGTCTATAGATACATTATTCTTTTTCTTCGTGTATTTTTGAGTCCAAAGGGACTTTTGGACTCTGAGAGAGGGGCAAAATGTAATATCATGATGCCTTTCTTTTTCCGTATTAATTCTGTATGAATGTTTTCTCCGTCTTATTGGTTTGCCTGTGTATCGGTGATTCCGGTGACGTTACATTTGACATTTGGTATTTAAATGTTGTCGTATTAATAATAAATCTTTAGTATTGGTACCCTTACCAGTCAGGAGTAATTTCCAGCTTGAAGTAATTGGTAACTACAGACAGCTGTCGTCCAGTAGTTCTTTTCTTTTCCCCCACATGATTTGGTTGTTTACGTTGCGGCCATTTTGATCAATTCGTGGAATTACTCATAGTTCTGTATTCTATTTTTATAACGAAGTACTTTTGGCGGAAAAAAATTAATTTACTTATTTTATATCGATTATTAAATACTTGTCAGTTATTATTTTTGTGCTTGATAATTAACTTTAAATTGGTTTACTTATTTACTGTACAGCAATATTTTCTCGTTAATTGATACGAGACCGAGATTCTATTACGGGATGGGGATTAACTATGATTAGATAATCGTTTTAACGGGATGAGATTAACGTATCTAATTGGTTATAATTAGGCACTATAAATACCCCAACGCTGGGAAACGAGTGTTCTCTCTTTTTTCGTTGTGTGCGGGGAACTTTACATTGTTTTGTTCTCATCACAAGGCAAGCGTTCCGACCGTTACAATATATATATATTTTGAATTCTAGAACATCTTTAACACGCAATCGCGAGCTTATTGCAGTAAAAAGATTCAAACTTTCAGTACATGCACAACCTCAATTTTTTTTATTGAACTGTCTTCAAAAAAAAGAAATAACCAATATGCGGAAACTTAGCTGTAGTGTCTTTGGTCAGGAGACGCTAGCCACGATTAGAACAGGGGAAGACAATGAAATATAAAAAAAAATTAAGCAAGTAAAAGGGTGTTATTTATAATCGTTTATGAAACTTATTTATTTCAGAACATCAGTATGAACAAGCCAAAGGGTCTCGTGGAATACATCGATATATCCAATTTTACACTGAAATACCGGTATATAGATATAGATGCAAGAAAGCTTCGACAAATATTCAAGTTCAAATGAAATTGTATCACCCGGGTGATCTTAATTTGAGTGAAGAATGTTCAATGTAAATTCATTGATATCCCACAGATAGGTACAATAGGAAAGACCAATTCTGTGGGTGAAATTTGAGCCCAGTTGGTCAGGACTAAGAGGAAAGAAAACATGCCTGGGCCTGGGCTGTTTCCACGGAGAGTTTTCTTTAATCTTGTCTCTTGATCCGAATATTGTTTTTAAGGAGATGCAACCCACTACCCACGAACACTGTGTGGATGAAGATTCAGCTCAACTTGGCCAAAAGAAAATGGAATATGCTTCAGACAAAAGAAAGAGTGATCACAATACGCTGTCCGCAGAACAGGAACATAATTATGTAAATGGGGCATAACATTATAGTTTCAATTTTAATATTTGTATTAAAAAAAAGAGTCAAAACCGTACTGTTAACAAAAAAAGGTGGGGAGTGTCTATGATAAATACTTAAATATAAAATAAAATTGAAAAATATCAAAGAGAGGCAAAACCTTACAATTAACAAAATAAGGTGGTGAGTGTTTATAATAAATACTTGAATCATATAAATCAATGAATTACAAATGGGAATCTCTTTGATCGTTTATCTTTTTGATTTGCTTCAATGTCTGTTTTCTTGTTTGCAAAATGAATATCTCACATTTAAAATTGTAACTGTGTATATGCGACTTATATAGTGCTAACATATTAGTTAACATCGGATTCATAATAAAAGTAAACAATGAATTTGTTGATATAATACATTGCCCAAGAAAGTCTAATTAAAAAGAAACCACTTTTCAAATTGAGTAACTAATTATTTCACAAAAAAATGTTGTAACTCCACACTTAACAACACATTAAAATGCATAAAACAATTTAAAAAGCAGTTTAAACAAAATGCTATCCAAAGCTCTATAAACTCGCACAGGAAAACATTTCAGAATTTTTTTGTACGAGTATAAGTAATGTAATAAAAAAATTATTCTAGAATTGTAAAACAAATTTTAGTAAACAAAAAAAAAACTAGAACTGTTCTAATGGGACTAATACCACCGCAATGCTAATTTCAAATGGGACAAAATGAATTTAATTAAATTAACTAACAAAATTAAAATCATAAAGGTTTGTGACACATGAATAAAAAAAATATTCTAGAATTGTAAAACAATTTAGTAAACAAAGAGAAAAAAATCAAAATTGTCAGAACTTCACTGTAAATACATATGTAATACATATATAAATTTCTGTATCCAATGATATTTTTTCAGTTGGTATAGATAAATAAAACACATTTAGGGACAATAACCCCTCCATTTGCAGTAAATTAATGCCAAGCTCTTGTGGATATAACCTTGAATATGTTTTAATCTGTGTCTTGACAGCCACAATTAGTCATTTTAAAATTTCCTCACTTACTCCTATGGTACATGTACAATGCAACTCCACATCTCATAGGACTATGTTTTTCTCTGATGAGCTTGCATTTTGTTAACTTGAATAAACTTGCAAAAACATTATCATAATTTGCATACTTCCATTATTTAAATGTAAAAAGGAGAATTCATAATATTACAAACATTTTAAAATTGCCAAAATGTTACAATCATATATATGATTTTAAATTTCGTTTTACATAAATGCCCTATAGGGTCACTTCATCAATTTATTTGACTACTAAATTTAATCAGCTTCTAAGTATCATTTTTCAAAATAATTCATTTCTTTATTAATAATGATATAATTTATTTCCTTATAATGATAGAAACTTTTGGTTTATATGAAACAGTATTAAAATAACCCACAAACCAATGCCCATTTTACAGATTATCAATTTTCCCTAAACACATGCTCAATCTAAACTATGGCTCAGATAATGGCCCCCTTGGGACAAAAGAATTCAGCCACACTTGTCTTTGATGTTCTTATCAGCTCTCAAGAATTTACCATTGACAAAGTGAACACAAATTTTGCATTGTGAGTCGATCTAATACTTATAAAACATATATTTAGTTATGAAATAAGGACAAAAAATCTCCATCTGGATGTATTTATATAAATATATTTTAGAGTGTTATCTATTTAATAATTGGTAAAATTGATTGTCTCCGTTACTTTTCAACATCAGTGTACTATGTGATAAGGAAAATGAAAACTGTCATAAAATCATTAAATCTTGTCTGATCTTAATAAAAATTGCAGGTGTACATCTTCAGATGATGTCTAACATATGTACAAATTTTTAGGCTATTCAGATGGTAAATAATGCTAAAAGAGGACAAAATTGCGTCTACAGACAGACGGACGGACAGACAGACAGGGAGATTCCAATATACGCCCCTTTGGTTTGCAGGGGTATAAACACCCAAAACACATGGATTACTCACCTACCTGATAAACAAAACCAAACTGTGAGTCTAATGTCAGGGTTAATGTGCCTAGCTGATTGTTATGACGTCAATAAGTAACAATTTTATTAAGTAAAAGAATAAAATAATAATAATAATGATAATACATGTAATAATAAATTAAAAAAAATTAAAATAATCCAGTGTAAATACAGTATATCATGAACATGTGTACCCTAAAATGATATAGAGCTTGCATGTTTCGATGCATCTATAATATTCCTCCCAACTTTGATGATTTTCAGAATTTGTGCCAATTTCTAGTCACTGTGAACCTACTGAAGTGGTCCATGGGTCAAATCACCTACTTGAGCAATAATATCAAACTTTTACTCTATCTAACTAGATTCAACCTAATGCAAAAAATACCCCCACCCTCTCCAAAATAAAAGAAAGTGGGCTTTTTTTTTACCCAAAGAGTCTTGCGGTGATTTAAACCTTAAAAATTTTCACACTATTTAAAAATGGTATTTACTTTAACAATAAACAGAATTTCAAAATCATTCTATTATAAGACACTTAGTTGAATGTAGGGTAAAGAGATGAATGATAAATGTATGAATTATAAATGTTAAGTAAATAGACCATGGTAAAAGAAAAGGAAAATGAATATATATATTTGAGATGAGTGTATCACAACACTGGCATTGGATATAAATGTGCATGTTGACAATTTTGACAAACAAACGACTTTGGCGGAATGAGCATGAGCATAGAGCCAAATCATTTAAAAAGAAAATTGTTGTTTCATATGATTGTTGGAGGTATGACCAAACATTAATCTTACCTGGCAACATTTTTTTCATGATGCATTCTATTTTTAAAATCTTTAAAATGTAACATTCATTGTATAATTTTTTTTTATATGAAAATGAACACAATATGGCTAATGAACTAGACCTGTCTCCAGCTTAGTAATGGACTGGTCATGATTAGAGCTGAAATTTTCAAGTTTTATTTGTCTATTCTTAATGTTTACAATGCTTCACTGAGGTATTCTGAATAGTCTGTTAAAATTTGAGTTTTCAAGTTATATGCAAGGTACAAAGCTCATAATTCTCTGTTATCTCCTGTCCTGTTTTTATTTACATTTGTTTAATATACTAGTAAAGTTCAGTTCCAACCATTCAAATTTGTCTGAAACCTTGTTTTTTTTCTATTCAGCATTCAATATGCAAAAAAGACATGCCTGAGCTTTGTTTACAAAACAAAAATATGTGAGCCCTGTTTCTTGCTTATAACTCGAGTACTGGTACTTAAATAGGTTCGTTCCTCTGTTTTTGAGTAGCCATTTTGGGTCAACTCAAGTCTGAAAATTCTGCATCATATATTAATTCTACTCAAATATTCATATTTTCCGATGCCAAATAAACTATATTGAACTAAAACTGTCCTAATGGGACTAATACCCCCAAGGATAATTTCAAATGGGACTAATATGAATTTAATTAATAAAGGTTTGTGACACATAAATAAACAAAAATAATCTAGAACTGTGAAAAAAAAATTAATAAAAAAATACAAAACCCATCAGAATTTTCAGAACTTCACTGTAAATACCCTCCCTCTGTACTGAATGAAAATAGCCATGCAAAGCTCTTCTGTGGATAAAACCTTGAATATGTTTCTAATCTGTGTCTTGAGAGATGAAATTAGTTGTTTTAAAATTTCCTCACTTTCTCCTATGGTACAATGCAACTTTATATCTCAGAAAATTGAGCCCATAGGACTATGATTTTTTTTTGATGAGCTTGTATTTTGTTAACTTGGATAAACTCTCAAAACATTATTATAATTTGCATACTTCCATTACAAAAATGTGAAAAGGAGAATTTATAATATTATATAAGGAAAATGAAACCTGTAATAAAATCATTATATCTTGTTTGATCTTAATAAAAATTGCAGGTGCACATCTTCAGATGGTGTTCAACATATGTACAAATTTAATTTTCAAGATATTCCATGAAGTAGTAAAACGGGGGGGGGGGGGGGGGGGGGGGGGGACGACAAAATTGCGTATACAGACGGAAAATTAAATATTTACAGAGTTTAGTAAAGGACTACATTTTGTGGTGGAAGGTTTTCAGGGTGTAAATGAACATTTTTCATAACTCAGTAGTTTAAGAGTACTGTAACTTTAGCTTCCTGATTTCCAGTGCAGACCAAATTCCAGATAGTTTGTGCTTTGGGATATCTTTTATTGACATATATTGGCATATATAGCTTATATTTCATTAAAGTCAAGAAAAAATGAACTCCAATTTTTGCCTAAAATTACTAGTAACTTTTATGCCATATCTAAAATTTTATATCATTGACCTGTAATTTTGGTTTAGTTCCTTAATTTACAAGATTTTTCTGACATGTCTGTTGTAATATGAGTATATGACTGAAAGCAGCGATTTATTAGTGCAAAAATACTAATTAGGTGATGAAATTGTGAAATTTTTCATCATTATTTTAATTTTATTTATTTTAAATAAAATAAATTTGTATTTAATACCATGGTTCATTCTGATAAAAAATAATAGAGGAAAAACGATTAATATGCAAGTTGCACTTTCAGTGCAGAGATGTCATGTTAAATGCATCGTAGCACTTAAAGAAGCATATAGGCCCCCCAATTTTTGTTTAAATTTTTGTTAAGCTGTGTGTGTAGATTAAAAAAAAAATACTTTAGAAAAAAACTTTAAGACTTTTGATCCCGGGATCCAACCTCCTTAAACTTTGGTTGACTAAATTTGACCAAAAGACCCCAATGAAGCACTACAAGCATCAATAAAGGAAAATTAAAATCTAAATGTTTTTAGCTCATGTCCTGACCACACCAACTTAGGCTGGAGACAGGTTTAGAAAATTATTGAACACAATTTGGTGTTAACAACAAATAATCAGCTAATAATTTCCTCTCTCATCTTTAAATACTCAGCAACAGTCTGCTTCAATGCGCCTAACTGAAATGTGTTCAGTTTCTTGTACACACTAAAAATACATTTCCTTTTATCCAATTCTTTTGTCTCTTCCACAGCAACTATTTTACTATGCAGTTTATATGCATACCGATCACCAACAGTTAAATTTTCAGAGGACTTTTCAAGGCAATACACCAAAATTACAAGAGCTGAAAAAGAAAAGAATTTAATCAACTGCGGGTAGTTAAAATTTCATGAAAAATTTTCTACCATTGTTTGTAGAAATTTTCATCACCCTATTTTAAAAATAAATTTTTAAAATTAAAAAGTATATACTACTATTTGCCAACCATTTTTTCTGGTTGGAATATAAATTAGAATACACTGTACTTAATTTTTACAAATGATTTTGAAGCTATTCACAGTAGAAACATGTATATATTATTCTTATAAGTAATTATATTATTGCTTCTATGGAAAATGAAGTTTAGGCATAATACAATAATCCATGTACCACATTGCTCACCTAGAGAACATTGATCAACTGAATCAAGTAGCCGACTCCACTCATCGCTTCATGCATAAGAGGCTTTTTTTGAAACCAAGGAATTGCAGTATGATTTCTACTTGAAAATTTGTGCTTTTATTGCACTTTCAAAGCTGTAGCTTGTTTTTTCTTTTTAATCTTTTTCTATATATTTTGATATTTAGTTTTGATCTTAACCCTTGAAATAATCAAAGGCCGGAACGGCCACAAAGGCGTCGAGCTGACATTTTTTTCTTTTATATAGAATGATACCAATAATTTGAATTTCTGTACTAATAGTCATATCAAATGATATTAGACTTAGAATAGAAAGTATATGAATTATGTTTTCTGCTGCTTTAAAAACAAAAATCAGTATATTTTCTTATAAAATAGGTAGTGGTGCTTTTTTAATACAATAACTCATCATAATTGCAAAAATCGAAGAAATTCCAAAGTTCAAAAATAATTTGTTTCTTTCTGCTTCAAACAGTCTTTGAACAACTTTCACAGGTTCATAATTTGAATACATTAACAGTGTGTCCCTAATTATAATAATAAAACATACATTTATTTATTTCAATTCCTTTGAAACAAGATTTCCTATGGTATGGTTGTTTACAAACAAATCCACAACACGTGCTATCTAAAATGCTCGACCAAACTAACTGCATTATCGAGTTTATTTTTTGCAACGAAATTACTAGATACGTTTATCGCTTACATTTATTTTGGAGACCGTGCCCGATAACAAATAAATTTACATCTAAAATGTTATTTCTATCGGGCACTGTCTCCAATTAAAATGTAAGCGATAAACAAATAATATCTAGTGAATCTTTACACTTAGGCCTGATTGTATTCATCCGCTATTTCTTGATTAAGCAAATTTATTCTTATGCAGTGAGTTGTCAATCACCAGGGAGGCAAAGTTGGGTTTTTTGTACACAATTTAGTTGAATAAATGGAAAAAAATCTTGTAATACGTTTAATACTTTTAGGAACTTATTTCTTAATAATGCGCATTTAAAAGGCGGTGCAGCGCGTGAATTTTGGACGATTGCCAATCCAGACGATCGCTAGAAGGCTGCCGAGCATTAGCTCGACGCCTTAAAAATTGAGTTCAATCTTGTTACACAACATTTATCCAACAAGCACTCTATGAGTGCAGTATAAAGCAGATAAGGCCAAAGAAAAGAAGAAAAGGACACTTTGTCCAGGTTGAGTGATTTAGTAACAATAGGCCGAGTAGCCACATCACTCACGTAATCAACAACAGCTTTAACTCTGATCAAATCGCTTTCGTGAATCAAATACAAAATATCTGGTAGAAAAGATCTGGTGTAAGGTGGCCAACTTTAGTTTTCACTGAGCATGTTTTTGCACAATCTAGTAATAAAATTACAGTGTTTTTTTTTTTATACCTTTTAAGAAATTGTTTCGAAATCATTTATGAAAATAAACACAATGAACAAATTTGAGATGAAAATAATCAAATCAAATTTTTAGTATCAAAAACAAAATATTTAGTAGAGTAGATCTGATTTGATACGATTTTATTTCTCCATTTATTCTTATGTTTAACATTGAGCCCCTTCTGTTATTTCAGTTTTTGACAAAAAGATTTCAAAGATTTTTCTCTCTTCCCACAACCCACATTGTGACTCCACCTAATCCCTGGGGATCATGATTAGATCAAACTTGAATCTAGACTACATGAGGATGCTTCCACACCAGTAGTTTCAGCTTTTCTGGCCAAGTGGTCTTGAAGATTTTTTTAAAAAGTTCTCTATTTATTCCTTAGTAAAACTTCCAACCCCCATTGTAGCCCCAACCTCTCCATGGGGATCATGATTTGAAGAAACTTGAATTTAACCTTCCTGAGGATGCTTCCACACAAGTTTCAGCTTTTCTGGCCAATTGGTGTTTGAGAAAAGTTTTCAAAATGCCAATTAATCAATGGGTCAAATTATCATTATCTCCTTTTGAAAAAGGGCTCGGCCCTTCATTATATAATCTTGAACTCTTTTCACCAATGGATGCTTTGAGCCAAGCTTGGTGGATGCTTAGAGCCAAGCTTGGTTGAAATTAGCAAAGTAATTCTGGAAAAGAAGTTGAGAATATAAAAAGTTTACAAATGGATTGACAGAGAGACAAATGCCCAGACAAAAGGTGATCAGAAAACCCACTTGAGCCTTTAGCTCAGGTGAGCTAAAAGGTTACCAGACAGACAGGTGGTGGACAACAATTGATCAGAAAAGCTCACTTGAAATTTCATGAAATATCAGCTAAAAATTCAAGTTCAATGGAAGATAATGTATTTGAAATGATGATAGAAGTGTGAACCAGACTCAATCCATCTAACAGAAAGCCATCCCATTTTTTTTTGTGTCAACTCAGCATCTGCTTTGGGTCTGCTCAAACAGACCCAAAGTGAACCCTGAGCAATCTCAGTGCAGTTATTTTCAACCTAAAACAATTTTAAGAAATTTGGAAATTAAATTTTTTGATATAAATACATAAGGTAATTTTTTATCAAGATGAAAACAATTTTTTGATAAATAAACAGCATACTGCAGTGAAGTTCAATGCTAATCTAAATGGTTATTTTGTTAGATTCTTTTGTAGATTTAAAATTCATCATCAATGCAGAGATTTTTTGTATCTATATGTGCAGGTAATAGCTTAATAGGATCATAAATATAATATGTAATAAACACATGTAAATGCTTATTTTACCTAAGCTGTCCATTAGGCTGCGTACAGTCTCTCGTCTAATCAATAGATCTTTTTTGTTGGGTGAGTCAGGCTCCAGTATATCATTCTTTTCATTGTAGTCTACACATACAATGAAGACCTGTAAAGTGGAAAAGGTAATACAAATTCAATGATGAAAACAAACTCTGTATCAAATATCATGTGCTTGAACTTGGTTTCCTTTCATGAATAAAATTTCTTGAATTATCAGGATATAGTACTGCAACTATAATTTTCCTTTTGGTTTTATGAATGAAGGCATGAGTATTAGTGCAACCATTATGATTTTTTCAGGAGCTAATTCACTGCATTACTAATAGATTGATTGCTCTGAATTGACCTTGCATTACTGGACATTTACAGATATATATATATATATATATATATATATATATACAATACCAATTGTTTGTGTCGTTAGCCATTTCTAGTGCTTTATATATATATATATATGCACTAAATAAAATCAACACTATGCATCTTTAAAGTGTCAGATCTAATGTATAGATACTAAGCCAGTAAATTGAATATATAAAGCACTGATAATGGCTAACGACACAAACAATTGAAATTGTCAAATTTTCGAGACAACCAGTCCCTTCTTCAGGACACAAGAAATAAATTACATGGTTAAAAACAAAGAAAACAAAATTTACCACTACAACTAACACTACTAAAGAAACTACAAAAAGTGATTTTATACAGTTTTGATAATCAAAGTTGGTATTAAGGTTTTGGCAATGCGGTCGATCGCTCTGGAGTAATCAATCAACTGTCAACTTCATGCCTGATCGAGTTAATTAAGCTAATTAAAACTGATGTCCGAGTTAAAAATGGATAATTTAAACCACCGATGTTAAGTTGTACGGTGCTTTGGTTCAGATCCGAAGTATGTGATTAATTTTGCAATGAATTGGAGTTTGATGTAAAGGTGAAAAAAATAATTAAATTAAATTAAAAATAAAGAAATATTACTAATAATTAATCATAAATGAAAAATGGTACAAGAAGTAATAACTGATAGAGGCGCAGTTGACAGATTTGGTAAAGTTACTATATACATGTAGGTATTAGGTGATGTTAGGCTATGAGACGTTCATTTTAATGAAATCAATTTGCTTGTTCATGCCATCAGGTCTGAATGATTCAAGTCTGTACATCCAGAACTTTTCCTTGCTTTTCCTCTCCATGTCTGTCCAATGAGGATTATGGTCAATAACAACTACTGTCATGTCCCAAAAACCTTGGGGAACATGAAATATAATTTTCGTAGAGGGATTCATGGTCTTCCTAACTTTAAATTCAGTTTTTCTTTCAGATGTAAAGAAGAAAAGTTTTGAAAAATGGTTAAATTTTTACCCTTTTGGTCCCGCCCTTATGGCCCCTGTGAGGTAATATTCATGAAATCTATAAATTATGTTTCCCTTACTCCAAAGATGCAACATACTGAAATTGAATAGGTTTGGCCATGAAGTTTTTAAGATGAAGTTGAAAAAGTTTAATTGTTCATACATGACACAACACCGGATGAAAACCAATTGCAATAGATCACCTGAGTGACTTAGGTGACCTAAAAATTCATTATTAAAGATGCTATATTTCATTTACGCACTAATTTCTTATCAGTGATTCAACTCTTATTTGAATAAATTGAATCAATTTTAGTACCCATTCCCTTATACGTACTTTTGAGCGAGGGATGCTGTTGAGATTTTCTGGTTTGGTGATGGTTACTTTCTTGATATGATCAAGTTTACCATGTTTTCCCTGACTCATGTATTCTGTCAAAGACTTAGCTAGTGGCAAGTGGTAACTGTGAACATACTCCTCAGAAAAACTGATGACACATAACGAGTTTTCTAGCTTTTTATATTGCTGAAAAAAAGAAAATAATACGTAGTATTAAACATTTTCAAAATTAAGCTGACCAATTATGCAATTTACAGTTTCCATGCCTCAGGATCATGAAGGAAACTTAAATTTAAGTCAAAACTTGTACCTTAATGTCTCTTGATTGAAAACACTGACAAAATTGAAATGCTATTAAAAGTGTCTTGATATAATTTTGTTTAAAATTATAAATTTCAATTGTCATTTTACGATAAACACCTACTTTATTACTTATCAAAATTTTGACTCAAGTCTGAAATTGCTTCATCATGGCGAAAGTACAGTTACAGATCAAAATATGATGACTGCTGACTGCGATAGACAGGTGACCACTATTTAGAGGACAAATATATAGGATTTTTTATTGGGAAGAAATAAAATGACAGCATATGGAAGGTGGCTGCTTAATAGGGGTGACCGCTTTGGCAGTGTATTTAAAAATTGGTTAAAATTCAGGGCAGATATTTGACCATATCAAATGTAGTCCTTTACAATAGATGGACAAACTGACAGACGGACAGATGGATACCAGAAAAAAGTGATCAGAATAGCTCACTAGAGCTTTCAGCTCAGATGAGCTAGAAAAGCATCTTATAGTTTAAATGAAGGTAATAAATAATCTTCTGCAAAGCTCGCTCCCATCATACATACATGAACCTTCAAAGAATGCACTTTTCAACAAAACATTTTATTAATATTTACATATACCGAGTATGATTTCCTCTACCGGTATTTCTTACGGAAAATTTAGTTAATTCATAGCTCTATAGAAACTAACAGGACTAATATCTACACATCCTATTTATTGATTGGTCGAAACCTACAGCAATTGAAACTGACAGGAAATTGACAGGACTGAAATCTACAAGACCCATTTATCAATTGGTCGAAACTTACAGCGACCTAAGAAAAATCACAGACTGCAAGAAATAATCATGATGATGTCAGACTCAAATTCCCTCAGGAGACAATTTGGCTGTTTCATTTATCTGACGTACTGATGTACATTAACAGTAATTTAGTTAATTTAATTTACTTTTTACAATCAATTTATTATTTTTGTTAAAAGAAAGATGTAAACATCAGGGATGGGGTAATTGAAAAAAGTATTTGTAATTGAGTGTAATTAATTACATTTTTCAATTTGAAAGTAATTGGAGGTAATTTGTAATTGACTCTGCTTTCAATTACAAGTAATTGAATGTATTTAAATACATTCCAACTGTTTTGTGTGATGTGTGATGATATCCCCTGTGGCTGCAAAGAGATTATGCAAATATATATATATATTAGAATATATGTACGTCATTACTTAATACAAAAATTCAAGGACGAAAACATCTACCATATTATATTTGTTTAAACAAGATAGTCTCTTTGGTTACATACGTGTACTAATATATTTTCTATAATTATTATGTATTTCAAATATACTTAGAATGTCATACATACATTATATATCTTTCTTCTTGTACTATTGTTATTATAAATACATTGAATGTGTCATCCTACGAGATGATATAGAAATTTCTGTATTAGATTGGAGCTTAGTCAGGGCCCCATCCCTGGCAGCTGCCATTAAGATTAGAGTAGGGTAAAATATTTGTCATAGTTATAGGTCTGGGACAAAAACAAAAAAACAAAAAAAAACAAAAAAAATACATTCCAAAATTATCATGTAATTATACCCGCACTTTCTAAAGAAAGTTCGGGACTTTCTAAAGAAAGTTCGGGTATATTGTTGTTACCCTGTTCCGTCTGCCTGTCTGTCCGTCTGTCACGTTTTACTTTCTCAAACTGCTCTTACATCTTATAAACCAGCAAACTGAACTCTTGGAGTATGATTTGAGGTATCATGTTGTTTTGTAAACAGGTTTCAAAAATTCTCTGGTAGTCCTGGGGGTCAAATAATTGGTAAAAAATGACGTTTTTTGACAAAAAACCTTCTTCCTCGAACTCCTTTTACATTTTCAACAGTAGACAAATCATCTCTTGGAATATGTTTTGGGATATCCTATGCGCAATAACGTTTCGGAAATTTCAATTTTGTCCTGGGGGTCATCAAATGGCTGAAAAATGATGTTTTTTTTACAAAAAGTCTGGTTTCAAAAAACGTCAATTTCTTTTTGCAGCAGCCTAATGATCTAATAGGATATGCTTTGGGGTGTCATGTTGACGTGTAATCATGTTTCAGAATTTTTGTTTTTATCACGGGGGTCTGTGGGCATCAAAAAATGACGTTTTTTTTGCAAAAAAAATATGGTTCCCAGAACTCCTCTTACAATTTATGCAGTAGCTATGTCATCTCTTGAGATATGATAGGGACTGTCCTATAGATGTGCAATAAGGTTTTAAAAATTTAAATTTCATCCAGGGAGTCAAATAGTAGCTGAAAATTGACGTTTATCACTCCTAAAAAAACCTACTTCCCAGAACTCCTCTCATGATTTAATGAATAGCCACATCATATCTTGGGGTATGATAGGGGCTGTCATATAGTAATGCAATAAGGTTTTAAAAATTTAAATTTCATCCAGGGAGTCAAATAGTAGCTGAAAATTGACGTTTATCACTCCTGAAAAAACCTACTTCCCAGAACTCCTCTCATGATTTAATGAATAGTCACATCATTTATAGGGATATAACAGGGGCTGAGCTATAGATATGCAATAAGGTTTTAGAAATATAAATTTGATTCTGAGGGTCAATGCTATCTGCAAAATGATGTTCCGTCCCATAAAAAACCTAATTTCTGGACCTCCTCTTATCTCTTGTGATTGAAATAACGTACCATAAAATGCATAAGGAGGAAGAATACATGTATATATGCTTTAGGGGTGGGAATCACAAGCTTTTTTTTCAAGTTATTTGATCATTTTTGATTTTGGGAGGGTGGGGTGGGGTTAGGGTGACCCCCAGATGCCATGACCTACTAATACCACAAAAAAGATTTGCCTTGACATGGTCATGGTTCAAGAAACAAAAATATATATGGTTTAGGAGCGGGGATTTCGATAATTTGGATATTTTAAAAATATTCGACTATTCATGTTTTCGGGGGGCAGGTGGGTGGGGAGATTCAGAGTCTCTTCTCACATTTTCACAGTAGTAAAATCATTTCTTGATTGTTTTTTTCTGTATGATGTCAGATGTACATAAAGAGATTTTGGGAATTGCATTTTAATCTTAAAGATAAACAAAATGTTATATATAATTGTGGAAATTATAAAGTCAGTCAACAAAAACCTTGTTGTAAAAAACAAAGCAGTGTCATCATTGGACTAGGGCTAGGAATTACACTACATATGAATAAGATAGGTTACTTGATTAGTTCTAACTCTGGAAAGTCACTGGGCATCTCAAAGGGGGTATAACCTATATACATGTACCAATTGATGTGCAATGACACAAGCTAGGAGCAAGAATGAATATGGTTTAGGGGTGGGGATCTCAACAATTATTAAAATGTATTATCATTCCCTATTTTAGAGGAGGGGGGGGGGGGGGGGGATGGGAATGACCCAAGGGGCAAGGGCCAATTTGTCTTAAATATATCTTGACATGATCAGCGGAATTGGACAGAATGATAACTATAGGGCATCTGCAGAGTGGGGCCCTAAATAAGTTGTTAATAGTTACAAAATCAATCTTCAAAAAATATTGATAATATGTTATACATGTATTTAGAAATGTCTATATTTTCAAAATGATAAAAAATTAATCAGTCAAAATGAGTTATAAATAACCGATTGGCTATTCTGCAATTGATTGCCATCCCTAGTATAATATCACATGTATTTTTCTTTATATATAATTATACATGTATATTTGTTAACAGTCAGGGTTAAAATGCACAAATTTTCATGCGTCATAAATCTTGACATACCACATATCTCTTGACAAAAAAGAATAATCAAAATGAAAGAAAATTACAGTCATTAACTCTTTTTCTATTACTGGTGTATGATGATGGGGAAGGGGGTTTAATGGGGGAAAAAAGAAGCTGCAGCATGCCTTCATTCTCACTAGAAATGTATATTTAATCCACACATCCTAGGGATGGGGAATGGTTAAGGCCCCTTCCCCTTCCTCCCTATTATAACTCATATAAACATGATATTTAATACCCAAATTTAATACAAAATGTTACAGTATGATACAGTATGTTGGCAAAGGGAGATTACATTTTAGAAAGTGAAAGTAAAACTTAACTGTTTTGTATACTGGTGTCTCATAATATTGCACTACTACATGTATATACTTACCTACATTGGTCAACATCATAATGATAATCCAATTAGAGACAATATGAATTCCTTTAGCTGATCACCACAAAAGAAACGTTTATTCGTGTTAATTAATCCTATTCTGCATATCGAAAACACAGATGCATGTACACCACGTGAAACCCATCTAACCAAAGAGCTGGGTAAAACTAGTACCTGCTAATGCAACCTGTAGATCTGTGTTGTATACGTAACTTCGGACAAAGATCATTTACTTGTAACATATTGCATGTATTTTCACAACTTTATTCTTTAAAACCCCTTGCACAATTTTATTAGGTAATTAATCATGTAAAGCACAATTTTCAGCTTTAAGGTGGTATGGGACACCTACATATTGTGATGTACTCCTTACTGAACGAAAAAAATAAAGTATAAAATATAATATTTTCCCCCAAAATAATGTTACCTAACAGCATAGTGCAATGGGTTAGAGCGTTAACAATGTGTCTGTAAGTAGAGAGTTTGAATCCTGCTGGGGCTAATCTTATTTTTACCTTAAGTTTCCAAAATATATTAAAACTTATTTTTTTTTTACCCAAATATTCATTGTAAAATTTTTTAATTCTAAAACAGTGAAAGTTATTTTAGCATATAACTAAATATAATATAAAATAATGCACTTTTATCCACATAAATATCGACATGTATCTGTTACCACCTTTTAAAATCGTTAAAGCAGTCCTGCAGTGAAAATCATTGCGCAATATGACATTTATTTTGCACTGTTTACAATATTCTTTATTGCAATTAGATGTACATGCTTTCATTGTTATAAAAATATTCTGATTTTTATTTACCAGGTATCCATGGGTAGTGGGGGGGGGGGGGGGGGGGGGGGGTTCAGAGTAATAATTGTGTTTGCAGGGGGGGGGGGGGGATTGTAGCCCGAGGTTTAGTTTTGGTAATTTTACTACATAAATGAATTTTTTTTTTTTTTTGGGGGGGGGGGTCTGGACTTCTCACCCCCACCCTTTGGGGCATGATTTAATTTTGTTTGTAATAATTATATAGACCATACTTTCTATGACATGAAATTTTTATAAATTTTCATATTAAATGCAATTTAAAATTCATATGCAAACAGTTCAAACCCAAATTGTACATAAAAGTAATATATTTATTATGGGATGTGATCTAATCATTTATGAAAATCATAATTTTTAAAAAGTACCGGAAATTGCATGTGGCCTTCTTTTTGACTAAAACCGATACAAGAGAATGTTATTTAGAGGCAAACACTTGGTGCGGGTATTACTGTCTAATGACAGCATCTAGTTTCAATTACCTTTTATCCAAGTTTATAAAAATGTGTCTTATGATGATGTTTAGTGTGTATACCTGTTTGGCATGGGCTTTTGTTTATACAAATGTCTCATAATGTTTAATATGTTTACCGGTATACAGCATGTCACAATGCCCAGGGCAATAAGTAAAGGTCTAATTTTTTCCAGGTGTGAACCCCTCTCATACCCAAGAACCGCCTTTTTTAAAACTCAAGGGAGTCTAAATATCTTATTTTTGTGAATTATAGTCATTATTATTTTATATACTTGTAGTGGGATGAGAGAAATAATGACGGACCAGATTAGGATTTGAACCTGGGCCCCCTGAATCTCTAGTCAGGTGCTCTACCAATTGAGCTATCTGGTATTCGAACCAGTCTGACCTTCACATACTGATGGGCTGTACTAACCAAAGTTGTTTACTTTCTGAACAATCATATTTACGTGAATAAACCAGAACCAAACACGAACTCAATGATAATGGATCATCTTAATGTCATTGAACATTTTTCTAGAAATTTTAAAGCAAAAATCTATGAATAATAATTAGATGAGCTGTAACCTTTTAAAACATTACTGTACATAAAGCCTTGTGTAATTCATTGCTGTTAATACATGTATTTGATATCAAGATTTTAAAAATTACCGTAAAACGGTGAATATAATACGCACTTTTTTTCCAGGATTTCTTACCGTGAGAAAGGGGTGCGTATTATACATCCCTATAGGATTTTGACATATTTTTTCCCTAGGTGAAGCACGGGGTATCATACTGGCGTATTATCTATGCTGACCACAGACAGAATTAACCGATACCCCTCTGTACATCGTAACATTACTTCATTATCACATATATATTAATAAATCCTTGTTAAAGAAAATGTATACTTAAAGTCTGTTTATCAATAAACTGTTTCAAAATGGCCTTTAAAAATGAATTTGAACTGCCTATTCTTTTTCTCCGTGTACGCCGCCATTACAGCTGTTAATTATAGAATGTGGACTTGGGTGGCCACGTGCTATTTGTAACCGATCTTTGAAAACAGCTTAAACATCATTTGGCTCATTTTTAACCATTTTCATGTAATGATAATTGATTTATTGCAAATAATTATGACTATAAATAATTCTATAACCTATTCCGTTAATAGAAGCCATTGTTGTGCTCCCCACCGGACCGCTAACGCTTGACACCTTGGTTATCTCAGACACACCCCTTAGGCTATGTGTACTATACACAACACAACTATATGTGCACATATTTTATTATGTTCCAGGCCTCTAATTGATCACTTTGATCGGTATCATTTAAGAATTTAATTAGGTCCGTTATCTCCTATACCCGCACACCGTTTTTCACTACACTGGGGTTATGTGATGACAAAACAATTATATTACGCTTGTTAAAAGTAGTTAATTTTATTTACGGTAGACTATTTATTTCTAGGTCTATTTAAAACATTGATTATGAAATAAAGATATTACCGCGATGTATTAGTTACAATAAATCCGTATCTAAAAATTTACTGGTTTTCTTATTTCCGGTAGTGTATTTCCGCGATGAAATTGAGTATAACTGCTTTGTTAATATACTCAGCATTACCGTTTGGTCAATTTTTTTGATGCGTATTATACATCCGAACTAGCTTTTTTTCACCACTTTCAGGCCCAAAGTGGGGGGTGCGTATTGTACACTACTGCGTATTATATTCACCGGATTACGGTAAAACTAAAGTAATTAAAATGTATTTAATTACATTTGTCCAAGTAATTGAGAGTAATTAATTACATTTGAAAAAATCAATGTAATTGTAATTGCAAGTAATTGACAAAATTATCAATGTATTTGAAAGTATTTAATTACATTTCAAAGTAATTGACCCCATCCCTGGTAAATATAAATAATAAAATGCTTTCTTTGATGATTCATGCAAGTTATGAAGGTAGCGATCATTGCAGAAAATATTTACGTAACCCGCTAATTTGGGTTATGTTTTTTTCTGCAATGTTGCCACCTTAATTCATATCCCGCATGAATCACCAAAGAAAGCATTTTATTGTTTAAGTATTACTACAATCTTATTTTTCAGTGTAGTATTAAAGGGATTTGGACACAATTTATATATGACACAAACTTTGTTTACATAACAACCGACTTCTTTCCTCTCTATCTTGTAACTTTACTTCTAACACTCAAATTACACAAGTTAACTTTTTTATCATATAAATTAAAAATAAAATTTTCATCTTAAATCATATCTAGGTCCCTTAAAACAAGTAACAAATATAGCATAAAATGTAATTTATGAAAATATTGAATAACTTATTTGTGATGCATATGGGTTAACATTGATACATATTTTCATTTTTATTTAGATAATATATATTATCACATGCATAATGAGTACCTCTTTTTCTGTTATTGAGGGTTTTGAGGTTGAGGTTGATGGAGGTTCTGGAGGCTTTGGGGACCTTTTACAACATTTACGACAAATGCAGAAACAGCAAAAAATCTCCACAACAGTGAAAACTGCCAATATTGGACCAAATGTTATCATGTCCACCAATTGTCCAGCCCACATATTTTGTTGAGAGGTATCTGAAAAAGAAATTGTTTCCTGACAATGAAACGGATTCATGAAAAATGTGAGTTCGGCCAAAGAAAAAAAATTGGCGTTTAGAGTAACACTGATGAAATATTAGGTTAGGTAGGTAGGGATTTTTTTTTTTATTTTATCATATTTTTTTCTGCATGAGGGTACAAATACAAATATAAAATCCCAAGAATGTATGTGTCATATTTAAAAATGGGTTTTTAATGGAAATAATATGAAAATCACAATCTGATAAAACAGACATCTAAAAATGGTAGGATCAGGGCATTTTTGTAGGTTAGGTCGGGTTACCCTAAATACACAATATTTTTTATTTAGGCCTGGCCTAAGAAAAAAAAATTGTGTGTTTAGGGTACCACTGATGAAAAAATTAGGGTAGGTAGAGATTTTTTTTTTATTTTACCATATTTTTTCTGAGCATGTTTGTGTCATATTTAAACATAGGTAATCACAGATTACAAAGTTCACCGAGACGAGGCATCACCTTTATAAGGCATCACCTTTATGAGACCACTTTATCATATTATATGAAAATCATAGTTAATGATCTTGGACACTCATGGATACTGTTTTGACATAATATCATATATCATATGTTAAAAAATTGTATGATAATCATATGTTCATTTCATATGGTATTATAAGAAACATTGTTATATTCAGTAGTATATTCTCACTATATAACTCTATATAGACAAATAGTCAATAATTGTAATATTAACTCGTCCGAAAAATATTGACCGGTCAACATTTCTTTAATATTGACCGGCTAGGAATAATATCTAGAGAATATTCCCTCTATTTCTATATATCTCTTCTGATTCGTTAATGGTGATGTAAATAAGTCTTCGCGACTCCAAAACAAGGTGATGTCATAATAGGCAATCTGTCAAGGCAAGTAAACAACGGACGCGCAATGCAATGGTTTGCTATCATAACGGATATAAGGACTTGCGAATTGTGAAGTAAAATCAGGTAGAACATCAGTAACTTAATTCCTACGGGCGACGGAATATCACCATTGACCGTTTGATGCCGATGATATTTTGGAAATGAACTTTGCGCAAAATTCAATTCGTGAATTCTATGTTAAGATGAGAAAATTACAGCGATCTGTTTTCAAATTCTTTTTTGAATTTTGGTTTGTTTCTTCATATAACAAAACAAATGTTGACTGTGTTTTCGGGCAACATTGATTTTTATTAGCCCCCTTGGGACGAATATATTGCCCACCGCTTCGCGTCGGGCAATATTTCGTCCCTCGCTGGCTAATATAATCAATGTTGCCCTCAGCCCCAGTCAATATTTGTATAATGTTTATCAATACAATAATATAAAATATAATATTGCATCCTATGATACTTACAATACATATCATATAATACAATATAATACTGTAATAAATAATGATGCAATATGATATTGTAACATATGATATGACATTGTATCATGTTATACATTATTGTATTTGATTACATAATACAATATCATAATATATAATATATGATACAATATAGTATTATATGATACAATATCATTTCACTTAATACATCAAAATATTGTAACATATAATATCGTATAGTATGATATTGTATTGAATGATATTGTATATTTGATACAATAATATGATATTGTAGCATACGATACAATATAATTATTATCATATCATATGATACAATATCATGTGATATAGGAACATATTATATAATACAATATGATATAGTAATATATTATAAAATACAATATCATATTATACAATATCATATCACATGATACAATATTATATATTACAATATCATATAATACAATTTCATGTGATTCAATAATATGTAAACCAATACCATATTATACAATATTGTATCATATGATACGATATTATACATTATACAATATTGTATCTTATAATCAATGTTATATATTGCAATATCATAAGAAACAATATCATGTAATAAAATAATATATAATACAATATCATATTATACAATATTGTATCATTATATACAAATACTTTACATATCAATATCATGATACAATATCATATCTTATATAACTTTTTACAATATAATATAATATTGTACATGTATCATATAAAACAATAGTGTATCATATCATACAATACTATATCATAGGAATCATGTTATCATTTAACAACAAACACATCTATCAAGCAGGTTTGAGTGCGATTCATTTATATTAGAGTTAAATCAACTATGCAAGCTATTATTTATAAAACATGTGACCTGTTCCAAAACACTAAACCTCCTCCAGCATCCGAAACCTATGTATCAGATTCAGCATTCAAGCCAATCAGGTGCATCAGTATCATAACACACATCATCCATGCAAGTTTGGTGAAGTTAGGACCAGTAGTAACTAAGATATAGTCATCAGAGGGCACCTGCTCCAAAAACTTTAACCAGCTCTAAAAACCTTAACCTCCTCCAGCATCCGAAACCTATGGCTCAGATTCAGTTCAAGCCTTTCAGGTGCACAAGTATCATAAGATGCACCATCCATGCAAGTTTGGTGAAGTTAGGACCAGTAGTAACTTAGAAATTGCTTTCAAAGGGCACTGCTCCAAAAACTTATCCTGCTCCAAAAAACCTTAACCTCCTCCAGCATCCGAAATTCATGGCCGCCCAGATTCTTTCAAGTCCATAAGTAGGTTAAAACTTCAAACAGTAAGTTGTAAGTTCAATGGTTTTTTAACATCAATGTGCGCAATCAGTATTGCCAAAATAAAAATATTTTTACAACTACTGGGGTTGTAACACCCTTTTAATTTAGACTAACAATCATTACACTATTTTTGACAATTTGGAAATATCTTAATAGTCAGAATATAAATAATGCCCTTTACGAGCCAATTGCAACTGCGCAAGGATGACATGCAAACATCATGAAGCATACATAGAAGTGCTGATTTGATAAAATCAATTCCTTAAAATCATTTAAAATATGATTTTTTTCTCTCCCTCCCTCATCAATGCTAATGTTATGAATTTCTGGTGACATTACAAGTTTAGAATCAATTTTAGACAGCCTCAGAATCTATATTTAATGAGGCCAGGTCTAATTTGTTCTGCCCTAGATTTTTTAATGAAATTTTTTACATGAATTTCTACTGATTTAATAATTATTTTAAGTTAAAAAAAATCAGACATTTACCACATTATTTTTGTTTAGGGGGTCATCTCAGAGTTAGTTAATTTTTAACATAGGACCCTACGGGATTTTGCTTAAAATGTATCAATTTTGCACATTTTTTTAATCTTCTGTCCTAGGGATTATTTTTTCTGTTCCATATATAAAAGTTATTGTTAAAAGGCATCATATAATCAAATAAAAAAACCTTTTACCTCCTGGTTTGTTTCAGGAGTCTTATCAAATTTTTTTTGTATGCCCAATTTCGCAGATTTGTCAGATAATGGCTATTTTTTATTTGACAAATGCGGAAATCGTGATCTTTATAGTATTATTAAACCATTCAGACATATTTAAGTAATACAAATATATATAACATCACAGTGTTATAAATATCATATATAAGTGTCATAAATATAAAATACGTAGTTAATGTCTTGAAATTCATGTATTAAGCTATTATAATAATTAAGCGGGGTAAGAAAATGTGACACAGGGCTAGGCTTGCTGAACCCAACCCTAACTTCAATTTTCAGCCTCAAACGAGCTATTTTCGACAAATTTCACTGAATATCTGCAGTTGAAATGATAACGACATGGCATCAACCAAGTAAAAGATGACGTCACAATGCAAATGAAACACTGCGCAAAAGCGTGCGTACTCTAACTGTACTCGGCCTGGTTAATTCAGTTTTACTGTTTAAAGCTGAACACTGCTCGTTAATAGGCACCGTCACATAGGTATATAAACCCTTCAATTTCGTTACACCCGATTGCACATCTGAAACTCATGGCATTGACATGTTTATTTTATGTTAGTATTCGCCTGGCTTGAAAAAAGTGAGTAAAATTTGATAATTTCATCGCGACCGAGTAACACCATGAACACGGTGAGGCAAGATGGTGAGACCTCTTCAGCAAAATACTTAATGCTGTTAAGAGGTCTGTGACTTATATAGGGGTTGGAGGGATAGCAGTGATGAAAGAGAAATATGGCGGACAGTGCCAATTTACAAGCAGTGTTCAGCTTTAATAAACATGATAAATCCAAATAAAGTCAGGTCCAGCACAATCTCTTGATTTAGCTATATAGCTTGGAAAAGCTATATAGCTTAATAAAGCTATTCAGAATAGCTTGATAAAGCTATTTATATGCAGTTTTTCACAAAAGTGTTAATTATCAGAAATATACAAAAAACGCAAGTTAATTATTGCTCATATTTATACCATGGACCATTAAAAAACCAACCCTAATAAAATTAGTTTTAACACTGCTGCTTTTGAACACTTTTAAGCAAAAAATATATTACCATTGTTTGGGTAACTGTCCACCAACTTGTGTGCACTGAGGCGTGGATAAGTATGATTTCTTTACATTGTGCTGAATTATTACCAATCAATCATCTTGTTTACCATAACTGACCTTCTTTATATTTCATTCAAGAAGTAACTGTGAGGTCATGAATCAATTGCCTCAAAACTTTCAGAACTTTGAGTGCAAAGACTCTGAAAGAGACACAAATTGATGAGTAATCTTTACATGCATTGTTTACAGAACAGTTCAAAGTTGAAAACTATCACTGCACTAAAGTGCGATTTTGTTTACATGCTGAAAAAAATACACATTTAAGAAAAATTTATGACAAAATAGCTAAATCAAGCTATTCTGAATAGCTTTATATTAAGCTATATAGCTTTTTCAAGCTATATAGCTACATCAAGAGATTGTGCTGGACCTGAAAGTGGCATTCCTCTTTACTACAACCTTAATTTTTTAAAATCAATAACACAGGGCAGACCTCCAGATTTACTTACCCTTAACGGCTACATTTGTAATATTTGGCAAATTTGAATAGGCCTGACTATACAGTTCCTTGATTTTGGAGGCAGTTGATGATAAAAATCCATATATGTTTTCAACATATTTTGCACCACTGTTTGAGTCCTTCTCCTGCATATATCTCTCCACTTTCTGCAGTCTTTCCAAATAATCATTGTTAGAAATTTCATTATCGGGAAATGTCTCAGATTTGTGTACATCATCTCTTCTCAGATCTAGTTTTTTTTCCAGATTGTCTATTTTATCTTGTATCTTTGTTTCATATAATTTGTCTAATACCTGTGTCACTTTATCTTCAATTATTTCCTCCAACAGTTCGGGTGTCAGCACTTGTTCAACTTCTCCCTTGTTATATGGATATGTCTGAAGGTCTTTCGTCTCTTCACTTTCTTTCTTGTATTTCTCTACCTCCTGTTTTACCATGGCTTCAACATGCTTCTTCAAATCGTCATTCAATGTTGTCTGGTCAAGGCTGATATCACTGTCTGTTGTACTTTCATTAATATCGCTGGCAGCACCAATGTCTGTTGTATTTTCATTAGATCTATACACCAATCCTATAAAGCTTCCTCTGAAATAATAAAAGACGCCCTATATGTATCTGTATTCAGTTTGAAAAAGCTTTTCGGTGTCAATACAAATATTGTCCTCTGAATTATATTGTAAATAAATGACACAAAAATGAGAGTGACTATATTAAATGCAAAAATATCCTTAATCCCCTATTGTTAAGATCGACGCGAGAGACTAAAACTAACTATAGTCCGAAATTCCTCTAAACTTTCGTTTTCTTTAACTGATAGGCTATTACGACAGATAATGTAAAAAGTATCGTGGCCATATATGTAACCTTACATTGTAAGAACAGTAACCCCGACTGCTGTTACCAAATAAGCAGATATTGTTGTGGACATTATCCTACTCTTTTTATTTTAAACTAAAGGCCCGCCTTTATTCGAGTTCGAGTGCATCCTGTTTGCTCTGGGTGAACTCGTTCCGATTGCGTTTCGGTCTGAGTGGTTTCGCTCACAATTCGAACTTCCATACTTTAACATTGCTGAATTTAAGGAAATATGATGACAAAAGTCAAGGATCAAACGGCTTTTGAAATCAGCATTTACACGACGTTTTGTCAGCTCAGTATTTATATGAACCCTTTATTGACAGATGCAAAACTTGGTACACTTCTAGATTACCTCTTTTAAGGTCATGGGAACTACTGTTGTTTGCTTTATGTTCCGAAAACCTTTGCTTGAACGCTCTTAATTATCACATTTTGGGGAGATGTCCCATACAGTCTCAAAATTTGAAGCCATTGTATAAAGTTAAGTTCATGTATTTCCATTTGAGGTGTTGCAGTTCCTATGCTATTGTATTTTCCTTAAAGGTGTGGCAGATAAAATGGAAAAATTAAAGTTACGGAATTCGATGTAATCTTTATAGCATGCAACATTTTAAATAAAGCAATGTAGCATTTTATTTGGAAAGTTTGTACTAACTTTTATAAGACCAGGAAATGAAGAAATAAATTTTAAAATGATTACCTATAGACTTGTAATGTGGCAGATTTCACGCTTTTAAAAAGGGGAATCCTCATTGTTGTGAAAAACTGCCTCCTTCAATTAAACAAAATTAATTTGATATTAACATTAAAAGTCAGAAAATTTCTTGAAAACTGTCATTTCCGATTTTTGTTTCAACCAGAGACATATACAGTGAGGTCGCCGATAACGAATCACTAAGTAAATTCGCGTTGATAGTGCATAACCAAGCCAGAGTTAAATTCATAATACAGCATTGTTTTATTGTACCATGCTTGACTTATAACATCATATATTTCTTTCCCAACAACCACGGATTAAATAAAAATTATCGCTGTACTTTGATGAACGATGTTTTCTCCTTTAGCGAACCATTTTCTCCTTACCGAATCACGTGACACACAGCTGATTATATTTTGTTAGGGATAGTGTTGAAATATTTTATTTACGTTTTAATATGCTTTAAAGCATAAACAAGGAAAAATAGAAAGGCTAATAATTTTAATTTTGTATGAAGTGTTCATTTTATTGAACCCGACAATTGATGAAAAAAATAACAATGAATTCAATGGTAAAAAATGACTACATGTACATGATTTGTAAAGTTTGATCCACCAATGTATTAAAATCGGTTAGTTTATAGTCATTATAAGTCATTGATATTGTTAATTTTTTGAGAATAATACATGAATATCTTTTTTTGTTTTGCCTCGGAATAGAATGTCGCGACGTCATTGGATGAAACGCGTCACGTGAATTGCCTTACAAATTTAAACGGCGAGCGTCAAAATTTATACGGCAACATGGCGGAGGTAACGTTATTTGAACTGATTTTTTTTTACACAAACGTTGGTTTACATATCAAACTTTAGGTCCTCGACAAAACAAAACACTTATTAGGTTTAATTGTTACTGACTACAGAAATTCGCCGAGCCTTCTCTCGACTTCTTATTATATGGACTTTACCGACCCCACAAATTTCTGTAAATAGTCAGTAACAAACCTAATAAGTAATAATGCAATTAAAAAGAAATTAAAGATAAATGTAAATGGATACAGAAAATCATCATTAAATTTAAACCTGTTATGACACAAAAATTCTGTGTCTTCTATTAACTGAACAACGTCACTTGTCTATGCAATTTTGGGAAAACCCTCATATGTCGGGTTTTTCTGTATCCATTTACATTTTTTTTTTTTTTTATTTAATTTAAATTTAAATTTGCACAAAGCTTGACTGTCAGATATGGTTAGTAAATATAAAATTGTAAACAATTAAAACAAAAGAAAAATGCACTAAAACAAAGAAAGAACACAATTTATTTTTCATCATATAAGAACACTATGTTAAGATTGTTACAAAATGTTGGAGTAATCAAATCATAACGCAAATGAAAACAAGAGAAAAGCTGTCAATGTGACAGCAAACCGGGTTTTCTTTTGTTTGAACAGTACCCTTAATCCATTTGTCAACCCTAAATTGATGAACACTACCTATCCAGAGAAATGGGGTACTTGACATGCAATATTTTTGCCCAAAAATGACCAAGTTCAACAGCTGGTATTTTTTCATAAATAATCGGAAATAGAAATCCTAGCAACATGCACACCTCTGATATATGTACAATTGATCTGCAGAAGAACAACCTCATGTCTTGAAAACTGTAGGAGGAGTTAACCGTACAATAAGGGTACTCTATATGCAATATTTTGCCAAAAAATGACTAAGTTCAACAGCTGGTATTTTTTCATAAATAATCAGAAATCAAAATCCTAGTAATATGCATACCTCTGATATATGTACAATTGATCTGCACAAGAACAATCTCCTGTCTTGAAAACTGTAGGAGGAGTTATATGTACAATAGGGGTACCCTATATGCAATATTTTGCCCCAATATGACTAAGTTCAACAGCCGGTATTTTTTTCATATATAATCAAAAATCACAATCCTAGCAATATTCTTACCTCTGATATATGAACAATTAATATTCAAAAGAAGAATTTCCTATCTTGAAAACTGTAGGAGGAGTTATCTGTACAATAGGGGTACCCTACATGTATATGCAATATTTTGCCCAAAAATGACTAAATTTAACTGCTGGTATTTTTTTCATAAATTATCAGAAATCAAAATCCTAGCAATATGCACATCTCTGATATATGCACAATTGACCTGCAAAAAAAACCAACCCCCTGTCTTGAAAACTGTAGGAGAATTATCTGTACAATAGGGGTACCCTATATGCAATATTTTGCCAAAAATGACTAAATTCAACAGCTTGTATTTTTTTCATAAATTATCAGAAATCAAAATCCTAGCAATATGCACATCTCTGATATCTGTACAATTGAAGTGCAAAAGAACAATTTCTTATCTTGAAAATTGCAGGAGGAGTTATCCGTACAATAAGGGTACCGTTTTGGCAGCCACCCGCCCGCCCGCCATTTTCACCATTTCAATAAGCGGAATTTTACTTTGGAAAACCCGGTTAAAAATATAACTAAGTTATGCCATTTTTTCAAAACTTAGCATATAAATAAACATAAATCTAATGTTCCTGTAAAAGTAAAAATCGCACGCGCTTATCGTTTGACGTTTGCATTATCGTACACATAAAAACACGGATATGTTATAAATTATGAACGTGTCATGTTGTAAATTTTGAATTTACCGGGTGGCGGTAAATACAAAATTTACAACATGACAAACGATTTGCCATTCTAAAACGTAAATACAAGTAATAAACAGCATGTTAAAAAGTTCAACGGGATATGAACTTAGTTGGTACGTGATCAAATCTTCTGAGAAGCCCTTCGGGCTTCACGGGACTTGATCACGTGACCAACCAAGTTCATATCCCGATGAACTTTTTCACATGCTGTATATTTCTCAAATGAACGCGGAAGACGCAGAAACACACGTTTACAAAAGGACAAAGAAGAATCAAATAGCTATGCAAGAGGTATTTATCTTTTAATGTTTATCTTGGCTTGAAGTCCCTGATGAAAATAAACTGTATCACTTATTTATATGATTTATAAATACATGTCCGAGTGCAATTCGGCCATTGCAGAATCTCAGTGTATTTTTGCATTGATTCAGATAGTCCGAAATATCTGACGTTTTCCTGGCTTTTTTAACGATTTTGATATTTCACATGCCAGGAAAACGTCAGAACCGGCGCCATTACGAAAACTGGAAATCCCCCGTCTCCAACTGGAAGCGGCATTCTTGGCTCGATTTTAATTAGATATATATTTAAACTCAATAATACAGCTTA
This sequence comes from Magallana nippona, assembly GCA_033439105.1. Classification (NCBI taxonomy): domain Eukaryota; kingdom Metazoa; phylum Mollusca; class Bivalvia; order Ostreida; family Ostreidae; genus Magallana; species Magallana nippona. Next base: position 47,657,626 of record CM065918.1, on the reverse strand, counting down.
AAATATAATTTCACTGCACATTTTGGTAATCACACTGATAAACAATAGTGTTGTTGACCTATTTTCTCGCGAGATTTCAAAAATGCACGAAATCAAAACAAATCTCAACAGTTCGATAGAATGTGTTCAACAGCCTGTTTATGGGATGTAAGGACCCATAAAAACGATATTAGTGAGCAGCAAAATCATCGTTTTATTAATTAGTTGTGAGTGAAACATTTGATTCCACTCGTAAATATGTAAAATCGAGCCGAGAATGCCGCCTCCAGTTGGATGCGGCGAATTTCCACTTTTCGTAATGGCGCCGGTTCTGACGTTTTCCTGGCATGTAAAATATCAAAATCGTTAAAAAAGCCAGGAAAACGTCAGATATTTCGGACTATGATTCAGAGTTCTGAACCTACAGAGTTTTGGGAAATTCCATGCATGCAGTGCGCTTACAAAATGTTCATTCATTCAATAAATGGCAAAAAAGTCTAAGCGCAAAAGAGTCAAACTTTCCGGAAAATTAATGGAACCGTAATTTCCTGACTCTATGCACATATACATAGTGTGTCTTAATTCCCTACAAAGTTTCTGGAAATTCTGTGGAGCGGTGTAAGATGAGTTTCGCATGCAAAAGAAAATAGGACTCGGGGACTGACTGACTGACGAACGTTTTTGTGAACAGTTAATTGCATGATTTTTTTCTTTGCATGTTCTGTGCAACAGCTACAGGGTATTTCCATAGAGCTACAGTTCTGTGGGTAAGCAGTACTTCACTGTCATCTATAGAAAGTACATTCTCTGTCTTCATAATTCGTTACAATTTATATACGTACGACATTGCATAATATATATATCTACGCTTTTAAATAATCAGATGAACATGACTGCATTATGTTCTTTTGCTAACAAGTTTTTTTTTCTATGAAAGATTTGATTTTTTTAAATTAATAGCTGGATCGTTTATTGAAATGTGTTGTCTACATGGTTTTTTATTTGTCCTTCCGTCCTTCCAAGATCACTTGTCCGGGGCATATCTTTTCTCCCCCCCCCCCCTTTGGCCCAATCTGGCTCATACTTTACCTACAGAGTGCCTTTGGATGAAGAGTGCACAGTGACCTTGAACAAAGTTTCTAGGTCTAAGGTTAAGGCCATAGCAGAATTATCTGAAAAATCCTTGTTCGTATGATATATTCTATCCCCTTGGTCCAATCTGGCTCATACTTCACCCACAGAGTGCCTTTGGTCAAAGGCTGTACAGTGACCGTGAATGGTGTTTCTAGGTCAAGGTCATATCAGACAACGCAAACAAAATTAGCGCATATTTTTTCTCCCATTCGCCATGGCTCATACTTCACATAAACAGAGCTTTTTGGTAAAGGGTGTGCAGCGACCTTAAACCAAGTTTCAAGGTCAAACGTGAAGCAGATCTCTTTAAAATCCATTTTTAGAACACAAATTATTTCCCATTGGCTTAATCTAGTCATATTAAACCCAAAAAGCCTGTTGGTAGGGGTCATGAGCTTGACTTAAAAGTTCTGTGCCAACCCGAAAATTTCTAAGTCATAGGTCAATGTCAAAGCAAATCCTCCGAGATGCTTTTATCCTATTTTCCATTAGTTTAGCTGGGCCCTTTGAGATGGTCACCATCTCAATGATGTCTACTTTCATTTATTTTGACGTTGTAACTTGTTGGATACATAGTCATATTAATTTGAACTTTTTCTGATTGACTGTTTGTATCAGTATAATAAAACAGTTAAGTATACAATTGAGGGAGTTAGCAAAATTCCAGTTCTCCTCAAGCAAGCCTATTTCTTGTTAAATTAGTGACAAAATTGCTACACGACATGACATTATTTTTCAATTTTATTTTTTCTTTCATATCATTTATATTCAGATTATTTGAGAAACTGACATACATATATTTCATAAATAAGACATTTTTCAGAATACTGTATCTACAGCTTGACCATTTAAGTTTGGTGTTTTTTTTTAACTGGCAAATGAGAAAAGTTATATCATAGTCATAATTTGCTATACCATTGACATTTTGTATGTTGTGTTGGTTTTTCCCCTTGAAATAATTAAAAGACCAAAGTAAAAATAAATATATTTAAATGACAACATCAAATATTTTTTAAGGAATAAAAAAATTAAATATTCTTTATCACTTATAAGATATTTTATTACATTGACAGTTCATTTCTGCATTTATGTTTATATGATAAAATCGTTCAAATGTTTTCATGTAACTGTTAGGCGTTATGAAATGCCGAACTTTGACGAAAATCACGACCAATATGTACCATCCTCTCCCATCTGCCCATGAGTTGGAGAGAGCTATGCGGACACCGGACCGTGGCTTGAGACGATTAAGAAAATATAGACAAAGAGGAAATGTGTATGCGTTGTATGCATAGAGTTAGAGAAAGTTTTTATTGACAAAAATGTGTGGTTGTTGAGTGTTGGTATAGTATTGATGATGTTGTTTGTGAGATTGATGAGCCAAATTAAGATCAAACTCGGTACAAGGTGGATGAGACATGATCTTACGCGAATCCTTATTAATAATCCTTTGTAATAATAGCCGTTTAAGAATAAATTTGTTTTATTACAATAAGTATTTACTTATGTAGCAATATACCTTCATCACCTGCATATGACCGGTGTTGTTGTCTCTCAATTAATTCGATACGCAAGGGCATGCTCTTCGTATGAACAGTTTCTAAGGCGAGGCAAGCCTATCAACAGTCTTGTTTGAAGTCATCTTTTCGTAAGTTTTATGGTCGATACAACGACCTTGTCATGAAATACAATCTTCCACTGGGTCGCATGCTGACTGTCGTTTTCATACTAATTGTTAGACCATAATTAATCACCTAATTGTCTACGGACTTTTCCGATTTTTCCCGATTGCGACAAAGAGCACACGGCTGATGTGACCGGTCAGCAGAGGATGCTCACTCCTCCTAGGCACCAGATCCTACCTCTATTTTTTTAGAGGTCCGTGTTGCTCTGCTTTGAATTTGTATTTCGTTTTATGGATTTTTGAGATGGTCAAGGCAGTTTGTTATTGTCATTTTTCATTTTAAAGAAGCTTATCATGTAGGCTTATTCTATGTGCTTTCATTTAGATACCTTAAGCCGGTTATTTTGTGTACATAGAAAAAGTACTGACCCAGATTGTTAATGCGCTACTGTGATCTCTTGACCCATTCTTACTGTTATGCAGAGATAACAACGATTTGCCCAAAAAGTGTAATTAATGAAAATATTTGCAAATGTAATTGTATTGTTATATTTACATTTGCAAATATGCTTCCTTATATGAACATATAGAATAACGAAGACGTTCAATTATGTGTGAACTTTTTCATGACGTCACAATGATAATCTCACGCGCTTATCGATAAACACACCGTTATATTAATGATTTTGAACGACATGCCATTCTCAAACGTAAATATAAGTAATAAACAGCAATGTTAAAAAGTTCACCGGGATATGAACTTGGTTGTTACGTGATCAAATCTTCTGAGAAACCCTTTGGGTTTCACAGGATTTGATCATGTGATCAACCAAGTTCATATCCCGGTGAACTTTTTAAATTGCTGTTTATTTCTTAATTAATCTATTTTTATGACGTTACGATGGTGTGCGCCAAAAAATTAAAAAAATAAGAATGACGCTACGTTTGAATTTTATTGTTTTTTTATGATGACAATTCGTCTTTATTTCTGAATGACTATAACTATATATTGAATAACATAAGTAAGAATCGCAGTTTATTAAAGAAATAAACAGCAATTTAAAAAGCTCACTGGGATATGAAGTTAGTTGTTCACGTGATCAAATCATGTGAAGCCCGAAGGGCTTTTTATAGTAGATTTGATCACGTACCAACCACCTTCATATTCCGGTGAACTTTTTAGCATTGCTGTTTATTACTTATATTTACGTTTGAAAAGGAACACCGTTCAGAATTATTCAAATAACCGTGTTTTTACGTTTGATACAAGGCAACCGTAAAGCGATAAACGCGTGCGATAATCATTGTGACGTCATGAAAATGTTCACTCAGAATTGAACGTTTTCGTTATTCTATAGGTTCATATAAGGATGCATATTTGCAAATGTAAATATTAAAGAGTAAACTGTCGGAGTGTACAACCTAGTTTAATATACTCGAACAAATTGAAGATGAGTGCGCAAGGCGTGTAAAAAATCTATATTAGGTCGGATAAGATACTTTAAAATAAAAATATCAACAAATCTGATAATTCTTTTTAAAAATCGTTCAAAACAATGTATATTAAACATTTACATAGGTTTGCAACCCTTAAATATGTTCAATACTTGAAATATGTTAATTTAATGGAAATGCCCGGCCATCTTGTAAGTTTGAGGAAATGTGAACTTGGTTGGTTCTACCAAAAAACTGACGAAAACTGTTGTTAAAAGATAAAAAAAAAAAGCAATATATTTGTGGTTTTACATGTTTTGTATGCAAATTACGCAAGCAAGAACAGAACAACGCCTTTATTAATCGCTTGGAACTGCGCAGCTGCAGGTCTAGACTTAATTTGAAGATTTAAAAATATGATAAAAAAAATATGAAAGAATGTCATTGGTGTCCAATCTTCAACCATTTGTTGAGAAAAAGGTTAAAGCTTGGCCATTTAAGTTGTAGCTTGGTACGCTATTCTTAAAATGGGTCTCAGAAACCATCAATTAGCACGAGATATATATTTGTCTGTGTCTATAGAAGTAAATTGAAATTATATTTTCATTGAACATTAGTTTTATATTTTTAATTTAAGACAATTAATTTTTTGGACCCCTACCCCACTTCTTAAAAGAATTTACTTTAATTAATGCGTATAGAACGAAAAAAAAACCCAACAACTTGGGTCTGGTAAATAGATGTCTGTGACACATTCAACACAGATTGTTTTGAATTGATATATATTTCTGAAAATATAACGTCAATTTGCATCTATAAACACGGGAGTTCTAAGAATAGACTGAAATAATTTTTTCTTGTACTAAAAATAGATCCCATGCCGACTGATATGAATAGAGCCCCCATTTTACATTTTACACGCATTATCTTGTTTATTTGCTAAAATAAATTATATCAGAAAGAACAGTGGTTTAATTCTTTTCTTATTCTTGCTCATATGCATGCCATGAATATAAAGTAGAACTACCGGTATGTAAAACAAGTTGATACAGCTTTAAGAAACAATGAAACTGTAAAGTGGTCTGCTTAAATTTGTCAAAATTTGCAGAATCGTATCACGTTCATTAAATACAATTACTAGTACCTGGTTTCAAGAAAGTTTTAATGTGTTGGGTTATTTAATGTTATCTCTGTTTGAATTTTGAGACCGTCATTTGCTATATATAGTAGTTAATTATCACAAAACATTAAAATCGAAAATATAGAATAAAAATTAGTTTCGAATCAAAACACAACAGTTTGCATCCAAAGCTCCCATTTTCAGAGTTAACGCTGAAATGGAGTACCAGCTGGACTGGTGACCGGGTGGTTCAGGTCTACTCTTTTAAGCATTTAAAGTGAGTTTTATGTCACATCACTATAATTGTGACTGTGCTAGCTTTATCACATATAATAAGTGCATCAGTACTGTAAAAATGATGTATCAGTACTGTTGTTATACCACCGACGCTAATTCTGTTAGTACTGTCAGTACGACTGACATCTTAATAAGAAAAAAAAAATCAAAAAGAATTTTGAAAGAAACCGACATATATCAATTTATTTATTTAGATTCAATAAAAAAAAAATTGTCGATTAAAATCTACAGATCTACAAATCTACAGATAAACGCAGTTTAAACTTTATCCGATTTATATTTATGGCTGGAGTTTGTTTATCCTCCACAAATACTTACATGTACTACTACATAATAATCAAAATATAATTAAGAAAAGAAAATCATTTTGACAATAACATGCGAACATAGTTTGTTTTGTAACAATGAATGACGACATTTGTCTGTTCTATCATTGCAAGACTTCAATGACAATTACCTGTGTGGTTTTTTTTTTTTAATTTGTCTTGCATATAGTAACACACGTTTAATAATCTGATAGAAGTTTGATTGAAAAAAATCTTTCAAATTAGAAGCTAGGGAAGCAACGTCTTTCAACTTATTCAAGAAAAACATTACTGAAAGTATTCCTCAACCTCCAAAATATTTTTTTTTCATTTGGCAAACGCACTATTAATATTTTACATACCAAATTGAGACACAAATGAATTTTGAAATTGAATTTTGAATTATGATCTGTATAGAAGAAATTTATTGAATCACCTAATTGTATTTGTGGTCAAAAGGAGGATATCACTTCTTCTTTGTATGCATGAATTATGTAAATGCAAGAAACAATCTATCTGAATTGCTTCTTTGGGGTAGTGACATTTTGTCTTACAATACAAACTGCTTTATTTTTTCAGCAATTCAAAACTTCATAAAAGAGTATGAAAGATTTAATAATTAATTTCCTTTTTGTTATTGCTATTTTCAACTGTATATTAACACCATTTACCCATATTCGCAATTATTTTGTAAATGCATTATATTTATAAATATGATTAATAAAAAGTCAATAACTGTAAGTAACATGTAATATCACTATGACAATTGTATATATTGCACATATTATCATTAGGAGAGGAGCATGTATGTTGAAAGAACTTGCTTCCAATCCTCTTGTGTAATTTAAACAAGAAAAAATGTTCAAATAACATTGCCCTTGCCGTTGTAAGGTAGTATATGCATGCAGTTAATTTATAGGTATTCATTCATTTTGCATTCTTTACACTTTTATGTATGTGTAACAAAGGTAAAATACCAGTAAGGATTTATATCAAAGTCTGATCTTATTTTGTCAGATTCACTTCTCCCTTCGTGGTCGTTTTGGTTTACCATTCCTTTCGGTGTCTGTTTTCACGTGCGGACCTGGGGGAACTGGTTTGACCCTTCTGGGCAAACATACCAGCAAAAAGAGAACAAACTCGCCCAGAGACAGCATGAATAATGTGACTGGTAGGTATGCTGTAACAGAATGACAAGACATGTTTAATACAATTTTTATAAGGTTATGCATAGCTAAGGAAAAAGGAGTCAATCTCTGACTTTTATGTTGATATCAATACGTTTGGTCACGTTATAAAATACAATAAAGCTTTTCCGTAAATTTAATTCGACCCGTTTTGATATTCACAGAAAAGTCAAAGAATTATTCCTTGTTACTTATAATATACATTACTTTTCAATCACTGTACGTACGAATATAATTATTGACATTTCAACATTATTTTTATTATACAAACTCCGCTCGTGCTCTAACATTACATGTCATTTGACACAAATCATGAGCAAATTTTTCAACCAAAGTAAACTGTGTTACACCGTTGCCCATCTCAGGCCATGTTCAAATTATGGAATTAATGATCATTCAAAACAAACTTTGATTTATAGTTTTATCACAAAGACACTGGGAAATATAATAATAAATAATAAGTGCTTCAAAGTAAAACAGGTACTGTACTAGTCTTATCTAAGTATTGTATCATAATTATACTAAGGAATACTTATTATTATTCATACCTTGTGACTGCTGAGCAAATGGTATAAGGAACCATAAAGCTTCATCTGCTTGTGTATCTCCATTCGATGAATTAGTGATTAATTTTACAATTTCATTTTCCAAATAATTTAACTTCTTTTCGATGTTAGCAATAATTGTATCCTTTACACGGAGTCTGTTCTCTGTTGATTAAAAAAGAACATTTAAAAAGGACCTCTATGTAAAAAGCTGTCAATATCTTATAGATACGTAGCAACTGCAATCAGCATTCGTGAAAATAACCTTTACCTTGTTGATTTTTCTACAGCTTACATGTATTTGCACGATATTAATTCTTAATAATGGTATGCATCACTTTTGACAAATTTAAAAGAAATGCATACACGTATGAAGTCAGTTAGATATTAAACCAATGACCCGTCCTCTTTCTGAGTCTTTGATAAAAATGATATTATAGACTGTATATAAAGGAAAACTCTTACATTTTTGATCCATTTAATTGGAGCATATTTCGGTATTTTCTGAACGGACAGAAGGAGCGTTTCAATGAATAAAGCTATTTTAAAAGTTTTTTCCCATATAGTTTTGTATCGGAGAAATTAAAATATAAGGCAAAAAGTAACGCAGAAATAACTTTAACAGTGTATTGTGAAGATTGTTAGAACATAAGTTTCGATATTAAATAAACTAAACAGACACAAAAATTGCATTTGAATTTAGTTTTGGGGTGTATTAAAAAAATAACAGATTTTGTTCTAAAAAGAGTGCATCAGCTATTTCTTATTATTGATAACAGTGAAGCAAATATGTGATTCGCAATAGTCTTAAATTGGCAGATAGCTGCCAATGGACTGGGGAGAAAGTGACGAAAGTATGTGTCTTAACAATAATACAAATCATTTCAATAGTTTGTTTTGTCTTTGGAACACAATGTACAATATAATTGCGCACTTCGGTTGACTGAATATGCTCAAATCATACTTGCATGCAAACATCGAGCAAAAACCATATATATGCCACATGTACGATTGTTTATTCCATTTTTTTTTCTTAATTGCTTCACACTTTTAATTTAAACATGAGAATTCTGTATAATTAAAAACAAAACGATTAAGTGATCTGACGGAAAGAAATCATTGGTGATCTTTACATCATGGTGATTATTTCATTTTTTATATCACAATCTATCTCGTTTACATGTGTAATGAAAATGTTCACAATATTTCACATATTTAAATGTTGTTATAGTAACGCATAGTACACGTAAATGTTGTACCTGTATCTGCAATGTGTTCAAGCTGTTTTGTGTGCATTTCTTGCAAGGCAAGCATCTGTGTTTTGTTCGTCTGCGTTGAATTATGTGCGACCTTTTGGCACTCATCCAATGTTGTTTCTCGTGTATTTATTACCTTCGCCTCCAAGGCTGTAATATTTCCTCGTAATGTTTCAGTGATAACTTTTTCATTCTTGAGGATTTGTAGTTTCAAATCATACAATTGACTCGAGTTCGTCTCTGGTAAATGACAATCACTGGCCGCGTCTTTGAAAAAGTCCCAAACTGAGTTCAAGAGACAACTAATCGCTACGGACGCTATGATTCTAAAACAACAAATGCGTATAGAAGGGTCAATGATATTTGTATATGTCTGTTTGATGTTTTACCCACATTGTAAATGTAAATGGTTAAGTTACTTACGAGCTACTCTGCATGGTGTTCTGAAAGAATTCCAAACTGGTCAGGTATAATCCTAAACATGTGAAACTGAAAGTACGCGTCTAGTGCCGGCGCACTAATATTACACTATAGTGTATAAACATTGCATAAATAAAATGCATTATATCGTCCTACATTGACTAAGCTTGAAAACTGTGTGTAGCAAACATAGATTATAACAATCGATGGATATATTCAATCTGCATTGCTAGTACGTATCAGTTGATCATTAAACTGCTACAAACATGTTTTAAAATAGATAATATATGGTGGCAAGGTTTTGCCACGGTGACCTCTTGTCAGAAATTTGTCAACTTGTCAGCTCTTAATGTTAACTTTTCAGAATATAAGTTCCAAAAACTAGAAACTCGAAATTTCGTTAACAAAACTTGTTTTTTAACTACAAACTGATAATATCTGAAAACATAAAGATACTAAAACTAAATTTTAAAATCGTTGGGCTCCTGATCAAGGGTTCTGGTAATAAGGCGGGTCTCTTTGTTCCTTGGGTAGAGTCATTTTAACAATACCTTGGACTTTCAGTACGATGTAGCTATCCACTTTCAATTGAAAATGACGCCCGTCTCAACTAAAATATACACAAATTAAGTAGGAACGGGATAAAATAAGTCGGATAAATCTTGTTGATTTCAATAAGTCGTGATCGAAAAGCCGACACTGAAATAGACAGGCTCATGTCATATTGTTGTTTGTCCAAGGTCTTGTTAAAATGTCTATTGCAATATTTAAAGCCAAATTAAAGATCTAGTCTTCAAAGCTCCGACCTCAATAGAGACCTACTTCATATTGCTGTTTCACACTATTGTCAAAGGTCTTGTTAAATTGCATCGCTCTAATTTGCGTGAATTGTTAAAAATAAAATATTTGTTTCTTTCTGATGTTAAGCTGATTTTTGCAAATGGTCGACTGGATTTTTTACAGATTGTTTACGCATTATTTCAGAAAACATTTCCTTTTAACGATTTTTATTCTGTAAAAAGTTATTATGCCTTTACTCAGATTCAGCATCCAAGCCTGTCAGGTGCATAAGTATCATTAGACGCACCATTCATGTAAGTTTGGTGAAGTTAGGAGTAGAAGTAAGATATAGTCATCAAAGGGCACCACTCCAATAACTTTAACCAGCTCCAAAACCTTAACCTTATCCCGCATCCCAAAGGTATGGCTCAGTTTCAGCATTAAGCTTGTCAAGTGAATAAGTATCATAAGACGCATTATTCATGCACGTTGGTGAAGTTAGGACTAGTAGTAAGTAGGATATAGCCATCAAAGAACACATGCCCCAAAAACCTTTACCTCATCCAGTATCCGGAAAAAGGAAAATATGACAATAAAAATGCACAGATTTTACTATTTTCAATTTAAATATAAATCTTCTCAATATTTGCATTATAAATACGCTCAGGCTCAGTAGATTTGGTATATACAGAATATTATAGATCAAACTGAATCACTATTGACCTTACAAAACATTTTAAGCATCACATACAAGTATAAACATTATCTTAGATTTTGCATACAGAGACCACAATGTATAGTTGAAATCACTGCTCGAAGTAATGAAAGCTAAAGGTTTACATTTATTGCATCAAATATACATTATACCGAATTACTAGTAATAACGTTATTTTTTCTGTCACTAAGTAAAAAAAAGAGTGCTGTCTACACTATATAAGAGCTAGATGGGGGATCCAGACACATATAGAAAAGAGGTAACTGCAAATGTAACAAAATCAGTGCAGCAATCAGAGAGCATGCTCTATCTATAAGGACACACTGATACTGCAAGGAAAGGTGGCGTAATTTCATTAGAGAACAAAACCATCAATGAGGTGCAATATAGTAAATGCAGATGACGGGCATCAAAAAGAGATCAAAAACCGTACAAAGTCCGTCGGAATTCGGAAGCTTTCAATTCTTGTATGACAAAGAATTTCTAAGATAGGTTAAACAGGTCGAGACCACTAGATTTTGTGACGTCGGCATAAATTTACATACTAAATTAGCTATCTCTTCACTTTCATCGACAGGTCAATCAGATGAATGAGTTGCAAGGCATTGTGGGCTGTCTGATCTCACATTTAAAAAATATTGCCTGTGAGGTCTTAACCTATTTAAATACCCCATTGACAAAGTTCAAATGAGAAGTACGTCCTATTGAATTAGAAGCAGTGATTACGTTTTTCACGTGATACCCCATGTTTGGGACAACATTTATTTAGTAGTATTCGCATTGAAGTTTCTTCAGGGACACTCATCAGAATGCTTAGCGTACAAAACACTACATGCTACATGACTTGCACTTCTGTATTTGTATATTTGTGCATTTCTATTATCGTGGCAATTTACGTATGTTAAAAATGTACAATTACCTGTATTTATTTCTGGTGTACAATGATTATGTCACCAATAAACAATTATGCAGTTTTTTCTTGTCAAAATCTCTTTATACTTGTATGCGTATGTTTGCCAGTCTTTTGATACTGATTGATTTTTGAAGCAGTAACTGATGAACTAAAACAACAGTATATCTCAATGTGAGCATGAAACAAAGTTTTTGGTATGTAATCTTTAAAAATCAAGTTGTGCAATTTTTCCGGCAAGCAATTAAATATTATGTATAAAACAGACAAAAACCACGCCTGTCTGTTGAAAATTAAACACGTAGTAGACCGTCTTGCTTTGCGACTCATTCACTGGATTGGAGAATCTGGTTGACGCAAATACTGTCACGTGTTAAATAATGCTATCCACATAAGGTAGTGTACCCGACCTGTTAAAGAATGACATACTACTTTTTCCTTAAGACCAAAGCAGCAAAGGGACAAAACATGCTTAACATCTACTCAAATGATTTCATGCAAAAAATATGTTAAGTAAGGTAAAATATACTGTTGAAAATAGCTGATAAAAATTCAAATAAATAAATAAAAATATAAAAATATCCATGCATACCCATTCATTGTCTCCTCAACTTTTGAGGCTAAATTTAAGGTTAATCGTGGGTGGTTATAAATGCAAAGGTAATAAAAAACTAAAAAAGATCCAAAATATAAAGAGAAATATAAAAAAAAAAATCAGAAAAGAGGATATCTAAAAAAGATTTTTGTATCAAATGCACCATTTATCTCAAGTTATACATCAATTACTGTCTAGATATTCCTTTAGTTTGGTATTCAGATGGTTTTTCTGGGTCTGGGAGAAGGTTTTATTGATGCTAAGGAAACAGTTTTCATCTTTCAATGCTCTCAGTTCTCTGTGTCTGTCTGCAGATGTGAGATTTGGGCTACATAGAAGATCCCCCATACTGTCGGATTCTTTGTGTCCACAGTAAACAACAATCACGTTACCTTAAAATAGTGACAAATACTAATAGCAATATTCTAGTCATTTCGAAAAAAGATTTCTTTATAAAAGTTGCTTGTAATGCACACTTTTCTCATTAATAAATTTACTAAAATTCCTATTAAACATGATATGATTATGCTCATATATAAAATACAATTTTTAATCAACAAAGTAATTGTAAATCACAGTTTCTGAGGTCATCAGCCACTAAACCTCATTATTTCAGTACTGAAAACCTACTTTTTTCGCGTGCGAGAAATTTTCGCGAGGATCGCGAGAGCCTTGTCCTCGCGAATATTTCTCGCCGCGAGAAATATTTTCGTATGGTTATTATAACAAAATGGATGTTGATAAAGCTTGGTCGCGAAAATAAGTTGCCGCGAACCAGCTCATCTCTGGTAAATTGCGAGATAAAGTTATCGCAAATAAAAGTTGTTCACAGTAATTCATTAGTTTTCTATAAATTTCCTTATTTTTTTTTTTTTTATATCCGTACCTCCGTTTTGTTGAATGTATCTAACACAACTGACTTTTAGGTCTCCAATTTCATGTTCAGACTCCAATATTATGTGCCGATCATTTCTCTCCACAAACAGTACAGCAACCTAAATTGCAACATTATTGTTGAATAATCTAGAGAGCGTATTTCAATATACAACTGCATGTAATTTTGCAAAAATAATACTCAAACGATATAATATGAATGTGTGAATATAGACCAAATTCAATGTTATGCATTTGAAAGACTTTTTACATCCTTTATATGTTTCCCATTGCTGACCTTTGACCTTATTTGTAAGGTATCTTTCTTTCCTGAGACACTATGATACCCCGTTTCCATGCCTGATGTAATATCTCCCATCAAGTCTCTATAAAACGTCATTCTGGTATCGTTGAAACATATAACGGCTATTGATCTCCTTAGACTACCTGCCTCCTACAATAATGTCTGCAGTTGATTACGTCATAACTATTTGATTTTGCCATTAAACTATTATATTACATTTATGACATATGTAGTCGAATTTCGTTTTTGTCTTCACAATTCATTCAAATATTGATTTCAAAGCGCAAACCTTTACTCTTTTATCAGAATTTAACTGCTTTCTTGCCCAATCAGTTGGTTTTAAGGACAAAACTTCATTGCCTGAAAGTCTCAACGCGTTTAACTTCCTCACAACACAGACAAGGAAAATTGTCACTCCCATTTCTCCAACTCCAAGCAAAGTTAGTAAGTACCAGAGCACATCTAGTTAATATGTAAAAGTATACCACTGGGTCGGATAATGATGCCAGTGTCAAGGTTGCATTTTAGCACCCGTCTAAGCTGCATGTAACGAAAAGTTCAAATATGCCATATGATGGACCATTGCTTAAATAGTTTATAACAGCCTTTGTAAATATCTCACCTGTCAGGTAAGATATTTACCTTTAAAGAATGAGTTCCTACAGGAAAATAATTTTTCCCATAGAAAAAAATATTCCTACAGAATATTTGTAATTTTCTACCGGAATAAAATAGGATTTAAAAAAATAACCCCAAAGGACTTGAAACGAGTAGATCTTTATTTCCTATAGCAAAACTACCTGTCTGAATAATTTATAATATAAAATAATTATAATAATTTTTAGAAAATCCAATTGGATTCTCAATGTTTCTCGGAAAACTATTTCTCCGATTGGAATTATTATTTTCCTTTGGGATATTATTTTTAAAAGGTAAATATCTACCTGTCAGGTGAGACACACTAAAAACGAAAGTTGCTAGATACTCTCTAGACAACGGTCTATCATTTGGTATTTATGAATTTTTACGAAACTGCATCTTAAGCTAGCGCAAAAATGCCACCTTGGCACTGGCATAATTATCCGGCACAGTGTCGTATTCGTAATGTTAATATACGAGGACCTTATTGATAAAAAGTCTTCAAGTAAATTAAATTGAAATCTTTTATCTCATTATAACCATCATTTTTTTCATTATAACCATCAATGTTCATAAAGGGTTTTTTTTTCGTATAAAGTTTCATTTGAAATAACCATAAAAAGTTTGAAGCATACAGTTCTGATTTTTTGAATTTGTGATGCAGCCTACCTTTGTTCGATGTTATGTTTTTTATTTCAGTTTCCCATATTTCATTCTCTCTAAAACATTTATTCAAATTGGTCTGCAATGTTGAGTAACTTTCATTCATTTCTTGTTTGAGTGAATTGACGGATGTGCTAACTTTATAAGAATACTTTTTTACAGATTGGCTGCAGCTTGAGTTGAAATCCAACATGGTGAATATCATTTTCTTCAGATCAGCTTTGCATTCATTGAAATTGATATGTAATGTTGAGCAACTTTTGTTAATTTCTTTTTTGAGACTATTGAAGTTTGTGTCAATTTCATTAGAATACTCCTTAAGAGATCTCCTGCAGCTTGAATTGAACTCTAACATGACGGTTGTCATCTTAGCATTGTATCCCAAGTCAAGCACATCCACCAACACAACCGCCAGGAATGCAGAATATGCTGCAGCAATGCTGTATAGAAATATGAATTTGTATTTTGCTAATGGTTAACATTATCCTAAATGAGTTTGACTCTATTGATACTTTACGTCATAAAAATTCGTCTAAGAAAACATTTACAACATTTATATATAAATTCTTTGGACTGAAATTTTACATTTTTTTAAAATAATTGTGAAAAATAAAAATATTATAATACTGATGATTATTTAATGCACTACTAGTATATACAATTCCTCGTTTAAAGATAATACAAATGTATATGTTCTATCTAGAAAATATGATTGAAATACCGGTATATCAAGCATTGTATATGTCCTAATATGTTTGTTGTGTTTATAGAACTTACGTTGTCTGCATTTCTATATTGTAGAATATATCCTGTAAATAAAAAAAAATGTAGCTGCAATCATTTCATGCATGACATTGTTTAAAAATCAAAGATTTCTGTCTCCAGCCACAGACTGATTTGTGACGTTAACTGCATATAAATATTTGTTCATAATGATGATCATTCTTTAAAGCCAATTGCCAGGTCACAATGGCGCAGAAAAAAAAAACTCATACAAGTTTATATGTTGATAAACCAATTGAAAGTAGTTTAATGTGTATTAATTAACAACACAACAAGTGTAGCTATACGTAAATGCGCTACCGGACGGATATTGAATGTATAATATTGTAATTTATATGTACATGTATTTACGTATGACAGATTGATGCAATTACATGTATATGTTTACGATAAGTTCATCGTATGTTTATCGGTTATTTATGATGTTCATCGTATATTTATCGGTTATTTAAGATGTTCATCGTATATTTATCGGTTATTTCATGTAAGAGTTTTGTTTTGTGTTTTGAATTGGTTAATCCTTGTATAAATTGTGCTTTTCCATATGATGCTATTTTTGTATGAATATGCTTTTTCATTATAAGCTGTGGTAATTTCACGTGAAGATGGTCGTTTGAAACTACTCATATTTTTTAACGGAGGCGGACTTTGGCATATGTTGCAACTGAGCATACAATCAGCGATTACCTCAAACGGCTTGCAAATAAAGGAAGTAAACATACAATTTATTTGTCTTATTCTATGATCAGTTCGTTTTCATTTTTTTTTTTACTAAGTCTCTTAGAATTTTGAAACAGGTAAGCATATTATTCTTAATAATTCTTTTAAAAAATATTTTTTTTTGTTTCTAAATGTCTTAATATTGATATCAATTGTTTATGATTGAATATTGTGCTTTACGTAATTGGTAGTTAAAATAGATACAAGTACGATATTGCAATTAACTATCATGTGATATATACATGAATATGTATATTCCTAATTAAACGCGAGGAATTAACATCCGCGTAAATTCTTGAGAAACAGATTTCGTAGATTTTAAAATTTCGCTTTTATTTTTCAAACACATGTAAACTAAATGTAACTAAGGTGAATAATTCTGCGTTCGCGATTCTATATTCTCGCAATTTGATGCAATTCGGTTGATTCGCGAAATTAAGCACTCGCGTAAAATAAGGAATCTACAGTAGATTCAATCGGCGATAGTTGTTTAAGTCGCATACATTCAAATAAAATCATGATACGAGTAGTTCCTAATGTTTTTGACATGAAATAACAAAAACGTAAATATGTATAGATAAATATCACCTTCACATTGAAAAACACCATCTTCACAAAAAATAAAGCATATAATGAAAAAAAATTGTTCACGTAAAATAATCACGGCCTACTATTTAACGTATACTAAAATAACCCCTTCGCATGAACAGGCACCGCTTTTTCGAAGATTAGCCACAGCTAAATATAGGGAAAACAATTTTGCACAAGTACTTTTATCATGATCGAAACCACATTTCAGTCAGGTGTGGCGTTCCATACAATTCTAACTTTAGTCAGATCAGATTGCACGTTTTACAGACATGAAGGTGATTCCCGATGTGTTGCACTTATGAAATGATTTTCCATAGCAATTATTCCAGTATTTTAAAAAACAAATAACCAATAAAAATGTTGGCAGGAGCACACTTACTTTGTTTTCTGGGTACTCGTGCGGTGAGGTGATAGGACACCGATAAGACGCGTGCAATAAGATAGGGTGCCTTCTAGTCGCTCTCTTGAATAAGAAAGTTGACAGGGACAGATAAATCAAAGATTTGCTCAAGCCTGTTGAAAAATGAGATGTTGCTTTTTAAGAATCTTTAAACAATTATGGGGACATTTTTTTAATTATTTGTTGTTTTATTTTAAAGAAATTGATCTATTACGAATGCCTAAAAGCATCATCTATACTTAAACATATACTTGCTGATGATAAAACTGTAAAATAAAATGTGTAATAACGCCGAGAAAGTCGTTATAACCCAACAATATAGTGTTAAAAATGTAGAATTAATATGCAATATAACGCCAAACATCTTCGCTATTAAAAGATTACTAAATCTGAATCTAACGCACCTTAATTTAAGGTAGACAATAAGCTATCGCCAAAGAGGGCATAAGTTATGAAATAAATTTGTATTTTTTATTTACACATCAAAGGAACTTCGACTGTGAAAACAAATTCCGGCGTATTTTACACTGAATACCATGTGCGTCGAAAATCGATAATTCCAGCGGCGTGTAAAACAGCAACAACACTGGAAATGAATACACCTTCAGTTTATGCTGAGTAACTAAACATGAACCATCAAATTGGAAACAATATAAAAGTTGCATTTGCTGAGATGGAAATTAATAAACTATCCTTCTTTTTGTGGATGCCAAGTACATGCTTAAACAGGTTTAATGTTTTTAAAATACTAAAACTAACGACAGCTCAAGTAGTTTTTCTCTTCTGTTACCTGTATTTGTTTCCCGAGGTAAAATTTGTTTCAACTTTATATTTTGAAAACTGTCGAAGAATTTATAAAATAGTATTAGACAAAACCCCAATCTCATATAAACGATATGTTAACATTCTCTACACAAAATGAGTTGATGTATTTTCAAAAGCATTTATTTAAAGAAGTATGATTCGGTCAAGCCAGTAAACTTCAAGAAACACGGAAAATTAGCCAATAAAAATGTACAGATTTTACTACTTTCCATTTAAATATAAATCTTCTCAACATTTGCATCATCAATACCATCAGGGTCAGTATATTTGGTATACACAGAATATTATAGATCACACTGAATCACTATTGACCTTACAATACATATTAAGCAGCATATACTAGTATACACATTATCTTAGATTTGGCATACACAGACCACAATGTATAGTTGAAAACACTACTCGAAGTAATGAAATAAAAGATTACTAGAGGGGACAGCTTAAACTTTACATTTCTGCATCAAATAGATTTTATAGAAAGTCAAACTAATAACGTTAGTTTTTGTTCGTCATTGATAGAGGTGAAAGAGTATCAGAGTACTTCCTATCCGATAGAGGCGCTAGAGAAGGGATCTAGACATGTATAGGAAAGAGGTACATTGCAACGTAAACAAAATTAGAGAGCATGCTCTATCTATAGGGACAATATCGAACACACAGATACTGGTAGAAAAGGTGGTGCAATTGCACCAGAGATCAAAATCAACAATGAGGTGCAATATGGTGAATGCAGATGATAAGCACTAAAAAGGAGACCAAAAAGTGAACAAAGACTTCGAAATTCGGAAGTTTTCAATTCTTGTATGAAGTCTGTTTGTACGACTTAAATTTCTAGGAGAGGTTAGAGAATGACATACTCCCACTTAAGACCAAAGCAGCAACCTTGGTTTGCCAGTTTCACAGGCACTCAGCGTTATGATTTTATTTTTCTCATAATAAAGATATACTAGTATACACTCTACCTACAGTGTTTGTGCTTGAAACTCCCCAGTTAATTCATTTTACGATCATCTCCGTCTTCCGATCAGTCCTTCAACACCTAAGCTTACAACTGATTTCACCAAAACGGTGCAATGCACCTGTCATTAATGAATGTCACTCTTCATTCGACATCTACTGCCGACCTTGTGTCATGTGCCTGTGGCAAGCTTATATCATTAACACAAAGTGACAACAATGCTTTTTTAAGTAAGGTAAAATATACTGTTGAAAATAGCTGATAAAAATACAAATACATGTACAATTTTAAAAAACTATAGTAAAACACCATGTATATTAATAATCATTGTCTCCTCAAGGCTAAATTTTAGGTTAAGTGTGGGTGGTTATAAATGCAAATGTAATAAAAAAAAAACTAAAAAGGATTCAAATATATAATGAAAAATATATATAAAAAAAAAAACAAAAACAAAAAAAACCCAAATCAGTAAAAAGAATATGTGCAATGATATTTGTTATACATTATTACTGTCTAGGTAATCCTTTAGTTTGGTCTTAAGGTGGTTTTTCTGGGTCTGGGAGAATGTTTTATTGATGCTAAGGAAACAGTTTTCATCTTTCAATGCTCTCAGTTCTCTGTGACAGTCTGCAGAATAATGCATGTATGTGTGATAGTATTTTGTATTTGTACAACAGAATGATGTAATTATTTGGAACGTCAAAGCTGGTTTGGTTTCGATAAGATGTACATAATATGTTTATCGCTTATTTTATTTGAGTGTGTTGTTTTGTGTTATGATGTGGTTAATCCATGAACAGCTTTTCCATATGAAACTCATTTTTTCTGATTGTGCTTTTTCATTATATGCTGTGATAATTTCATATGGAGATAACCATTTGATTATCTTAAACTTCACAAATAATGTGATTGGTCTTTTATGTAGCTTTTTCCATAATAAGTTAATTTTCAATCTATGTAAAAGTTCTAACTGTACATAAACACTATTTAATGTCAGTGGTGTAGTCTCACACTCGTAACAGAGAGAGAGAGAGAGAGAGAGAGAGAGAGAGAGAGAGAGAGAGAGAGAGAGATGACTAGTATGCATCGTGTTGCTGAAAACAGGATTAGCTATTATTTGCGCTTACAAATGCAATAAATATTATATCATTAAAGGTCAACGAGGTATCTATTTTGCGAGGGACTGTATAATGACCTGATATGTATAATGCCCTGATGACCTGATGGCGTTTATTTTGTAAAATACTGATTTGTGCAATGAAATAAGAAAATTATTTTTATCTAATTTTATAGATCATACTATTTTCCATCAGAAAAACACAAAAAATAAATTATAATTTCTTTCAAATTATTTTTACAGAGCATATAATTTTTTTAGGGGTATAATGTCCTGATTTTTTTTTATAAAGACCTTATGACCTGATGAGTTTTAAAAGGCCATAGCTATAAATTTTAAGCTTTATGCCTCATTAATTATACTGACATAGTTTGATATGATCACGTAAATGAAAATTTTGAAGTTTGAACAAATATAGATGATTACTTTTTCCCAAAATCACTTTGATCTAAAACATGGGGTATAATGACCTGATTTCAGAATGGCCTGATTGACCTGATCAAGTAGATAATGAACCAGATCATATAAATTCTGACAATTTAAGAAACAAGAAAACATTCCTTACATACAAATAAGCTTAATAAGATTTTATTTTTCTAA
Source organism: Magallana nippona (assembly GCA_033439105.1). Lineage (NCBI taxonomy): Eukaryota > Metazoa > Mollusca > Bivalvia > Ostreida > Ostreidae > Magallana > Magallana nippona. The sequence continues at coordinate 47,636,852 of CM065918.1, read as the reverse complement.
ATCTTAGTTATTAAGACATCCCTCTCTCTCTCTCTCTCTCTCTCTCTCTCTCTCTCTCTCTCTCTCTCTCTCTCTCTCTCTTGGAACGGTTGGTGCTCTGTGTTTTGGTATGGGTGTCAGTTTACATTAATCAGTTAAATAAGTTAAATACCACCTTTTCTTAGTATAAATGGGTTATATAGAATGTGATCTGTGCATTTTTTTTTTAATCTATTTACTTTTTATTATTTTTTTTTGGGGGGGGGGTAAGATGAATGTATACGTAGGTATAGGCTCTATTTAAAACTAAAGTCAGTATATAGTCAATATAGTGTATTTTGTTGATTTTGATTTACATGTAAACTTAACTACATTGTACATCTGTATTCTTTGTAAGTTAGTACAATGTCTAAGTAAAACTTAAAAATATACACGATAATTATACGAAATAGAAAGATACCTTGATCTTTAATGGAGAGAACTAATCTTTTATCGTTGATTTTTTAAAATATAATTCCTGTATACTTCATACTTTGAGATGATGCTTTTTTTCTTATATCATTATTGGATGGGAATTTTGACCCTTACTGATATAATTTTGAAATTGTATCATTAGAGGGCGGCTAGATAGTTCGTTAATAATAAAATTATATAATTAACGGTCAGAAGTCTGTCCACTAATGCAACTATATATCATTAGTGAATTCTGTATCATTAGATGTTGCTACAAAGCTCCTTCGTATGAACAGGCACCACCTAAACATAGATTAACTACAGCTAAATATAAAAACACCAAATTAACATTCTCTTATCATGAACCATATCCCATTTCAGTCAGCTGTGGCGTTCCATAAAATTATGTATTATTAGTCAGACCTGGTAACGCGTTTTACAGAAATTTAGGTAATCCCGATTTGGTGCACCAATATATTGATTTTCTGAGGCAAATATTCCAACATTGATTAAAACCAAAATGCTTAAGAACAGAATGCTGATCGAAGCACACATTTTATTTTCTGGGTAGCCATGAGGAAAGGTGATAAGACGCCGATAAGACGTACAATAAGATTGGGTGTCTAACTTGTATGACTTATTCACCCTCCAATCGCTCTCTAGCATACAGAAGTTGACGGGGAAAGATAAATCGAAGATTTTCCAAGGTTGATAGAGATGTTCTTTTTAAGACTCTTTTATCAATTATGGGGACATTTTCTTCTTTTTTTAACATGAAAGAATTTGACTGAAAATGAATTCCGGCAAACTGGATAACATGTTCGTCCAAAAAATAATTCAATCATGCAATATATTATTATATAATTCACAGTATAACACAATAATAATTAGATTCAATCAAACTAGCAAACTAGTTTCTAATTGAATTGAATTTTCAAGGCATCTTTATCCAAAATTAGCTGATTCTTAAGTGAATAAAGCTTGACCTTTGGAATCCCTATTCATTTAACCGTTTATTTTCTCATGTAGAATGTAGTATGTGTAGTTATTGGGAGCTATGATACTTCGTGAGATAAGCGGCTGGTCTAGTTCTTGGCACCTAGGCATTTGACGTAGTATATTTTGAGAGTGTATACAACAACATGCGATTGATAGCATTGTGTTTGATTTTGTGTCTTGTTCAGGACACAACTTGTCTTCTGGATTTGAATTCCCTGCAGCCACCCACTACACAATCAACGTCATTCCTAAATCAACTTCTTCTCCAAGAACAGCAACTCCGTATAGAATTGCAAAAACAGATCACCGGGATTCAATCCCAAATACAGGGTAACTGTGTAAGGAATATATAACTGATAATCTAGGATATCAGATGGTATTAACAAATAATGATTCTTTTAGAGTTCTTAAAGCTATAATAGTTAAAATGTTTCAATATATTTGATTAATGAATATACAAAACTTCCAGAGTTCTGTTCATCTATGTGATTTTTTTTCAGACCTTAGACAGCATGTTGGCGATTGTGAACAAAACAATAGAAACCTCCAATCCAAGTATGCTGAGCTTAGTACCAATCTTTCGATCACCGGTAAGTGTTATAAGAGCAAATATTTAAATTCACTGTACATTTTCTCTTCTATTTCTTAAGCAAACCGATTGTAATTCACAGCGATATAGGTACTGACAGGGCTGAAATCAACACGATCCAGTTCTAACCAGTTTATCGATCGATCGAAACCTTCAGCAACCTTAGAAAAATCACGGAAAGCACGAAATAATCATGATGATGTTAGACTCAAATCCCATACATGAAAAATTGGCTATTTCTTTTATCTAACGTACTGATGTAAATCAACAATAATTTAGTTATCTTTTCATACTCTTTATGATAAATTCAAGAACGATGTAAATAACATGTTTTACGGTGTGACATTTAAAAAAAAAAGTGTGTGTATATATATATATATATATATATATATATATATATATATATATATATATATATATATACCTGTTCAGTCGATATCAAAATAAATATTGACTAGAAAAGCTAAATTGCCCCCTCTTATTCTAAATTAGAGGATGCAAAGCATAATATTCTTAATATTAAAATCAAGAGGGAAGGGGGTACCAAATTTGTAAGTATGTGCAAGATTATTCGGTTCCCCATTTCCATATTTGCTTTGCTTGGTTGGAATACTAGTTAATGTAAATAATCCCGAATCTAGAAAACGGGTGATATTCGTAAGCTTTTGGACTTTTATTTAGCTGATCAAGATCTTCACAACTAATTTAGATAATATAATTACATTTACATATATTCATATAATAACTAATTAATTCTTCTTAATGTTGTTCCTTAATAAAGAATTATTGCCGAATCAGAGGACAAAACTTTACAGACCCACCTCTCTCTCTCTCTCTCTCTCTCTCTCTCTCTCTCTCTCTCTCTCTCTCTTACAAGTGTGAGACTACACAACTGGCATTAATTAGTTTTTATGTAAGTTAAAACTTTTACTTAGATTGAAAAATAACGCTCAAATTCTTTCTGATTATCTATTTACATGAAGAATAAATATGAATTACTACCAGTATTAACATCACCGCTATAATATACCAACTTTTTCACAGAGTCAGTTCGCCCAAAATGTAAAATGATAAATACAAAGTCGGTTGTTTTGATGATTATAAGTTTTGAAGAAATGTTTTTATCAGTAAAAACTGTAAACGCTAGGTTGCTTTTATGTATGATTTCTCTTTTGTTCCCTGTTTTATATGAGTTTTAAATTTTTGACCTGTTTTCTTTTTATTTGTTGATTTATTTTTTTTTGTATGCGAAATATACGTTGCAGGCATGTGCCCCTCTTATAGGTGTGTAATTTCCTGTTTTATTTATTGTATTAAAATATAATGTGGATATAATTCTATTAACAATTAGTTTTGGCTTTTTTAAATTCATCCCCACTACATGTATACTATATATATATATATATATATATATATCGCATTTTTATCTCAATATACGGTGGATATCTCTCATTGGATAAATTTTTGATATTACACTGTGTGTTCTTACGCCATGTGACGTCATAATTAAACATTAGGTAGTTTTAGCCGGTTGATTGACGTATAACGAAAAACTAAAAAGTAATACAGTTGAAAAGTTTTGAGTTGTAAAAGTGAAGCATTTAATGTTGTTTCATTTATTTTTCATAAATTCATATAGATTTGTTCGAAAATGAATGTTTGTTTGTTAAACTTCAAGGAACTTTTTTCCATGCGTAAACTTGTTGATGTCTTGTAGTTAATGTGTTGTGCGGCTCAAAATTATAATGTTTACAGAAAAAAATTGAAATTAACAAAATATGTGGTAAACCATGTGAAAAAAAGAATCTCTCCTGATTGTCGATGGTATATGATTTTTATCCAACTCCTTGTGTGTTTTCTATCCCCTCGCCAAGGCTCGAGGATAGAAAACACAAAACTCGTTGGATAAAAATCATATACCTTTTTCTTAATTTTACGAGGCCGAGTAAAGTTCGAGTACGCATGCTTTCGCGCAGCGTTTCATTTGCATTGTGACGTCTTCCTTTTGCTTGGTTGACGCCATGGCATTATGGTTTCAACTGAGATATTCACCGAAATTGATCGAAAATAGCTCGTTCGAGGCGTAAAATTGATATTATAATGTAGAATGAACATAAATGTCTTGAAGTATAAGCTATATTTGGGCTCGAGTCGAAAACGTGAAGAGGGTTCAGCAAGCCTAACCGTGACTAATTATAGCTTAATACATGCATTTCAAGATAGAAGCCATGTTTTTTTTTATATTTATAACCCTTAAAATGTGTGATTTTATATATTTTTTATTACTTAAATATGCCTGAACGTTTTGATAATACAATAAAGAACACCATTTCCTCTTCTGTATAAAAAATAGCCATTGTCCGACAAATCTGAGTAATTAGGCATATAAAAAAAACTATGATAAGCAAAGACCCCTGGAACAAATCAGGAAAAAAGGTTTTTTTTATTTTATCATTTGATGTCTTTTAGCAATAACTTTCATAGAACAGAAAAAAATCCCTAGGGCAGAAGTTTGAAAAAAATGTGCAAAATTGATACATTTCAAGCAAAATCCCACAGGGTCCTATGCTAAAAATCAACAAATTTTGAGATGACTCCCTAAACAAACGATGCGGTAAATGTATGATTTTTTTGTTTTAAAATGATAATTATATCAGTAAAATATATTCATGCAAGAAATTTCATTAAAAAATCTAAGGCATAGCAAATTAGATTTCTCGACAGAATACGAAGCAATGAAGGCGTGCAATACCTCTCTTGACTCTCACCAAAGCTTGTGCGTTACTCAAAACCTATCTGCAAACCTCACCGAACCGCTGCCAAAATAAAATCTTGATTTATCTGAAGGTTTAGGTCGTTCTTTTTCCCTTGCACTGGTTCTGATGGTACGGTTATAATCAATAAAATGCTATCTTTGATGATTCATGCGGGATATGAGGGTAGCGAATATCGCAACCCACCAACGCAAAATTGAATGGCATGGTCGTACATATATTTTTGAAGTAAGGCAAGATTATTCTCGACATACTGCCTATTTGTTTTATCCTTTTAAGTACATGTATCATGTAGCATTTTTAGTTTTTCAAAAAACAATTCTATTTGACAGATATGGTGTCTTTGAATAATGTCATGCAAGTAATTTGATAACAAGATTAATTTCTTTGGTATTTACAGCAAACAATGTTGTACAAGTGGCCTTCTTTGTAAGACTCCACGACAAAATAACCAACCACCATACGTCCACAATCATGGTTTTTGATGACGTCCAGTTGAACACAGGAAGCGCTTACGACCCTCACATAGGGACGTTCACCGCTCCGGTAGAAGGGGTTTACAAATTCGACTTGGTCCTTTCCTCTAATGTGGAGAACGGTCACGGAGAGATAATGCACAATGGTGTCAGGGTACTGGATGTATACGCAGATAAGGTCCACCAAACCTTTTATGGTCGCGGAAGCGGGAGTATCATAGTGCGCATGGCAAAAGGTGATAAAGTATGGATCCAAAACACGGATGTTGGAAACACAGTCATCAATGGAGGGATAGAAACTGCATTTTCTGGACATCTTTTGTTTGTAGCTTAAAGAATTAATTATATTCATTAAAAAAAAAATAGAGTATATTTTATACATTTTTTTTTAATTTTGTAGATAGGAAATTTTGCGTAAAATATGTGTATTGTTTGGGTGATTAGTGGTAGTAGCACAATGCTTTGTTGATATGTAAATGATGCTATCGGGGACAACCTCCTTTCTTGATGTAAATTCAAAATGAAGATCCTACAATACCCCAGATATAGTGTCATTACTACTTGAGCATTTAGAGTATGAGTTTACATTGATGCTGACGTCTCATTTTAAAGGCATTACCGGGGTAATTTAAAAAAAACAAACTTGCAGTCAAAAAGTTTCCTTGACAACAGACTTGCATAATTTGTAAATACGTAATGTTTCTCGGGTTATAATTTGAATGAATACTGATGGACAAAAATACAAAACACGGCAAAGTCTGGTGAGAAATTACTTTCCTCATGCAGTATATTACTTTTTGGCGTCCTCTGTAATCCCGTTTATGTATCAATTAATCAATACATAAACGGGATTAAGTTTTGGCCTTGTAATGCCAGCATTATATTAGATTTTGAAAAGTAATGCATTACATTACCATAAATTGTAAAGCTAAATTTGTGGCATTACACTTTGCTAGCCTTGCTTTAAAAACATGTAATGCATTACCATTACATTTAGCATTACCCCAAGCCTGGTTTAGAATATATATAAGTATTTTGTATGGATTATTCGGACATGAATCATATTACGAAATTTTAATATGTTTAACTTTTCATTACTATTTTCAGCAGTTTATATACAACCTAATGCACGGGTAGAAGAAACGTAAAATAAAACTGTTTGGCTTTTTAAAATATCATTATTAGCGATATTTATCAAAACAACTGGTGCTCATTAAGAACCAGTGTCAAGTTAGTCATACATACATATGTATTTATGTATATATATATTATATATATATATATATATATATATATATATATATATATATATATATATATATATATATATATATATACACCCACACCCACACACACACACAAATTTCAGGAAACGTAAAAAACTTTCGATTTAAAATCTTTTTATAAATATTATTTACTTAAAACACCTGCTGTGCTCATTAAAAACAACAAAATTACATATAAACTTTTAATAGTTACAAAATGTCAGAAACTATACTACTATTAGATTGATCTAGAGTCAAACATGCCTGGAGTTGGAGGACAACTTTAAAGTTAATTCTCAACTATGATTGACTTTACCTTTTTTAAAAGGGTTATTTTTCTTTCTTCGATGATGATGTCACTGTATTTTTGATGCTTGACTTTTACAAAGTACAAAGAAGATCCACCTGATAAGCATAATGTTTTGATCGATAAAACATCTGAAACTTAAAATTGATCTTAAGGGATACATCTATCGTAACACACGTTTCAACAAAACTCAAAACAAAAATTTTAACATGACCTTTCTGCACTGAAAGTGCAACTTATGGAGAAGTCACTTTTTTCCCTCTATTTTTTTATCGGAATGAACAATGGTACTTAGTACGCACTTATTCTAATAAATAAAATGAAATTAATTATAAAGAATAATTTCCCAAGTATATTTCCTAATCAATATCTTGTCCTATTTGCACTCTTATAATAAACATGCTTTCAGACATTATTGGAAGATTCAACATGCAATAAAATCATTTTTTTTAAAATCCAACTTTTACTTAAATCATAACAAACTTGACCAAAAAAAAAACTTATAAATTCAGAAAACAAAATAAAAAGTATAAGTCTATGATGTAAAATTTAAATTTTGGCACGAAATAAACTTATTTTAGGCAAAATTTGGAGTCAATTCCTCTTATAAGAAATATGGCTTAATATGCCAAAATAAGCCAAATCATTAGAAAATATTTAAACTATATTCTTCAAAACAAAATGGCTGGATATTTAGAGAAGCGAGCAGGGATGAAAAATCTAAACTGAAATGGGTGATATAAACATGTACGTAGCCTTCCTTAATTCTGTTTGTTGCAGCCCCCCCCCCCCCCCCCCCCCCCCCCCCCCAATTTCCCAATTTTATGCATACACCATTAATTCATACTGACGTAGAACAAAATCTGTTCATTGTTTACAAAGTAATGTCTAAGGTCTACTACTGTGGTATAAAAATGTATGAAATTATAAAACGCTCGTGTATGCATATTTATATGCATATTTTAAACCAAAGTCGTCAGATACAAAGTATCTGCCCGATGGTTAACTCGTCCTATACTTTCCGCCATGATGTTAATTAGTCAACCTGTGTTCCTGGGAACCCCGTTCTGGAACGTTTTTTCCATCAAAACTAATGTAACCGTTCTTGGGAGAATAAATCAAAACACCAAGACGATTGTAGGGTTCGAAATTAATATATATTCTGATCGTTATACGTCGAGTTAATCGTTTGAATCATTTCACCCTAAAACAATACATAAAACATTTAAGCACACCACTATAACAATACAAACGTTATAGACAAACATATATAACATACATTTACATATAGGTCAATCATATATCTTTACATTTAATCGCAATACACGATAAATATGAATTTTATGATGTATAACATTCCAACTATTAGAAAACATTACTCTAATATATAGATTATATTAAAACTATTTACAATAATGAATTTCAACAGATAGTTACCAATTTATGGAACTGAGTGCACGACACTGCATGTACGTATCAGCGGATCAGGCTCATTATGACAACTTGACCTATTTACAATTTATACAATATTTTAGATCTTGTCTACACACTTGAATAAAACATATACTGATCAACAATAATAACAGTGTAATGTATTCAAAAACATAATCACTCTACACTCATACTTATTTAATAACTTTATTTCTTAATTTATTTTCATTTACTTGTTAGTATTAGTGCAGCGCAAAGAGTGAAAGATGGGAGAAGTGAATGAATGAATGAATGAATGAATGAATGAATGAATGAATGAATGAATGAATGAATGAATGAATGACTAAATAATGCTAAAAGTCAAGTCCAAGTCAAACTATCATATCACACAAAAATCGCATTGAATTGTTCCATTTTATTTATCTTTTCTTTTTTTTTTTTTTAGAATTAACCAAAGATGTTCCAAGGTATCTGCCCGCGATACACGATGAACTCGCCCTACAATTTCCGCCATGACGTTAATTATACTGTCAACCCGCATTCTTCGTCACCTCGTTCTAAAAAGTTCTATCCCATTCTCTCACCAGAGGTATACTTTGCAAGCAAAAAAGTTCTATCCATCAAAACTAAATAGAACCATTTTAACAAGACCTTGGACTTTTGGTAGGATGTAACTATCTTTTTCTTGCGTCAAAACAAGTTAAAATGACGCTGGTTTCAAGTGAAATATACACAGATTGCGTAGTCTTAGCTCAAAAGCCAGACAAATCTTGTTGATTTCAAAGAGTCATGGCTGAGTGGCCAGAAATGAAATAGACAGGCCTACGTCACATTGCTGTTTGACACGACTACCCAAAGTCCAAGCTCCTGTTAAATTGGTTCTACAACCGATCCTATTGTATATGCCAACTTTACAATCAAATATGTTCAAACCGAAACCAAATTCGCGCTTTCAACAAACGAATTGCCTTATTTTATTTAGTCAACAATTTTTTAAATCTTAACTTCTATGTGTACTATAAGTAAGTTCTCAGTAAATATATTCATTCTTTACGTAATTATTCAATATTAGTCTTATTAGAGAGGTTGAAATTTCATACGTGTACGGGTACGTGTACATGTACTTTACGCGTTCTCTAAACTTGTAGAATGTCGTCTACATGTAAGTAAAAACTTGTAGCTTTTACAACAAATATAATCTAATTGATAAGTGAATATATTCTTGTTATACATTATATAGATTTTTAAACTCCATTGATAAGAAATTCATCGTCGATTAACGTACACGTTTATATCCTACAAGTTATGAACTAATATGAAGTCTCAACTGATAAATTACAAAAACGTGTATGAGTACGTGTAGTTATAACTGTTACACACGTACACGTACCCGTACACGTTTTAAATCTCAACCTCTCTATTATTTCATTGCAAGTATATATTTTGATGCAAAAGTATAGATATATGAGTAGAATTGATACATGATAGGAAATTTTCATACTATAGAGCTGACCCAAAATGTATTCTCAAAAGCAGAAAAAGGGACCGCTTTATGTCGGACAGCAAAATCAGTTATTTAATGCGAAGTCGGACGCTGTTACTTTTTGGTTCGACAGAGTGAAAAATTAAATCAAGACACATTTTGAAAAATAGAGTTGTTCCTCCTGAACTGGAACATGGTTTCAATTTCATTCTATTTTTTATCGCACAATCAAAGGTACTAGTATCTCCTCGGACAATCGCAATTAATCGAGCCTCTCCGACAGATCTAAAAAAAAAAAAAAAAAAAAGAACAAACCACACCCAGAAAATTTATTAACATCACCGAATGTTAAAATTTTACAAAATGAAGTCACTTTCCATTAATTTAAGTTTTGGCTATAAAGCCTTGTGTAATTATTTTGGTTATATGACATTAAATGAAGTTAATCTGCATTACCTTAAAATTATACTTACAAGTATATATGTGGACAAAAAGATAGTTCCTGTATTTTTAAAGACGCATCGGAGTGCATAAATCTTTAAGATGATTTGCCTTTTGTAAAACTTTTGCTTCATGTACTTGTAAATATGTATATATTTAGAGCATATTTATGCTTATTATACTTTACATTTCATTTAATTTGTTCCAAGGAATTTTATGTAGACTTTTATTCGTATTAATTTAAGCAAATATACCGGTACTATACCATACTGTGAATTAAAGTTAAGATAAACTGGTTGAATATCCATGGATAAGAGTATCCCGCTGACAAAAGAAATTGTTTCTTTATTAAATATTAATCCTTATTTTAAATGCTTTTCTAACTTTGAAAAGAACCATGATTCATTTCATGAAAAGGTGTTTAAAAAGTAATATGTTTTATTATAAACTGTTTATTTTCTTAAATTACTAATAAGCTGCCTTTTCAATGGTAATGCATTAGACCATACAAAAAAGTAAACGACGCGAGAAAAACACTTTCAATCACGAAAATGTGATGCAGCGACGTCGAATAAGTTGATCTGATTATACTATATTGTATGAACTGTACTAAAGCTTACAACAAGGGAACCACGATTTGTTAAAGTTGGAAATAAAATTACGAAATCTCGTTATCAACAGAATTATCAAATGTATTATTCAATTTGGGTGTGGAAGTTTTAAAAGTGGAAGACGTGTTTTTAAATTATGATCTGCACAAATAAAATAGATAAAACAAATATATTCAGCTTTTGTGGTACAGTTCATTGCTTTTAAGAACAACTTCTGAAATATATATTCTAATTTTCCCTTTCCATCGCTTGTTATCATTAATCTCGTCAAATAAATCATCATATATTTCCTACAAAAATCATTCATAAAGGGCATCGTATTTCTAACTTTTAATTTTGAGACACATTGCTCCAAAAAAGAGTTTGCGTTTATTGACAAAACTAATGCGCTGGGTCAGGATGCCACAAAGTAATGGTTAATTTATGTATTAATAGGCCCGTGGATTGACAAAGGAATTGCAGCGCCCTGTACGTTTTATTGAAATCTCATCCATTGAATTTCCAAAATACGTCACTGATGCATTGTATTCTATATGATAAAAACTAGCACGATCTACCCTGCATTTTGCTCTCTTCCTAATTGATTTGCCGTGCCACCAAACTCGCGTTATATCCAGGCCCGATTTTTAATGATTAAAGTGTTCGGAAACTCTACACTTAAGTGAAAAGCCTTATGACTTGGGTGTTCCATTGCGTCGCTACAATTTCTGTTTGCTGTGTCACTCGAGTTTTCTATGGAATATAGGAGGTGTGTGAAGAAACTAGGGTTTTTTACGGTAATTCTAATCATATATGATATACCTATCTGACTTTAAATATCAGTGTTAACACAGTTTTACAAAGGATTTAAATACTAATTTCACTTCAAAAACAAGCTAAAGAGGGAAATATGGATATGTTGTACATACCATATAAATGCCGTGCATGCATACCGTGAGTTTATAGAACAGTGTGTGATGTTGTTTTTAAATATCATGTTTTTCTTCCCATGTTTTAAGAATACAGAAAACTTGTAAATGATAATTATCTCTTGCATCGAATGCTTGTCTTACTGTTCAGGGCTGGGTTTCACAAAACTATGGTACTAAGATCTATCAAAAGGACATATCTTAATATTGTCATAAGATATGACTTTAGACAATCATAAAATCTGTCACTTCCGTTTCACAAAACTATCTTAAAAGTTAGAAATCTTGAGACAATTCTTGAGTAAAATTGTAGAAAATATTACTAATGCTGTTTTATTTTTGCTTCTTTTTTAGATTTTTAGATAGTAAAGGTTACAAATTTTAATGGGTTTTATGAAATCTTTTACGGGTTGGAGTGGTGTTATTGCTAAATTAAGCTGTTTAAAATATCACAAAAAGTAAGTTGGTTCTATACAGATGGACATAAATAAAATATAACATATTAGACTATAAATGTCCAACTTAAAAAAAGGGGCATGGTCACGGTTTTGGTCAAAAATATTTTTCCGATTTCAATGTTTACATTGCTTCAGTGAGGCAATTATAATATTCAACCAAAATTTTAGTGTCAGCCGTCGAGATATAATCGGCATGCTCTAAAAACTGGCCTGGCCTGGCCTCACTTTTGGCCCCACAATCTTGACCTGGTCTCAAATTTTGGCCTCTTTAAAAGATTTTAAAGTTTCTATTTTTCTCATTTTCTTAGATTTACATTGAATTTTAAACGAGATACAGAGCTCACAATTCTTTGTTATGTGAACAAATGTCAGGCCATGTTTTTGTTCACATTTTGAATGTTAACAGAAAATCCGAGGTTTAAACCTTAAATGCATGTGAAAAAACGCTAGGAAAATGTCAGTGTAGTAATGAAAAAATGCAACAGGGTTTGTTATGTCGGCAAATGAAATGGATTGACCGGGGAGGGGGGGGGGGAGCATAATACAAATTGACGAGAAAAAAGAGCATTATCGTGGAAACGAGGGGGGATTGATGTCTTAGACTCAAGCACGGTCACAGAAGCACTACCATTATCTCCAATCGACTTATCAATAATAGTTACATCGTTCAATATAGTCCAAGGATTTGTTTTTATCCCTACCCGTTTTATTCTTAACAAGGTCGAATCTAATTATTTCCACCCTAGATATTTGATATATTTTCTTGCATGAACTTTTACTACTATACGATCGTACATGTATTTGTTATTTTGAAATCAAAATAAAACATACATGTACATGTACGTTTGCTCCCGATTTTGTTTCGGTCGTCTCAATAGTTATTAATTTATACCATTAGAGCATCTGTTAGAAATGCACCAAAGTTCCATTTTTCCTTACTTCCTTATTTCTGATATTTAAGCATTGAATCGTTATTTTTTTTAAAGATATAGTCTCGTAACTGCAGCGGTGTGTGCATACAACTGAGTAACACGCGTCTGCAAATGTGATTTAGGTAGCACGGGACAGTTTTTTTTAAGGTATCGGACGTACAATTGAGCATGAGAGCTCGGGATTTTCCGGGATGAGCTCGGTAGATTACGGAGATTGGAATAAATTTTCAAAATGTCGAACCATTTTTGATTAAACATAATAAACAGTTAAGAATAAACAATTGATGCATAAAGTGAAGCAAGATTATTTTTTTCTTAATTTTAAAACAAAGTATTTCAACTTTTTACTCTTACGCTGATTATGATGTTGTAGCAGCTTTACGTCATTTGCCGTTGTATGACGTTATTTCTTTTTCCCGCGGCGCTCTTGCGATAACGTAAAGAAAAAAAACCCTCTAATTTATAGAGTGTAGTTTGCAGTGCGTAAGTCACGTATTCCGTCGAAAAATAGGTCGGTTTAATAATTGATTTCGTAGATTTTGTGACTGTGCATAAATTGAATTTGGGGTATTCAATTCACTGTAGCCAGGGGATGTGTGTCTTCGGAACTCTGTAACTAGAATTTCCTCAGTTCCCATCCAGCACAAATACTTTTAATTCACTCCTTAGAAGGCCAATCACCAATTTCTTAGGAAAATTACTAGTCAGAATGTGTAAAATTTTCTACATACTAGTTTTTCTGAGATTTAGACCGTTTCATATTTCCCCCATTTTTTATGATTTTTCAGCTTTTTAGACCTCTCCCAGCTAATTCCCTGCAAAGGGTTGACATTCCGTACCGTGCGCATGTTGCACCATCACATGTCAGAAACTTACCAATGTATAGTTTATTATGTCCCATCTTCCTACTTTTCGTGTTATTTTTACCTCCCGTCTGTAACTTGCAATTTCACTGTGTAAAGTCAACACAGCAGTCATAGCCGCAAGTTTACTTCTGATTCTCATGTACTGAACATTAGGGGCCTACATATTGCATACCAATTTTAACCAGAGAGATCCATCTAACTAATGATAATCATTAAAAATCATTTCATGAATTTTAGCAACACCCATAAGCCTTCAAGTACAGCAACTCTCAATTTTACAAAAATATTGACCAAGTACTTTATTTGAAACTGTCCCTTGCTACCTTATGCGTCAAAATTCCTGTTTTATCCTAAGGGTAAGTTCAAGAAGTTAAAAAATGTAAATATAAGCATTTTAAATTAAATCATGTGAAACGGGTCCCAGTTTTTATCAACACGTAAAACCTAATTGTCTTCAATGAAACAAATAGAGATGAATTTCGATTGCGATGCTGACACATTCTCTTATATCAATATAGCTAATTTTTAATTCATATATCATGAAATTATGGTTTTTAGTAACAAAAACAAACAAACAAACAACCCCCTCCCTCCCAAAAAGGGAGAAAGGATGATAAAAAAAAAAACAAACAAACACAAAACCCGTAACAGTCGGCTGGCTTAGGTCTAATGAAAGTGACCATGCTAAATATGAAATCCGGTCTTTAAATGGTTCATGTCTCTGATATTAAAGCATGTTTAACCAGTTTTCTCCAACTTTTCTTCCATATGAAAATTGAAATTTAAGCATTTCTACTGACGCCCTTCAAAGGCAGTGTTGGGTGCCGTTCCTAATTCAAATTAAACTTTTGAAAAGTTTTTTTATTAAATGTTGTTAGCTCAGATACTAGTAAGATGTCAAATAAATATCTTTTATGCCGAAAAATTGTAAATCCTATCCCTTTATGAATTGAAAACTTAAACAATAAGATTATCTAACTCATATGCATCTGAAACAACACACTAGTATACAGTAGTTGAAAGGGTGGATAGCAATGTCAATTCTATTCATTTTCATTAATATATTCATATATATATATATTTACATTTTCCAGTGTCTTTGTCTGTGATAACACTACGAATCGATTTTGTACTATACAGCCCAATAAATTCAAATGAAGTTTTGTTGGGAGCGCAAGCGGGTTTGCATAATTGATATCATAATATTTAATTGTACAACTGCTGAACATTATATATAAATATGAGTAATAAGGAATCATTCTTTGAATATCATGAGGTGATCATTTCGGTCGGGGTGTGATCAAATCTATCATAAATCCTTCGGGCTTTTTTGGATTTGATCACGCCACGACCGAAATTATCACCTCATAATACTAGTACTCAAAATATGATTCCTTATTCCTTAAGTAAACGATGTACGCCTCCCTGGTGTTACGTATTTGCATGTCGTTAAACAGAAAAAGGGTTGGTAACAAACCTTCATATTTAAAAGACATTTATCCGTGGGAGTTCGTTAAATGAAATTCTTGCATTTGTGGAGACTCACTGATATGTAACACTTCATAAAACGTAGCAATATGACTAGATTAAATGACTCTTCCTTCATCTCTGGCCAACCAGCAAATTTCCAAACACTAGCTGAATTCTTTCATGAAATGTAATTTTTGTAGATTCAAGATAAATGAATATGAGAACAACAGCAAGTGTTTTTATGATTTGGAGTGCAATCTGTGTATACGTTGGTAAGTTTTTATTTATTGTCACTTTGTTGTTTTATTGTCATTATTTCGCTGATAAGAGGAACATTCCAAGTAAAACAGACATTTAACCTGATAATATTTTAAACTCTATGAATTAAATCAATTTTTTATTATTTGTCTTTTTCATATGTTTTTCAAACAAATCATTTGTACGCATGTTTATTATGTTTTTAGACAGATTGTTTGTATAATTTAAAGAAATGCTTTTTTGTATTAAGCATTTAAAACAAAATGCTTGGCAAGTCGTCAGTCCTGGTTCTTAACCTTAAAGGGTAGCTACTGTTTGGTCTATATAAACCTTTGCGCTTCTTGTATTGGTCTTAAGATGATTTTTACTCAAGGTTTGCTATGACAAACATAAGTTATAAGATGGAATGTCTTAAGTGAAAAATTATCTTTTTAAAAATATTGTGAGGTAATGTTGATATTATAGCATTTAATTCTTAACTGTACTACAACAAAGAGATTTTTTTCAAAATTCCCTGTTTAAAATAATCTAGTAATATTTGTACAGTTAAGAGTTTTATGAGAATATTTTGGTCACAATGTAATTTTGAGAGAATTTTCGAGATATAATGAGAGGCCACTATAATAAGAAGTAGGTTAATGACTTATTTTGATTTATGTATAAAAAAAATTCTAGATTAATTCCGGGAATTTTATTAAAAAGATTTTTTTCTTTTAGTCATCGAGTTAAAAATCTAATAGCGAATAAATCGTCATAGAGGTAACATGTATTCTTCATGAGAACAATAAAGATATCAGTTTCTCAAAAGTATATAAATAATAGCAACAAAAGTGTCCAACATTTATGCTAGCTAAAAAGAATTCTGTTAAATAAACGTCAGGTGTGTCGATGAGGCCATTGACACAACGAAAAAATGATAATGTTTTTTTGCTTTTCAATGGTACATGTGTAAATCAAAACTTCTTTTTTCTATCTATACTTCTGAATTCTTTATAATTTGACTAACGTTTTATTTTAGATAGCTGTACATTTCCTTCCGTTTTGGAAGGGAAGACATGGGAGGATTCTAAAAAAGGCCGCCCGGTCACATTTAGTGGAAACGTGATGATAGGTTGGAACGTCACTGCATTTTCAACTGTAATGAACCAATGGGAGTGCTTGTTCAACGAGAATGACATCATTGTTTCCAAGTACGTCTTTTATGTTAAAAAAACAATGCTACGAGAAATTATTTGTGGCCAAACATATAAATGTTTTGTGAGTTGTAATGAGTTTATGAGCGACTGATCATAATTAATCAGCACTTGCAGATATAGAGGGAGGCGGGGAGGGCGGTCCACTGGGGTCAATGCGGCCCCAGACCTCCGGCCTTTTAGGGCCTCTTTCTAACAAACCCTCGATCCGCCCCTTTAATCAATCGGCCTATAATCTTTAACAATTACTGTGATAGAATTTCCGTCTTGTTTAAAATCTCTTAGAAAATAGGCACCAAAGAAACAGTTAACAAAATTGTCGTTCTCCTTCCAGATCAAGTTTTGTTTTTGAGCTAATTCCCGGATTCCCCCCTACAACTTACTATGTATATATCTGCATGTGGATCGTCTCTTTGGATTCGGACAAATTCATTTACTACCTTCTGGCAGATTGTAAGATTCAAAAATACAATGTATGGTCAACTTCTTAATTATCATCAAGATAATCAGTAATCAAAAGACTTAATTATTCAATTTTTGAGTTCAAACCTTTCAAAAGAATATTATCATAAGAATTTAAAAGTAATATTTAAGAGAATCTTTCTTACATTCTTCTTCGTATGGATGCATGGAACTAACTGTTAATGTTTTGAATTCTTTAAAGTTGTATCAGACTTTGATACGAGAGCTTATAAAGGTACAGATGATAACCTAGGACCTTGCGATGTGTGTCAGCTCTCCCTCTCTCTGGATCATGAAGATGCAAAAGTCATGACGTCCACTGGTGGGTATTTCTTATTAACACAAACAGTACACCGTATAACTGGAGATTATTTCTGCGGGTGGAAATGTTTACCCACAAATAGCAAAATTGGTACATTTATTTTTTGTGAATATTTGTTTACGAATTTTTAATTGACATCTATAAAAATGATATAAAGCACATTTTTGCAATTGATTATTTATTGCGGATGATATGGAACCGCAAAATTAAACAAAAAAATACCATCCCGCAGTAAAATCCAATTTAACGCAACTTTTAATACACACTGACAATAACATACAAGTTACAAATACAACTAACATCTCATGGTTTTCATGTCTTAGATGTAAATAATCACGAATTTAAAAATAAACTTCTATTTGAGTATGAAATTGCATACGTGTAACGTTTTAGAAACCTGCATTGATATTTGAAAAATTCTTTTAAGATATGATAAATCAAAGAACTGAAGTATTGACCGGAGTTGATTTTATTTTGATTTTAATGATTATTATTATTTTATTTTGAAATCAACGATAAGTAATTTTGCATGGCAAGTAGTTTCTACGCTTTATTTGAAAAATTACGCACATGAATTGTCGGGCTTTTCCGACAAAAGTTTCGAGCTATATATGAAGATGGAAAAGCACACATGAATTGCGCTTTGTGTAATGCATGTATCTAAAATAGAATTAACGCTATCAAAATCTACGATGCATTATGTCTCAGTAATCGAAATATTTCTGCAAAATTGTATCCAAGCAATTTTTTAACGAACAAATAATAAGAAAGTCTAGTCTACGTCAGTACTGGTTCTGTCTTTAGATTGGATGGTCTGCCATTGATTCCAAACGCTTTCGCTGTAGAAGTTGCGCTTTGTTAATCAATGACAGCGAACCAGTCTTATTAAACTATGGCGTAAAAATACATATGACGACAAAAAATATCTAAATTGTTTGTTTAAAATATGACTATTTCAATGATTTTCATAGATAATTTTTTTTTAAAAGGAACGCTTCTGAATACATTAAATCGAATTTATCGATTAATTTCAAGTACTTATGGTACTGGTTTTCCATTCATGACTTGTGCTTATGTCCAAACACTGCTTCACTACCGTTTTGCTAGAGAAACGATAGGAGAGTTACTTTACAATAATATATTAATTTCTGTAATTTCTGAAATTAAGCATATATAATATGCATTCAACCTAATGTCATATGCAATATGTAAAGTCTATGGAACATCTTGAACAGCATGTGATGTTTTTATACAAATGTATCAATTGTGATTGTTGCTGAATATCAATATGCATTTAACAACAAAGCCAAAAAATAACTACTATGTCACTAAGCACGTGTAATTATTTACTAATATGTAGTTTTTATTTTCTTTAACTGCCGATTGAATAATACAGGAATTCCATCTGCAATAACTATTCCGCCACAATCCGGGCCTTGCAGTGGGTGTTCTTGCCTTCCGACTAGCACAATTAGCACAGACTCCGGGGATCAGAGTTCGAACACAATTAGCACAGACTCTGGGCAACAAAGTTCGAGCAAAAATAGCACAGACTCTGGGCAACAAAGTTCGAGCACATTCAGCACAGGCTCGAATCAAGCTAAAGAGCCTGCAGTCGGTTTCAACACAGTATTTGTGGCTCCCATAGTGATAGGGATATCCGTCTTAATTGCTGCTGTTGTGTCAGTTATTCTTTACAAATCCAAAAAGAGGAATTCAAAAACTGGTCCGAAGAAGATAAACGCGTGTACAACATAACATTCAATTTAACTTGTCGCATCTGAATCGTATACAAGCTGATGGTGTTTAAAAGTTGGTGAAAAAGACTACAAGTATTTAAGTATAATTGATTTATAAAAGCATGTTTGTTGAATTTGATTTTTTAAACTAGTCGTTAAAACTCCTGACTGTCTCAATATATGAATTAACTTAATACACTGTGCCAGATTATAGTGCCAGAGCAGTTTTGACTTGTGTATCAGTCACTATCGGCGTTCATAAAACTACAGGAATACAGGTAACAGAATTTATCTTTCTGGCCAGCAAATATATGACCATTTTTGTTCAATTTACATATAAATATGTCTGACCTGACAGAGAAGATATAAACTTTCTTTTAAGATTATTATTCCCCAAGAAAATGACAATTGCTAAGGAAGAAATAAAATTATTATAGGATATAAAAACTAATCTTATAAAAAAAAATTGACGTCCTATTTGAGTATTTTCTGTATTATAATTAGGAACAGTAGTTTTCGTAAGGAAATAAGATTTTCCTACCAAATTTTAAACCCTTATTTTAATTTGCATTCCCGAAAGGATTCATTTAATTCCAAAAAGAAATTTTGAAATGTCTTATATGAAAATCGTTTCTCCCACGGTATTTTTATTCTTCAAAGTGGATATTTTTAATGATTACATTTAGATATATATTATCTAACAGGTCGACCAGAATTGTTGACATTTACTCTATAAGCAATTGTCAACCATGTTACATATTAGAATATTTTCTAAACTTCATTTTTGACGGATGCAAAAACGAAATCTTTGCGCTGGCATATTAATCCTACTCAATGTTTAAAGCTTTCTTAATATCTTAAAATTTATGTACATATGTACATTGTATATGGTGATGGATATCAATTAAACATCTTGTTTCTGTCCTTTCTTTGCAGTAGTTATAATTTAACCCTATGTCTTCAGTAATGCTTTAATTAATTTTACACCAAAATGATGTTATTTTAAAACTGCAGTTTGTGTTTGTATCATTTTATTCATTTGTTTATCACATCACAAAGTTGTGACCTTTTTTGGCAGGAAATTTCCCACAAACTGATCAGTCCTACTCTCCGGTAACTTGTGATTCTGTGCTGCAAACGACAGTACTTTCAAGCACAACTATCACATCCGAAACCAGCGAAGAACCATCTAGTTCAGAATCAAGAACAACTGGTTTAACCTCTACAGTTGATATAAAAAGTAGTACGGCAGTCAAATCCACAGACTTGAGCACAACTTCAACAAATAGAGAAACACAAGTTTCAAGCACAGAGACAATAATTGGGTCTACAACAACAAAGGCAACAACAATTGAATCCATGACAACAGAGACAACATCTGGGTCTACAACAGAGTCAACAGTTGGGTCCACAACAGAGTCAACAGTTGGGTCCACAACAACAATTAGTTCAACGACAACATTGTTGCATACAGAACCGTATGCGACAACAAAGTTGAGCACAACAAAATCCTCGACATCAAGGTTGAATATATTGTCATCAACAACCGGGTATACGATAGACTCAGAGAAAATGGTTTTGCCTTTGATGTCCAATGAAGCTTTCATTACCATGGTGATTTGTGGAGGTCTGATTGTTTTGGTCGTTTTATTCATCACAATCATCGGCGTGTATTCCTCTCTCAAATCTAAGCAGAAACCAAAGAATATCAGATACCGTCATAACTTTTATAAATATTTAACTCCCTGATCACTGAAAAAGTATGTTGGTGGTTTGAATTCAAATTGGGGTGTGGTAATTTATTGACTGAATATTAGTTTGTATACGTATGAATATATATTTAAGGTAAATAAAAAACTGTATGATTCGAAGTCAGAATATTTTAAATAAATGTAAGCAAGTGAATCCTGTTAGCAGTATTTGATATTAGCTATCCGGTGTTCAGTTTATTGTGTTTTGTTATTTTATACTCGCCATTAACATTTTGTAAGAGTGCGAACGAAACAGAAACCCCTTGGTTTCTAAAAAATGCCCCTATGCAAAGCTTAGTGTTGTTTTCTTTTTGTATATCTTGTGTACGTATGTAAACCATTAATATAAATTCCCCTTTCACTTGTGAGGTCTTGTCTAAGAAGGGCTGTTGATCTGATGTTCTGAAATTCCACACACACTTGATCCTTTTTCACTGTCAAAAGTTAAAATGGAATGAATAATGCCAAGTATCAGGTATACATTCAATATGCATATGGGCTTTGTATTCTTCATAACTTGACGTTTATGCCATATACACAACTTGTCTATCACTGATGCTGTACTTTTAAATTATTTGTTTATTGTGTTATTTTTACATCCACCAAGTATGATTCCCTCTATGTCTTACGTGAATTGATTGTACATTCATAGCTTGTAGAAACTTAGAGGACTGAAATCTTCACGCCCCTATTATCGATTGGTTGAAACCTTCAGCAACCTAAGAAAAATCAAGGACTGCACGAAAAATCATGCTGAAATCAGATTCAAATTTCTATAGAAGACGATTTGACTGTGTCTTTTATCTAGCATACTGATGTCATTAACAATAATTTAGTGATTTTTTTTTTTACTGTTTACGATCCATTTATTAATTTATTAGAGAACGATGTTAATATAAACAATAAAATGCTTTTATTTTACTATATTATTATGAAGGAAGCGACCATTGAGAAAAAATACATAACACGCTAACGCGGGTTATTTGTTTTTTACTGCAATGTCGCCACCTTCATATCCCACATGAATCACCAAAGAAAGCATTCTATTTTTTAAATGTTTTTGCTTTTAACTTGAAGTCTTTCACTATTATTGTTATTCATTGGCATTAATATTTCCTGTAAATTATTGCTGTTTGGGTACCAAAGGGAAAAATTACACACATACTCAAATAAATTATGCTATCTATTTTATGTAAACATTAAAGATTGTTTTTAACGGTCAAGACGAAACCCAATTAACTATATACAAAAATACCAATATTCCATTTACCATTATCCCATGTGCCTCAGTTTAATTACTGTAGCTTGGCGGACAAAGAGTATATTTCGTATTTTAAATTGGTTTCAAAAACCTGTTATATATCAAACCCATGACTTAGTCCGTACTGAATAACTTATTACATTGTTACATAATATTACATTATAATTATAACATAATCATCACGATAGTGATAAGTATTTTTAAAAATAATTGTTCATTTATAATTTATTCCTTCCTTGTCGTGAAAATCATGATAATAAAATCTCAAACAGTGTCCATTAACGCAATACTAATACAAAAATAAGCACATCTATGATAATAAACATCATGTCTTCCATGATACATAGGTTTGATGTGCAATGGATGAGTTAATCTAGTGGAAGATTTCTTTGAAAAACTGACTTTGTCACGGGCAGTATCAAAATGAACAACACTGCACAAAAAACCAGAGCTTCACGGGTGAATATGGATAAAATGTCGCTGTCGAGCGGAGATTTTGCAGGTAAAGATGGAACTGATGACTCCTCTGGAATGTTTTTGATTGAAACTGTTACAATACTCGAGAAAATCAGTGTTGTAGTCGAAGTGTCTGTTATTTGTTTATCATTTGATCTGCTCGATGTTGCTATTTCTGTAAACAAAGACTTTGCATATAGACAAAAAGGAAATCGCATCACATTTCGGTTGTTATAAATGCTTGTCATAGTTACATGAAAAAGAGGAAAGTGTGCTATTACCATTTGTCGTGACACCATTGGTTGTTGAAATCTTTGGGGTGTTTGTAGTATTAGCTGTGGACAAAGAAGTCATTATACCATCTGTCTTTGTCGATAATGTTTTAAATGGATCTTTCGTTTTTGTTTGAACTTGATCTGGTTTAGATGAACTAGCTATAGACGGCGATGTATTCAGTGAAGTCTTGTCTTGTATCAAACTATCAGTTGAGGAACCAACTGATAAAATATGGACTAAAGAAGAGGTGGTCGAAGTGTACAACAATGTGGATGAATTTGACTGTGGCGCAGCAGACGCCGATTTCATGTCGACAGAAGTTGATTGATAAGGCTCTAAATAACACATATGACGTTGATGAATATGTACTCGCATGCAGTTGTTGACAAATTTGAAATATTCTAAGCTGCGTTTTTAAGATCTCGAAACAGATCCTGATGAGGGTTGTTGTGTTGATGTTGCTGTCATTGTTGCTGTTGCCACTGTTGATCCAGATGAAGGTTGTTGTGTTGATGTTGCTGTCGTTATTGTTATTGTCGCTGTTGATCCAGATGAAAGTTGTTTTGTTGATGTTCCTGTTGTCACTGTTTATCCAGATGAAATTATTGCGTTGTAGTATCTGTTGTTGTGGTTGTTGTTTCTATGGCTCTAGATGATGATTGATTCGTTAAAGTTTTTAAAGTCGTTTTTGTTGTTGTCGTTGTTGTTGTTTCTTCCATTTTGGATGATAATTTGTCAGTTGTCGTTTTTTCTGTTTTCCTTGTTGTGTTAGGAGGCTTGTCAGAAAATAATGGCGAGATTTTAAAATCCGCGAAGGGTGCTTCGCGCGATTTTACGCGGATATTAATTGGGCGCGTTCAATTAGGAATCTACAGTATATACTGGGATATGTCCACATTGTCACAATTTTCTACAAAATTAACCTATACCTCGAATATCAAGAATTTGTTATTTTTTATATTTGTTATTCAGAGTTCTTTTATTGACTATGGCTTCCGTTTAAAGCATCTATGATACTTAAAAGGACTGTCTGTAGGTTCTTTGAAGATAATTTAAAAAATGAATACTTGAAAGATCACTCAACACAATTACTGGTTTGCTAAAAATATGTCAATTTTGTGTTAATGAGTATAATCTCACCAAGAGTGCTCAAATATTTGATTTCTAAGGTGTCTGGGAAAAAGTCTTTGTTGCAGATTTTACATAAAGAGGCCTGGGATTGTTTTTTTTATTTTAACTCTCTCGCCATCTGCCCTGGCTTCCTCTGCTGTACAATAAAGTCAATTTCATGCTTATGCAACCTTATAAAAAAGATTTTCGTACAAATTATATATCAAAGCAGCATAAAATCGTCTTAAAAATACATTATAATTCTATGAGTAATCATTTACATATAAACTGCACATTAGAATTAAATAAATGATTGAATACATCAAGCAGAAAATTTACTTCAGAGCTGACCTGACCACAGCTTGTAGAATAAAATGGGACTCTTTTAAATCTATTGCCATCCAAACAAAGGCATAAAAAGTGATGCCATACATCATCATTTTCTCTTGCGATGAAATTGTGTACCTATATCCAATGTATAATTCATGATCTCAGAATGCATTCACTGGTCTGACAACAGACAAATAATTATATGATACAGCAATAATGAATAATCAGAGAATCTTGCGATTTGGTTGTCATGTCAAAGTTATTACAGATAACTGGATTTTTTTTAATGTAAAGTAAATAACACCCGAGTACTAACCCAATCTGTTTCGAGAAAATTCATAACTGATATTAGTTTAAAAGAAACGATCCTTATCACCACCATTGATTTTATTTAGAAAGCTGGAGTCAAGCGAAGTAAGTCTCTATCCTGCTGTTTTGTTGTCAGACCTGACTAAACTAAGTGCTAATTTGTCTTGTGCAACACTGAGTTTTAAAGCCTGTTCAAGTACATTGAACTAATAAACCCAAAGTTGTAAGTTCGTCATATACATATAATGAGTACGAAGAAAAAAACACAGTAAATAAACATGATCGCTATCTACATTCATGTAACCTCAACTAGCCAAAAAATACAAGCCTCGTACATGGCAATGCACGGATTTAGAAAAGTTCTTCTGCGGGGGCCGAAGGATAATTTTGTTTGCCACTGGGATCCGATGCCTTTTTTGATGTTTTAAATATGTAAACTAAAAAAGTTAAAATTTTCCAGAATAGGGAATCCGAAAAAGTTTTGATGCGTGATCGCTTTTGTTTTCTTTCTATTTTTTTTTGGGGGGGGGTGGGGGGCAACAACAATTTGGACTTCAGTATCCTTGTCAACGTTATTGTAGGAAAATTCCGTGCGATTGTAAAATTAAAAAAGATATTTAAATCAAGTAATGCTAATTAACACTGTATCGTATTTAAAGTTCCTCGACACACCAAAGTTTTATTTGATGGATCGATAAAGAGTCTTTTTGGAAATATGACTTCACAAAAAAGAGTCCGATATCGGCATTCAATAACTTATATGAACTTTTTTTCTCTTTTTTTCAGAGAAACGGGAAAAATTGTTTTGGGTGCAAACATGATATTTTAGAGCTTAAAATTTGGTCTCTGTCGATGTATAATACATAATTATCTTTAAATATATGCCATGTATGTTCTGGTCAAATTTTTAAATTTTTAATTAAAAAATTACTAATGAAAATTCAAATCGTTATTCCTTTAATATCTTTTAATCCAGGGATAAAATCAAAAGATTAATCAAGAGTCACACAAAGCAGTCAAATAAATGTATTTTACAAAGAAATTGAAACAAAAATCCAAAATCCAAAGAAAAATTGCAATTTTTCAAATTTGACCCGATCCCGATTGATGAATACTGATCCCGATCAAAATAATTAAAAAATTAATGTTTTACACAACAATCTGCAGTTTAATCGGAGAAATCGATGTTCATTATTAGATCAATAAATGTACAATCCATTTTACAGCGAAGCAACCTAAAATTCATGCAGAATTGTGATTTACACCGACTTTATATGATTTTGCTCAGGACTAGTCTAATTACAATCGGGATTTGTTCGAATTTAAGACTGACAATCAATATGTAGATTTTATCCATAGAGTTAAAAAAATATACACAATTCTTGATTTTCATTTTCATTAATATTTTTTTATCAAAAAAATTATAAAGTTTATTAGGCTATTTGACATGTAATTATAGATAATTATATAGTGCATCAATTGAGACCAAATTTTTAGCTCTATAATATCATGTTCGCAGCCAAAACAAATTTTCCTTTTTCTATTAAAAAATACACCAAAAAAATCATATAAAATAATTGAAAGCCGATGATTGTCTCTTTCTTGTGAAATCATATTTCAAAAAAGATTCTTTATCGATGTATCAAATAATATATTGGTGTGTCGAGCCACCTTAATCAATATTTTCGCAAATTTTGAACACAAAATATTATTTAATAACCCTTTTCTGGCCATCTGGAATTGAGTTATTTATGAAATGTATGTTCATGCTCACACATGCGGCATAATGCATTGGTTAACAAATACTTGTTTTACATATCTAATAACATGAATACAAAATACAAACAAAAATCCTCGTTGTTGTTGTTTTTTATTAATAACAAATCATACATGTAATTTATTCACATTAAACAATCTGACCTCCTGACTCTCAATATAATTTTATCGGGTACACCTTTGTTTTATGATATTTTTTTCTTCGAAGTAATTTTTAATTCATTAAAAATTTGGGAAAACAAATTGAAAAATTATTCACACAAATTTAAGTAATTTTTTTTTTCAGACAGGCAAACAGGCACAATTATCTTTTAATTGCCTGCATAAACATGGCTAACCCGTCTGAACTCTGTGGTAATTGCGTGTTTCGCCAAGCAATTGTTATTTCGTGTTATTTCGTGTATTTTCGAATTCTTTGTTAATATTTCGTGGGGTCTATGTTTTAATTGGGGAAATTTATTCATGTAGAACGACCAAGGTTCCATGATTGTGACAAACTCTGAAAAATATGCAGTTTATTGTTGGATTTTTTTCTTCTTATTATTTTCTCCATTTCATGCGACATGAAGTCTAGAAGAAAGTGAAAGTTTTGGTGGAACTCGTACAATTTTTATCTGCGTTTAATTAAAGTTATGTCTTTTTTTTCGTATGTTACAGTTGTAGTTGGTATATTATCCGCAATAAAACTATTCACAGAAAGACATGGGTTATTAGAAAATAAAACTATATACATTTGTTTTAATTGGTTTTAAATCGTAATTGGACACAATTATTTATCCGTTTCTTTTGGAATACACACAGGAAAAGATTGTTTTTGAATCGTGGTCGAAGTCACTTGCCATCCTTCCATGGTGTTCCCCGAGATAGTCACGGGGACTTTTCCGTTGTCGTAGTAAGTGTTGTTGGTCCAACGTACGGGATATGTACATTCAGCATCTAGAGAAGACAGTAAACAGACTAGCAGTCATAAAAACTGCATTATCCAAAAAAAAGGTCAGATATGTTAAATACTTGTACATTGAATCTATTTTGATATACAATGTATTTGAGATTTTGCTATGAATGCTAAACATTGCTTGTCTTTGATAACTTGTATGGAGAGGGCGATATAAGTTTTAGAACTTTTGCCCAATCCCGTCGACTTAAGGTAGTCCATCCATAACTCTCATATGTCATATCTGATACAGTTTAAGTTTGATAACTAGAGTCTTAGTTTGATTTTAAAGGGTTTATTATGCTGTTTCCGCAGCTGGCATCCCTCTGCAGAGGGGTGCTATAATCAAATCACATTGGGTAGGTAAACCCAACAAAAATGGAACTCGGTCGAGGCTAACCATAGCCAGGTTAAAGTCCATTGATCTTAAATTCCATCTCATTAAAAATTCGAAGCAATTCGGAAACAACCCTTACACAAGAGACGAGAAGACTAGACTATGCACCGCGATTGAATCATGGTTCTTGGTAGACAGCTCATCGTCGGAAATCCACGGTTGATTACGCCGTGGATTTCCGACGATGAGAGGAACGACGCGCAATTATCCGTGGGTTTCCGACGATGAGAGGAACGACGCGTAATCATTTGTGGGTTTCCGACGATATAGACGGCTGTGCAGAGACCGCAAACTTAAATCTGTATTTTCTTCGAATCGAGCTCACAGCATCCATGAGGTGGCAGACTTAATACCACTCGGGCACGTAATGAACCATACCTAAGCGTAACCAAGATTTGCGTAAACTGTTATGCCCCTAATATATGCTGTCGAGTATTACATTATACTTCCACACCAGTCACGTATCTATACAACGAATCGCGTATGCTTATATCTTGTGGTATATGCTATGAAGGTGAACCTTCGAACCACCTGACAAAACACAACTCTACTTTAATGTTTCTGTGAACAGTGTCCATTTTGTATCAACACACATTTTATCCATTTTGTTATCACTTACTTTTCGTTTAAAGTTTTGTTAACTTGTTTTCACTTATTCGTTTTGCCAATTCCTACTATTTTTCACGTGTTATTTGTAGTAATGACATCAAATTAGACAACAGGCCGTTTTCATATAACAGAAAATATTTTTGTTATGTAATTACAAAAACATATTGGTTTCTAAGATATTTTCAGATTGTGTTTCATTTATATTTTATATACTATCCAAACATTACATTATAGAAAATATAACTCTGTAGAACAATACCGTGCTACATTCAGTCTATTCTATCTTTCGTGTAAAGGTTTAGTAGTTAATACTCTGTTTTGTTTATTCAGACTTTCTGATTTTGTTCATATGATGAAAGGCTTTATAAAACTTCTGCATAATTTTGCAAGATTTATATTAAATTATGCAATACACTTCGTAAAAATCTATTTATTTATGCAATAATATGTACACATTTTTACCTGTTACTTTTATTGTGTGGTGATATTGAACCAAATCCTGGACCTGTGCTTACATTTAAATGTTAGAAGTATTCGTAACAAAATTGAAAAACCATTATATTTAGCACCGGATTTTAATATTTTGTGCTTCACTGAATCTCATTTAGATTCAATTTTTTTATATAGAGATGCAATTTATTACAATTGAGGGTTTTGGTACAATTATTAGCAAAGACAGAAATTCATCTGTAGGAGGAGTTATCATATATGTATCTGATTTATTGAAAGTAGTAAGACGCTCCAACTTAAAACCCCCAGATACTGAATGCATTTGGATAGAAATTTATAACCCTACCTTTTATCTTTTTATGCTGTACGTATCGTCATCCAAGCTCTAACAGTTCTTTTTGGAAACATACTACAAATTCGCTGGAGAAAGGACTAAGTTATACATTTGATATAAAACATGTTTTTAAAACTAATTTTCGACCTGTATAATACGAAATATACTCTTTGTCCGCTACTGTAATCAAAATGAGGCACATGGGGTATTAGTATTCTGGTATCTAGTTACAGTAATTAGCCTTTGTCGTGACCTTTCAAAACAATCTTTAATATTTATATAAAATAGATAGCATAAATTAAATAGTTGTGTGATTTTTCCTTTTTGTACACAAACATCAATAATTTACAGGAAAGAATGTGCTTTCATTCTTTTATTAATGCCAATGAATAGCAATAATAGTGAAAAAAAAAACCCTTAAATTAAAATCAAGAATATAAAACACGATAAAAAAAATATTTAAGAGTACAACATCAATGATAGACACTTCAAGTTATGAAGAATACAAAGCCCATATGCATATTGAATGTTTACCTGATACTTGGCATTATTCATTCCATTTTAACTTTTGACAGTGAAAAAGGCTCAAGCTTTTGTGGAATTTCAGAACATCAGCTCAACAGCCCTTCTTAAACAAGACCTCACAAGTGAAAGGGGAATTTATATTAATGGTTTACAAACGTACACAAGTTATACAAAAAGAAAACAACACTAAGCTTTGCATAGGGGCATGTTTAGAAACCAAGGGATTTCTATTTCGTTCATACTCTTAAAGAATGTTATTGGCGATTACTAAATGACAAAACACAATAAACTGAACGCCGGATAGCTAATATCAAATATTACCAATACGATTCATTTGATTGCATTTATTAAACATCTTTTGACTTTGAATCATACAGTATTTGATTTACCTTAAAGACTCATACGTTTACAAACTAATATTCAGTCAATCAATTTCCACACCCCAATTTAATTCAAACCACCAACATAATTTTTTCTGAAATCAGGAAGTTAAATATTTATGATAGTTATGACGGTATCTGATATTCTTTGGTTTCTGTTTGGATTTGAGAGAGGAACACACACCGATGATTGTGATGAATAAAACGACCAAAACAATCACACCTCCACAAATCACCATGGTAATGAAAGCTTCAATGAACATCAAAGGCAAAATCATTTTCTCTGAATCTATCGTTTACCCGGTTGTTGATGACACTATATTCAACCTTGATGTCGTGTTCAAATTTGTTGTCGCATACCTACTTGTTGACTCTGTATGCAACATTGTTGTCGTTAAATCAATTGTTGTTATACCCGCACTTTCTAAGGAAAGTTCGGGTATATTGTTGCTACCCTGTTCCGTCCGTTCGTCCGTCAGTCTGTCACGTTTTACTTTCTCAAACTGCTCTTACATCTTATAAACCAGCAAACTGGACTCTTGGAGTATGATTTGGGGTGTCATGTTGTTTTGTAAAAAGGTTTCAACAATTCAAAATATGACGTTTTTTTCCACAATAAACCTTCCTCGAACTCCTTTTACATTTTCAACAGTAGACAAATCATCTCTTGGAATATGTTTTGGGGTGTCTTATAGATGCGCAATAAGGTTTCGGAAATTTTAATTTTGTCCTGGGGGTCATTAAATGGCTGAAAAATGACGTTTTTTTTTTTTAAAAAGTCTGGTTTCAAAAAACCTCAATTTGTTTTTGCAGTAGCCAAATATCTTCTAGAATATGATGTTGTTCAGTTTATTGCGCTTTGTCATTTAATACTCGCCAATAACATTTTGTAAGAGTACGAACGAAACAGAAACCCTTGGTTATAAAAATGCCCCTATCCAAAGCCTAGTGTTGTTTTCTTTTCGAATAATTTGTAAATGATGTAATAAATTCCCCTTTCACTTGTGAGGTCTTGTCCAATAAAGGTTGTTGAGCTGATGTTCTGAAATTCCACAAAAGCTTGAGCATTTTTCACTGTCAAAAGTTAAAATGGAATGAATAATGCCAAGTATCAGGTAAACATTCAATATGCATATGGGCTTTGTATTCTTTATAACTTGAAGTTTATGCCATAAACACAATGTGTCTATCATTGATGTTGTACTCTTAAATATTTTTTCATCGTGTGTTATATTCTTGATTTTAAATTAAGGTTTTTTTTCACTATTATTGCTATTCATTGGTCATTGGCATTAATAAAAGAATGAAAGCACATTCTTTCCTGTAAATTATTGATGTTTGTGTACAAAAAGGAAAAATCACACAACTATTTAATTTATGCTATCTATTTTATGTAAATATTAAAGATTGTTTTGAATGGTCACGACAAAGGCTAATTACTGTAACTGGATACAAGAATACTAATATCCCATGTGCCTCATTTTGATTACAGTAGCGGACAGAGAGTATATTTCGTATTATACAGGTCGAAAATTGGTTTCAAAAACATGTTTTATATCAAATGCATGACTTAGTCCATACTGAATACTTTATTAGAGATAACATAATTATCACGACAGTGATAAGTTATCTAAAAATAATTATTCATTTATAATTCATGTTTCCTACATGTCGTGAAAATCATGATAATATAATCTCGAAAAGTATTCAAGTAACGGAATGCTAATACAAAAATAAGCATATCTATGGATGATAATAAAAATCATGTCTTCCATGATACATAGGTTTGATGTGCGATGGATAAGTTAATCTTCGATGTCTTCTACTGGAAGATTTCTTCCTCTTGAGTGCAATTGAAATGCTGACCAATGTCACGGACAGTATTAAAATGGACAACACTGCACAAATAACGAGAGCTTCACTGGTAAATATGGATAAAATCTCGCTGTCGGGCGGAGATTTGGCAGATAAAGAAGGAACCGATGACTCATCTGGGATGATTTTGTTTGAAACAATACTCGAGAAACTCGGTGTTGTACCCGAAGTGTCTGTAATTTGTTTATCATTTGATCTGCTCGATGTTCTTATTTCTGCAAACAAAAACTTTGAATATAGAAAAGAAAGAGAATTGCATCAAATTTCGGTTGTTATAGATGATTGACTATTTGTGATAGTTACATGAAAAAGAGGAAAGTGTGCTATTACCATTTGCCGTGACAACATTAGTTGTTGATATCTGTGTGGAGTTCGCTCTATTAGTTGTGGACAAAGAGGTCATCATACCATCTGTCTTTGTAGATAATATTTTGAATGGGTCTTTCGTTGTTGTTTGAACATGATCAAGTTTTGATGAACTAGACCGCGATGGATTCATTGAAGTCTTGTCTGGTAGCAGATTACCAGTTGAGGAACCATCTGATGAAATATGAACTAAAGTGGTCGAAGTGTAGAATAATGTGGATGAATTCGACTGCAGCGCAGCAGACGACGATTCCATGTCGACAGGAGTGGATTGATAGGTTGGTGTGGCGCTAAATGACACATATGAAGTTGATGGCTTTGTGCTCGCAGTTGTTGACAAATCTGAAATATACAAAGCTGCGTTTTTAAGATTGTTTTTATGCATTCATTGTGAGCAAATATTAATATTCTTTTAGCTGAGCCTTGTATTAAATATGCTAAATTAAATTTCTACAATGTTAATTCAGTTTAATTGTTTGACTATATAGAAGGTTTGTTGAACTGTTGTATATTTTGAAAAAGTAAACTTCTATACCAATTTGTGTTTTGATTGACATTTTAGAAAAACAAGACAATTATAAAGAACCTTCTGGTTGTTGATTAGGTGTTATCATTGAAGCTGATCTCGAAATAGATCGAGATGAAGGTTGTTGTGTTGAGGTTGCTGTCGTTATTGCTGTTGTTGCTGTTGATCCAAAGGAGGGTTGTTGTGTTGATGCTGCTGTCGTTGTTGCTGTTGTCTCTGTTGATCCAGATGAATATTGTTGTGTTGATGTTGTTGTCGTTATTGCTGTTGCTGCCGTTGATCCAAATGAGGGTTGTTGTTTTGATGTTGCTGTCGTTGTTGCTGTTGATCCAGATGATGGTTGTTGTGTTAATGTTGTTGTCCTTATTTCTGTTGTCGCTGTTGATCCAGATGAGGGTTGTTGTGTTGTAGTATATGCTGTTGTGGTTGTTGTTTCTATGGCTCTAGATGATGATTGATTCGATAAAGTTTTCAAAGTCGTCCTTTTTGTTGTTGTTTCTTCCGTTATGGATGATAACTGGTCAGTTGTCGTTTTTTCTGTTGTGGTAGGGGGATGTTCAGAACACACCGTGTCTGGGTCTATATACTGGGATGTGTCCACGTTGTCACAAGTTTCTACAAAGTTAACCAACCCGTCGATTTCTTTTATCATCTTTCGGATATCAAGAAATTGTCATTTTTTATACTTGTTATTCAGAGTTCTATTATTGACTATGTCTTCCGTTTAAAGCATCGACGATAGTGAAAAGATGCGCCCCTTTAGGTTTTTTAAAGATGATTTTAAAATGAATTTAAACTTTGGAATGAAACTTTGAAGATCACTTAACATAATTACTGGTTTGCTAAAAAATGTCGAATTTGTGTTAATGTGTTTTATCTTACCAAGAGTGCACATGTATTTGATCTC
Source organism: Magallana nippona (assembly GCA_033439105.1). Classification (NCBI taxonomy): domain Eukaryota; kingdom Metazoa; phylum Mollusca; class Bivalvia; order Ostreida; family Ostreidae; genus Magallana; species Magallana nippona. Next base: position 47,602,864 of record CM065918.1, on the reverse strand, counting down.
TGAAGTGTCTGGAATAAAGTCTTTGTCGCAGATTTCACATAAAGAGGCATGGGATTGTGTTTTTATTTTAACTCTCTCGCCATCTGCCCTGGCTTCCTCAGCTGTACAATAAAATTAATTTCATGCTTATGCAACCTTATAAAAAAGATTTATTTTCTTACTAATTATATATCAAAGCAGCATAAAATCGTCTTAAAAATACATTATAATTCTATAAGTAATCATTTACATATAAACTGCACATTAGAATTAAATAAATGATTGAATACATCAAGCAGAAAATTTACTTCAGAGCTGACCTGACCACAGCTTGTAGAAAAAATAGGACTCTTTAAAATCTACCACCATGCAAACAAAGGCATAAAAAGTGATGCCATACATCATCATTTTCTCTTTGTTCCTGCAATGAAATCGTGTACCCATATCAAATGCATAATTCATTATCTCAGAATCATGTTCACCGGTCTGACAACAGACAAATAATGGTATAACCGACAGCAATACGGAATAATCAGAGAAAGTGGATTAGAAAGGAATTTCAAACATCTTGCGAGTTTTGTTGTCAGGTCAAAAGTTATTACAGATAACTATTTGTATATTCGGGGCCTACCCCCCCCCCCCCCCCCCCCCCCATCAACACACACACATATACAGGAATCTTTTCTGACAATTTTATATGTAAAAATAATTTTACAAGAGGAGTGCTAACCCAACCTGTTTCGAGAAAGTTTATCACCACCCTTGATTTCATTTAGGAAGCTGGGGTCAAGCGAAGTAAGTCTCTATTCCGGTTTTGTTTTGTTGTCAGACCTGATTAAAATTGAGATACATACTAAGTGCTTATTTGTCTTCTGCAAAACTGAGTTACAAACCCTGTTCAAGTAGATTACACTAAAAAACCCAAAATTGTAAGTTCGCAATATACGAATAATGAGTATGAAGACAAAAAAACCACAGTAAATAAACATGATCGATATCTATGTACATATAACATCAACTAACCACAATACAAGCATATCCATGGCAATGCACGGATCTAGAAAAGTTTTCCCGGGGAGGGGAGGATACGTTTGTTTGCCAGTTGGGTCTAAGCCTTTTTTCGATGTTTTTTTTTTACTTTGTATTAACTAAATAAGTTTGACTTTTCCATGATGGAGAGTCCGTTACAAAGTTTTGATGTGCGGTCGCTGTTTTTGCAAGAAAAATAATTGGACATTCAACATCCTTGTTATTCTAGAAACATTTCGTGCAATTGAACACTCCATGCGTACATTGTATCATTGTATATTGAAGCTGTCAGCAATAAACGTATTTTTTAAATTCAAAATTTTATCGATGTTTTGGTACTTAGTATTCAGTTATTTTGCCATTCTTCATATATGGAATTTGTTTGCAAAAATTATTTTGTTTTGAAAAGTTAATACCGACAATCAACATTAACTAAGTTAATGTTATCAAGATCTTTCAAGAAGATGTGCTTTTATAAGAACCTGTAGATTTTTTTTTCAAATAAATTTTTTTTTTAAATCAAGTAACGCTGAAAAACGCACATGGAATGTAATCAAATTTTTGCACATTTTAAACACATTTTTTTTTATATTTAATAACCTTTTTCTAGCCATCATGAATTGAGTTTTTAATATTTATGAAATTTATGTTCAAGCGTTTTTACATGCATGCAGTATAACGTATTAGTTAGTAGATACCTATTTTACATAATAACATGAATACAAAATACAAACATTGTCCCTCGTTGTTATTGTTTTTATAAATCACAAATCATAATTTATTCACATTGAACCATCTGAACTCTTCACTCTCAATAAACCTGTGAATTCATCGGGTACATCCTTATTTTACCAAACGTTTTTACTTCGAAGTAATCTTTAATTCATATATAGGATTTGGGGAAAACAAGTTTGAAAAATTATTCACACATATTTAAGGTAATTTTTTTTCAGACTCTGGTCTTCAAAATGGCAAAAACGTACAGTTATCGTAAACAAGGCTCGCCCGTCTGAACTCTGGAGTAATTGCGTGCTTGGTGAAACCTCTATAGGAACCTGTGTAATTTTGGATTCTTTGTTAATATTTAGTGGGGTATATGTTCTAATTGGAGACATTCATTCACGAGGAACGGCCAAGGTTCCATAATTGCAACAAAGTCTGAAAAATATGCAGTTAATTGTTGTTGGTTACTTTTTCTTTTTTTTCTTCTTTTCATTTCATGCGACATAAACTCAAGAATAAAGGAAACGTTTTGATGGGACTTGTACGATTTTTATCTGAGTTTAATAAGGTTTAATTAGGAGTAGTGACTTCTTTCGTATGTTACAATTTTGATTGATATATTACCCGCAATAAAAATTTTCACATAGAAATGCGTGGATTATTAGAAAATAATTTTAAATCGTACTTGGACACAATTATTGATCCGTTTCTTTGGTAACACTCCCAGGAGGAGACTGTTTTTTGAATTGTGGTCAATGTCACTTGCCATCCTTCCATGGTGTTCCCCGAGAAGGTCACGGGGCCTTTTTCATTATCGTAGTAAGTGTTGTTGGTCCACCGTACGGGATATGTACATTCAGCATCTAGAGAAGGCAGTAAATAGACTAGCAGTCATAAAAACTGACATTTGGTATGCATGGTCAAAAACTGTATGGACAGGTCGATTTAAATTTTAGAACTTTGGCCTAATCCCGTCGACTTAAGGTAGTCTATCCATATCTATCATTTCATACCTGATAGAGTGTAAGATTGGGCACTAGAGCCTTAGAATGACTTTAAATTATTAATAGATTAATAAAGATTCCCTTTGGAATTGAAAAATTAAATACTAACAAATTCATCTTTTCTTGAAGGTAAAATTGAAGTTTATGGGAAATACATTTTTAAATATACCTTTTTAGTAAAAGTTACTTTCATAAAAATCTCTTAGTAAAAAGTTGCTTAAGCATCACTTTTCTTAAGAAATTTTATCTTAAAAAATCATACCTAATCGTAGATATTTTGAGAATTTGTTTTTCTAGTTTTTATAATGGGCAAACAACTATCTAAAAATTCAAGTGCAAAAGTTCATTTCATTGACTACATAAAGACTCCTGAATTTGGTTTACCAGCAAAAAACATATCCAATGTAGTTCTGTTGAGCTCGCTTCAGTTATACATAGACTACCGTAAAAATACATAAATCATATTCAAACAGAAGCAACCCCCTAATATTAGGTAATAAGATACTGTACACGTATTATATTTAGCGTGTCAGATATTTGGCGGAAAATGATTTTTCAAAAAATTCGCGTTGATTTGATTTAGCGTATTTCTGAATGTGTCAATTCTAATACATACTGGTATATAGATGGCATTGAGCGATGTACTTGATTTAGCTGAAGCGGCTTTCCGCCAAAAACGCCAATAATAATATACACCCAAATGTAACACGTTTACAGTATGTTTTCTCCGTTGTTAATTAAGTACTACTTACCTACAATTTCACATGCAATCAGCAATAAAACGAAAAATAAAAAGCACATGAGCATTGTTTCTTTAGAGGGTGAAAGTTGCACATGCATTGCATCGTAAAAATTAATTCCTTTCCAGGGTTTCTGTTTTCTACAAAAAAAAAACTACATCTTTCTGGAACAGCCCAACTAAGAGTTGTTGTGGACGTACATCTTACTTTTCTTGTAATTACCCTTAGAGCGAAAGGTCAATGGAGAAAGGTCAATAGAGAGAGGTCAATAGCCCCGAAACGCCCTCTATTAGTTTGTACCACAATTCAGTAAACATGTGTCCATTGAAATTATAATTAAATCGCGTTTCTTATGAAAACAAAATGCTTTATGGTTTATTATCTGATGAAACTCGCGTAAACATCAAAAGTATGAAAGGGGGTACCTTACTCAATGCTCGCCACTCTAAGGTCAGAAAAACATTCTCTTGGTAATGTTTTTCACTGTAAAAATGGGGGTGGGGGTCAAACTACGTCCTCGTGCCAATAAGACAATCTGATTGTGTCACTGAATTCTAACCGTAGCGTGTCCCAAAAATCAAATTTGCTTCAGCCTTGGTTTAATAGAAAGGAACAAAAAATAGTGATGTCTTTGAGGTAGAGAGCTATGATTTTTTATGCAGCATTCATTGCTTAAAATAATGGATTTGCTAATTCATATGATATTTTCATCAAAATTCCAAAGTATGTACGGCATATATACATTTATGGTAACCTTCTCTGTATGCAATGACATTGATTAAAAATGGACTCTCTCTCTCTCTCTCTCTCTCTCTCTCTGAGAATAGAATAATTATCAGACTGTAAGCTGTAAGAGCTTGTGATATACAAGACATAGTGTAATGACACATTTATATTTTTAAATGCATTTAAACTTAATTGCTGCAGGTGAAAAAGTTGCAATATCAATTACGGTATAAAATCCACCCATGTAGAAAACCCAGGTGCAAAATTATAAAAAAAACAAAAACAAAAAAAAAACATGGCTTAGAAGTACAAGGCACTATAATTATGTATACAAAACTATTATGGATGCAAAAAATTAAGTCAAAGTAAATATATAGAGAGTAGCATAACAGAGATAATTGAACCTGTGCAAAGAGCAAGGCAGTATCAGATTGATTTTATGTGTTGGATATTAATTTCATTTCGTTCCTTGCACTGCAAAAAACAAATTAGCAGATTTATCATTCTTGATCGAGTTTTGCAGAGTCATTCACATGCGCACACACTCTTTTCGATCACCTTCTTTGGTGGAATTCGAGTTTACATATAGTTTATGTTCTGTTAGATCGTTGCCATCGTCTTTTTCTCCCCCATGGATATTGACGTTGATGTGAATAGAAATACCATCAAATTAATTGATACTATCTGAAGTTAGTGAAATGAAACAATTATCATATGCCGTACATGTTATCCATCCTTTAAGTAGATTAATCGCCTGGTCTATATTGAATTGAAATACAAATCATACTGCACAATGTAATGACTAACTACTTTGTTTCTGTTGCGTCCTCAAGGTTTCTGATCCGCTCCGTTCAACATATGTAAAGCTGTGCGGCTCGGAAACCCTTGACTTGGAAAAATAGTGACAAACTTTCCATCTCGGAGGTCGTAAGGAAAAGGTTCGAACATATAGTTAACCTGAACTATAATGCATGAAATCTCCCTTTAATTAATTCAATTTTTACTGTTAACTCCGTCTTCATATTCAAAAGGCATATTACTTTTAGGAGCCATTATGTCACTTTGAATTGCTTGTCTTAGAATGAGCAGATTATTAACATTTGCATCGTTTAGTATCTGATACAGACCTGGATGCATTAAACCTACATGTACACAATCTTATTTTACCAGTCTAAATATTTGTTGTAAATATTGTTCTAATGCCGATATAAAATGCATGTGTTTTATTTTGGTAACATTAAGAATCAAATCTAAAATGTTATGAAATGTAAAATGATTGCATCTATCGAGAGATGGACGCAATTGACCTAAAATCCACACAATTCCAAGAAACCCCACCCGAAAAAAATCAATGGGCGGGGAGGAGGGAGTGGAGGTGTCAATATTTCATGTGCCTGTGGTGAGGAAGAAAATACTTAAGAATTCTTTGGACGCTTCCAAAATAAGATAAAGTGATTTCTCTGTGCATGCTTTAGATTCAAATAATTGATAATCTGGTCTTGCCAATAAAAACAAAAATTCGAATGCCTACGTTAGCAACGTTACATAAAATATTTTAATTTTAACTGAACCGTTCAGTGCAGACCTCCGGCAGGTTCCTGGAACATGTATTTGATTTCAATTTATTTCGGAAGAACATGATGCATGGATGGTTCATTGAATTAATTCGTGGGTATTTCTGTGTTGAATGAAAAGAGGCAATCTCACTTTACATCTGAGAAGATGGCTATTTTTCATAATATGTAACCAGATATATAACGGCAATAGAACCAGTAAAAGTACAACGGAGTCAAATATGGCATGTAAATCAAAGTATTGCGTAAAAAGACGCCATGTTCAAATCAAACAGGACATAGGTTTACAAAGGAATCAAATCCGCATGAAACGGAAAAAGTCTTCATCCAGTGAATTTATTACATATTATTCTGCCAATCCTAAAATTTCATAATTTATTTTCACAAAAAAAACAAAAATAAAAATAACTATTCTTACCCACTTACTAGATTAACTTAAACGGTTAATCAATATGTTTTTTTTTTTTTTATTTCAAACATAAATCCAAACAAACACTAGGAAACTATGGGTCGCATTCGGTCCTTGCTATTGCGATCATTAAAGTATTTTAAAAATCTGAATGTAATTTAAAGCGTCAAATGATTGTTAGTAATAAAAATAATCCGATTTGATGCATATCTAAGATTTTCTAGATCATTATATTGCAATTTCTCCACCCTTCCAACCTCTACATGCCTCTCAACTGTGCCGGTAATTATGATGAGAGAGAGAGAGAGAGAGAGAGAGAGAGAGAGAGAGATGATAGTTGCTCTTGTACAATGTTCAGTCAAGATTCTATTTCCGAACAAACAAACAGAAACGATTTGTTTTCAGAAAGTTGGTAAGATAACGTTAAAAGTAAAAAGATCTATTCTCCCACACTCAAGCAACCAACCCCAACCCCCACCCCCACCCCAAGGAAAAAATTGAACCGTCTCTTCTATAGTCGCCAATTTTCCCTTCAATTGATATTCATTTAGAAATTGGTTATTATTGCCATATGGAGAAATTAGTAGATTATCTGTGTTTTTCCTGTTTTTAACTAATATGTTATTAATTCATATTCTTCAGTATAATCATTAAAGCAAACTGCCAAAAATGTAAAACCACCATTTGAAGAAAAAACTTGGGGAAGTATACATTAGTTAAAAAATCTAAACCATAGGACATTAAATACAGTAATGATGTCTTTTAAATATGTTTATATGACAGTCATTAATCCAAAAACTTGAGAGGTATTCAATTCGAACCAAAGCATCGGTCATGGAATGTTCGCTCTTTTGATGAAGTCAAGTCTTGTTCTGAATTCTAATGATTAATATGATCCCCACCGTAACGCATTACAAAATCCCCCATAAAAAGGTCCCCATTACTCGGCCCAAAGATTGGAACCGAACCGTGAACACGTGAATAATTCCTGTGTGTGCAGTTTAATTTCTCTGACGGACTTAGTAACTCTACTAGTCAATTCACAGATAACTCTACAGATTTTGTTTATTTACAGATAGAGGAAATATTTTTTTCTGCTACAATTATGATTATCACCTGTACAAATCTATTTAAGTTACTGATTTAACAAGGTTTCCGAAACCTTGAAACAAATACTTAGCTACAGAGAAAACTAACAAAGCTTTTATATCTACATCTACTGAGTATGATTCCCTCTATTTCTTACGGAAACTTATAGTTAATTCCTAGCTCTATTATAATAGAAATTGACAGGACTGAAATCTACACGCCCCTTTTATCGATTGGTCGAAACCTACAGAGACCTAACAAAAATCACGGACTACGCGAAAAAATCATAATGATGTCAGACTCAAATTCCCTTAGGAGACGATTTGGCTGTTTCTTTTAGCTAACGTACTGCATGTACATTAACAGTAATTTAGTTAATTTAACTTACTTTTTACAACCAATTTATTAATTTGTTGAAAGAAAGTTGTAAATACATGTATATACAATAACATGCTTTCTTTGATGAGTCATGCGGGTTATGAGGGTAACGATCATTGCAGAAATTTTTGTACATAACCCGGTAGCGATATTGCAGAAAAAAAATACATAACCCGCGTACGTTAGCAGGTTATGTCAATTTTTTTTTAGCAATGATCGCTACCTTCATAATCCGCATGAATCATCAAAAAAGTACTTTGTCATGTTGTAAATCTTGCAGTAAAATGCAAAATTTACAACATGACAACTTTATTGTTTATATTCACATCTTTCTTTTAACAATTAATGATTTGATTGAAAAGAGTAAGTAAAAGTAACTAATTTATTGTTAATGTTCATCTATACGTTAGATAAAAGAAATACCCAAATCATCTTATATGGGGATTTGAATCTGACATCATCATGATTACTTCGTGTAGGCCGTGATTTTTCTTTGGTTGCAGAAGGTTTCGACCGATCGATAAACTTGATCGTGTAGTTTAAGCCCTGTCAGTTTCTATAGAGCTGTGAATCACAATCGGGTTTCTTCAGAAATAGAGGGAGTTATACTTAGTGGATGTAAATATAAAATAATGTAAGTCAAGATATGAATGTTTAACTAAAAAAAGGAGCAAGTGCAGAAATTTAAAGTAAAAACATTCAAATTGATTCGAACACCCTCAGTCGATAACGAGGGTATATATACATGTACTCCAATTATCACACCGACCTATGGAGAAGCATTATCGGTATTGTGAATAATTCTTACAGTTTGACAATAATCAATAAAATAAGACTCTTTTGGTTAAAACAAACAAACTTTTGACCGAATATGGGTCGAGATTTCATTTATATAAAACAAAATTAAAAATAGTTTGAAAACTTCTCCTTAAACAGAAGTATTCTTAGGAGTGAGTCTAGACCCATTCATACCTAAATTGGCAATCAAGTATTGTAAATCATCTTGATTCATGCCTTAAACGAAGTGTTGATAAATTTTGAATCCTGTATCTGTCACATTTACAAAAACCAGGGAAGAAAATTTTATTGAGTTGCAATGTATGTATGTAAGCAATTGTATACCAGCTAAATAGAACCATTTTACTACATCCGAAAATCTTTCGTCTTCATTGCTCCAAATGGAAATAGCAAACGCCTTATACGCCTGTCACTCATTGCTCCAAGTGGGGGATATCAAACGCCTTATACGCCCCTGCCCTTTGGTCCCTGCTATTTCTTCTCTATATTTTATGTCCACAAAAATGGAGGGGGACAGTTCGTTAAAAAAAATTACCCGTTGCTATATCCCTGGGAAGGTATTGAATTCTGTTTTATTTAGCATTCTAAAACCCAGTTATCCGTTTTCAGTGACATGGCAAATTCTTGGGCAAAGGTAGAGTACTTTTCTATTTTCTATTTCATCAGATTACGATGTCAAAAATTCTGAATAAAAAATACGTTTTCTCAGTTTGCCAATCATTTTTATGCCCTAGTCTTGAATTACCTACTTGAAGTTTTGTCTGACATGGTGAAGATGAGACAGAACGCTTAGCATATGAATACTGCAAGGATTAACTTTACAAGCTGGCTTTAATTCCTTCTGAATAAACAGCATTACTATATTGCAGTCGGGAAAAAGCGTCCTTTTAAAGAATTCCACAGCAAAGGTATTCTATTAGAAGAATCATTAACATCCTTATTCTTTCATTTGATTTTTGATCTTTATACACAGCATAAAACTGCTGAATCAGACATGTCTTCAAGAAATAAGGAACCATTCTCTGAGTATGATGAGGTGATCATTATGCTCGGGGCGTGATCAAATCCAACAAAGCACAAAGGACTTTATGATAGATTTGATTCATTTCGTATAATTATGCAAACGTCGCTTAAACCCCATAGGAACATCATTTGTGTCACTGATGGAGAGTATTGAACTATACTTCACAAATTTGATTGACACTGGAAAATGTAAATATTTAAGATTAAGTCTCCACTTTTAAGAAAACAAAAACACAAAACCATGTTTAAAGTGATGACAATGAGTTGCTTTAATGACAATGTTGAGCATGGTGGAGATAAAGAATAAAATGAATTTCTAGTCCACTTTGCTGGTGGATTCAGATCCTGTGTTCCCAGAATCCTCGTCTTTGTCCCGCCGGGAACGCTTGCTTTTCTTGTGCTTAGACCTACTAGAATCATCTTCTTTGTCCTTTCTACAATATATGAATGTACAAGTTCATTGACAAGTGACAACCAATAAGAATGATTATCTAAGGTTTATAGAGTTGTCTTTATTGACTTGCTGACTATGGGTATATCATAGCTGGAAAGAGGTTCAACCATTCAAAGTGTTACATGTACATGTATATGAATGACAGACATGAATAGAGAAGAGTATAAATCATTGGCCGGGAGTTACCTGCGTGACTTGTGTTTGTCATCTCTGTGTCGTCTGTCCCTATCTCGGTCCCGATCCCTATCTCGCTCTCTGGATCTGTCTCTTTCTCGATCACGAGATCTCTCTGTGTCTCTGTCTCTCCTATAAGAATCCCTAGATTAAAAGATAAAACAAAATCCTTTGTCAGTTCCTCCTTTTATCTAGGAAGTGCTTTTGGATAGAATACCATATGCTGTAGAAACTCCACCTGTCTCTGTCGTATCGGCTACTTCGAGATGAATCACGGTATCTGTAATCACGCTCGCTGCCGGAACTAGAAAAATTTTAAAATATCGGACATTAGTAAGAAGAAGTACTAAATTTCAAGCAAACAATACAAGATATCAAAAGAATGGATTTCCAGTTCAGAACTTTTAATGTACAGGCTTGTTATCCCCTTCACCGTCACAACTAGGAAAAGTAATAAATTACATTAAGAAAGCAAAAGTTCAAAAGCGTGATAATTGATTTCATAAATTTGAATCAAAAATTTATATATGAATTTGAATGTATAAGAAAATAAAACATTAAATTACTTTATACATATGTATTAGTAAACAGGATTACAAGTACAGAACACATGAACATATACAATACACTTTAAGATGATTAGCTTTTGATTTAACACCTTCCATTAGATTGTATTTACCTGCTGAATTCAGATTCAGATCTGGCTGGACTTCTATCTCTTCCAACATACTCTCTCCAATAAGCCTCCGTTCTGAAATTTGAAAATTTCATCGGAATTTAATGAAGTCTTTCTGGTATAAGTTTGATCAAGTCTTTTATTGCTTCTGGCATATAGTAAGATACAATTCAAATGAGTTAAGAGGTTTATATCAAATGAATATTGACCAATAGGCCTATTGATCGATGAAAATGTATGTAGAGTTCACACCAATAGCTGACATTTCAAAACAAACTTGGTCAATTTAATAGCATTTATCCTAGAGTGACCTAAGCTATTAAAGATATAAAGAAAAATTAAGTCAGAATAAACTTATAAGGTATTACTTTTGTTTTTATAATATGATTATATAGCTAAATGACAATGAAGTATTTTTCCAAGATGCAGACACTACCGGAAGAAAGTTCCAGTAAATGTAAATACCAATAAACAATGTCACTTTAAGAATATTATGTTATCTGGAAACAGGCGAAGGGATATAACTCTAAAAGAACCAACAATTCATGTCAAGGACTGGTTATGTATTGGGCATGTATTCTAGTCATTATCTGTACTATGAGAAGGGATGATGGGACCAGTGAAATATTGGACATGTTTTATAGATAATTACCTGTCCCATGATGAGGAATGTGGGTCTGGGTAAGATGTTGGGTAAGACGTATGCTGGTTGTCATAACTGAAGGGGGGTCGGTCATCATAGCGTGTACTGGAGGGTTGTCCAGGCGGAGGAAAGAATGCTAAAAATAGACATACATGTATGAACCTTGTTAGACATGCTTACTAACATTTTTCATATGCAATATGCCTAGTTCCATTAACAAGACAAAGCCTGAAAGGGACATTTAACCTTTAAATACAGTCTACTGAAAATAATACTACATATTTAAAGAAAATTTTTTTTTTCTATTTATACATGTCACTTATACAATGCATTTGTATTCTAACAAGATGTTATAATATTTATGAAAATTTTGAACGGTTTCAAAATACAAAATACATTGTATATTCACATACAAAACAAAGTATCAAAGAAAATTTTTCAGAGAGCAAAATAAATAGTCCTCAACAAATTGTACACTTACGATCAAAGTCTGGAAAGCCAGGAGGGGGGATTCCTGGGATACCAGGGGGAGGAACTCCTGTAGAACATCATCAAATAGGGGCATCAGTATCATTACAATAGGGGCACCATTATCAAATAGGGGCATCAGTATCATTACAATAGGGGCACCATTATCAAATAGGGGCATCATTATCATTACAATAGGGGCATCATTATCATTACAATAGGGGCACCATTATCATTACAATAGGGGCATCATTATCATTACAATAGGGGCATCAGTATCATTACAATAGGGGCATCAGTATCATTACAATAGGGGCACCATTATCAAATAGGGGCATCATTATCATTTTAATAGGGGCATCATTATCATTACAATAGTGGCACCATTATCATTACAATAGGGGCATCATTATCATTACAATAGGGGCATCAGTATCATTACAATAGGGGCATTGTTCCATAATTACAATAGGGGCATCATTATCATCAAAATAGGAGCATCATTATCATTACAATAGAGGCATCAGTATCATTACAATAGGGGCACCATTATCAAATAGGGGCATCATTATCATCACAATAGGGGCATCATTATCATCAAAATAGGGGCATCATTATAATTACAATAGGACATCATTATCATCACAATAAGGGCATCATTATCATAACAATAGGGGCATCATTATCATAAAAAATAGGGGCATCATTATATACAATAGGGCATCATTATCATCAAAATAGGAGCATCATTATCATCATAATAGGGGCATCAATATTATAAAAAGACGTTCAAACTTTACAACATGAATCACTGTATTATGTCAGTGGCGTTTACGATTGATGTGTACTTACCAGGTGGAACTGGCATTCCAGGAGGAGGAACCCCTGGTGGAGCCATTCCTGGTGGTGGCACACTGAAGTCCATGCCCGGGGGTGGGTGAGAAGGAATCGCGCTTGGGTATTTCCTGTAAAATATTTTTATAGAACACATCAAGTAAAAACCTGTTATACTGCATATTACATGCATATTTTGTTGCAATTGTAACTGGTTGGTTGCAAAATGAAAAAACTGAAATGAACAAATGACCATTGAAGAAAAATGAAATGTTGTCAGGTTGAAAGTAAATGATATTTAAAAATTATTCAAAGACCTTAAATAAATGCTAGGAACAGGGAATAAATATGCAAAAATACAAGAGGAGCAGAGAAGACATGGGATAGAGTACCCTGCCACTTGAATGGGTTCTCCCTCGGGTCTCCGTGAGTCACGAGCTGTTCCACCGATCACATCAATGGTGCCAGAGGTTTTTCTAGGTATGGTAACAACGGCTTTTCTACCCGACAAAACGGGGACATTCTGTGGGGTCTCTGTTAAAAAGAAATAGCAAACAATGATTTTGACATGTAACAAATCTCACATTAATGCAATAAAATGATTTTAGTACCTTATTCTATACTAACCTGTTATATCTTTTTTTATTCCTGAGGAACTGTGTGTCTAAAATATAAAATGCATGTACGATATATATTTTATCGTTCGTAAATACTTGCAAAAAAATCTGAAAACGGTGGAAGTTTTCTTTTTTTGTTTGTTTTGTCTTACTGTAGCCATTACTCCTTTTTTTTTGTTGTTGTTGATCAGGAAAAAATTACAATGTTTTTGTTAACCTCTTTTCTACTTTCTTTAATAAGTTGTAAACTTTTTTCAATTGCTATATGGTTCATGTTCTGTCCATTAGTTTAATTTACCAAATTTAAGTAAAAACTCAATCATGAAGAAACGTGAGATAAAAATTATATAAAGCAAAAACAAATAATAATGTATATACGCACAATAATTATAATTGAATAACCTTATATACTTTAAGGGAAAAATCAATATCAAATGGTGTTGAAATGAACATGAAAACAGTTTATGGAGTTATAATTCTTACATATGTTCTGGAGCCCTGGTTTTCACCCCTTAGTCGTCTCTGTTTTTCACAATACTGCTGCCATGTGTCTTCATTAAAACCGTAATTAAAGTAGTCCGTAATATCAGCACCTAGAAAACAATTAAACCATTATCAAAATTGTGTGACTCAAGTGTCTCATGTAAGCTGTATCAAAACTATTCTATAATTCCATGACGTACTAACCAGGTTTTCTCCAAGGTTTTTCATCTGACTGCAGAGTTTCCAGGTCAAAGTCATAGGCAGGGATTCCATTAATAGACCCAACAGCCTCTATATCGACCCCCTTCTGAGCCCCAGCAGTGGTGCCTCCTTTGCCAGCAGTTCCTAGATGTATAAAAATCAGGTATCAAATATCAATATGATTCTCAGACTGAAACATGTAAAGGACATGCACAAAATGTGAACATAATGATGTGTCCAGACCTGTGCCAGCTTTTTGATAGCCTGGGGCCTTGAACAGATTTCTTGAGCCACTGAAAAAAAGACAGAGCATTTACAAATCACAAGAGATTGAGAATCAAGTTATTACCGTTAATCTGACTGTTATCAAAATTGCCCATAATTTTTCACAGAAATCTGAATAAAATATGACAATATGCTATACATGTACAATGAGGTCATAATATAATCTTGAGTGTATTATTAGTGTATATATCATCATACAGATTACATACTCTCCCAATGGAAAGGCCTGGATGTCACCAATAGTAACCTGTACATCATCGTCTGAGTCATCATCATCATCATCATTTCCTTTGTCTTGGGATTCTTCTTCACCACTCTACATAATCACAAAATGAACTTAAAATGGTTATTATGCATTCAATGTATCATAATTTTAAAAATTACTTCATTAGGATAAAAATGCTAAACAGTAGTATAATTCTATAACTTAAAGCCTCAGTCACAACTGACCGTACGTGTATGGTGATCGTGCATGTGCTACGGGTTTTGCTGGTTGTGGCTCCCGTGGCTGATTGTAGCGTTAAAAATCGTATTGAAGTGATTGCGAGTGCAACATAAGACAAGGTGTCACGTACAATTTTCTTTAAAGACGGGTTGCCACTTGCAACGTGCAATGCCCGTAGAAACCGTACTTCTGTCTTACGATTGTCGTGCACCAGAGGTACGTTTGCCTTGTGAATGGCAGTAATAACATTCGCATCGTAGGTTACCTGCAAGTCAATTGTACTTACGTCTTTCTGTGCCCCACTACAGGTGCATGTGCAATTATTAGTTTTCAAGTTAAATAAAGAACATTTTTTCTCTAGAAATGTACTGTAATATATCTACTGTAAAAAATAAAATGTGGTGATAACGAACAGTATTCAAAATCAAAAGTCCAAAGGAAAAATACAAAACAGGAGCAGAGCGAACACAGACCTTTACAAAAATTAGAAGTAGGTGCCATGGAGGAGTGAGCATCCTCTGCTGACCGTTCACACCCGCTGTGTGCTCTTTGTCGTAATCGGAAAAATGGAAAAATCCGTACACAATTTGGTGAATGACAGTGGTCTAACAATAAGTATGAAAAAGTCAGTCAGCATTCGACCTAGCGGAAGAATATATTTGCTGACAAGGTCGTTGTATCGACCATAGAACTTATAAAAAGATGACTTTAGTCAAGACAGTTGATAATATTGTTTTATTAACTTGTTTGTCAGTAGCTTGCCTCATTTTAGAAATTGATCATACGTAGAACATGCCCTTGCGTATCGAATCAAATGAGAGACAAAAACTCCATATGCAGGTGATGAAGGTATATTACTACATAAGCAAGTAAATATTGAAACGTCAAAAGAACTCGTAAGAAAGAAGACCATTATTCTTTGCTGTTTTGGTGATTAGACTAGCTAAATTGGTCGACACAAATGAAAAATGTTTTGAAAACACAATTTATCTTTCATATATAATACCATAAAATATTGAAAACTTCTCTGAAATCTAGAAGAAAGTACCGGTATGTGAAAAAATTTAATTTCAGCTAGCAAACTAATCATCAACTGATAATTTTTCTGGCAAATATAATATCTTTAAATGATTTTACAATTTTGTTAACTATTTGTTGAACAATATCTTCGAAAAAAAAACTTTGACGAAAATTTCAATTGAATGTAAAAAAAGCCACATCAAGTTACTTTGCTTTTACAAATGTTAATATTAAAAGGGTGACACCATTTACACTTCATACATTTAAAAAATCAAAGTCTACAAATTCTTTTCCGATATTCTAATTTTGATACAATTATGAAAACATTTTAATAACGTTTTAATGGTCATATGAGATGATAATCAATATTTTCAAAATGGAGAAAGTACTCTGCTTACAAACAAAAATTACCATACTCATGAAAACAACAACTTCCTCCAGTAAGATGTGTTGGTTTTAATTAGTTAAAAATATCGTTATATGCATAAAAAAAGATCAGTTTTACTTTCCTTACTCCGAAAATGTATAATTCTATCTTAGCGAGCTTGCAGGTGGAAGAGATTGGGAAATCTTATGTCTTTTCTATACTTCCACTACTTTTAATATCTACTTCAATATTCAGTTCCTTCTTATCCTGTTCTTCTTTGCCTTCCATTTTTTTTTGTCAAAAAGAACATATTTGTTTGTTTGATTTTGGTTTTTAGAAGGGGGTTAAATACTAGAATCCTTGATTTGATTTTGATGAATGGTAAAACTGTTGATTTCTTATTCTTATGGGGATTTTTTTCATAATCATTTTTTATAAAAATCTTGTTTATGGGCAATTCGCACGCACCACTAGCAATTGGTGTACGCAAGTGTGACATACGTTTACTGTGCGTTCAATTTATATGTTGATGGAGAGCACATGCCACTTGTGGTTAACATACGTATAACGTAAGAGACAAGTGAGATCTCCTTATGTCATTCATGCAATTCAAATTGTACAGTCATCTTACAGCAAGTGCAGCGTACGTTTTCAGATCTTGCAAGGAAACTGTGGTGATTATTGTGCATGTCCAACAGCCAACATGCGTGCTTACGGGAAGCATACACCCTTCCAAAATTGTAGATGCACTTGTGTGTCTCGCAAGATTTTCATTAAAATCCGCCCGTAGACCACCTGTAGAAGCACATACTACCAGTTGTGACTAAGGCTTAAGCTTGTCACTATCTTGTTTAAACTTTGTCTTGTTTAACCCTAGATTATAGACCTGGTACATGATTTCATATTTCTTTGTAGTCGTGTACATGTATACTGAATCACATTTATAGCAAAGACAAAATTTCATAGGAAAAGAAAATCTTCTGTATTAAGGGATAGACATTTTGTCATATCCTTTTGACAACTTCAATCATGTGATGCAAATTAACATTCATTTATTGAAATTTTTATTTGAAATTTTTTTTATTTATCAATCATTAATTTGAATAATTTATTTCTAGGATGAACATTCTTGGTAATTTAAGACTTACCAATTCTCCTGCCTCTCGGTCATCCTTTTTATTTTCTTTGGCGTCACTGCCATTGCTTTCACTAACATAAAGACAATATACATCAGAACCAACAAACATGTGACAATAATAAATCAATCTGTACCCTTACAATTTTTTTCAAACTTTGGGAATTCATTTTTGAAATTACAAAGATGTACCTCTTAATTTCTAATATAAAGCCAATGAAAACAATTTGAGTTGTCATCCTCGGCTTTCAAAGACTACCAAGAGTGCTATTTCTAGGGGATGTTTTGATAAAAATTTTGGGATGGGTAAATCATTATTTGTAATCCCATTAAAATAAAAATGAACGGCTGAACTTGAAGTTTTTATAATTATAATCATGATTGTCTTGTTTGGAAATGAATAGCATAGATAAAAGTCAAAAATTCCATTACCAGTTCAGTAACCACTTAATTTGTTTGTTTGACATTCATGAATTCACAATTAACAAGACACACTTTAAAGAACCTGCTCTTCTGTTAGTGTGTAAATATTTTGGCTTCAAAGTTGACGTCAGTCACTGAATCAGATGCTTACGGTACATCTAACTTTTAGTTATATACCTTGATGGGGAGTAACAGCAGAGTGTATGTCATATTGTATAAAGGGATTTCTTTAACTCAAACTTGTGTCACTCATTCAACCAGAAGCTGGTAACAAAATCATTAATGCACGATTATGCATGTTACAAGTTTGTTCAAATTTTGTCATTTTAAAAAATCATACCCTGTTGGTTCCTGAGCTTTATCCTTCTCTTTGTTCTCATCTACAAGCAAAACAGAATATTTCACTGTACATTATCTTAATGAAGCTTACTTTAAACATAATCTCTTAGAGATTCAGCCAGCTGGATATTTGGATTGATCCCTTCTAGTTTCACAAACTCAGCGAAGGCGTTATGTCATATATCCAGCCAAGTTGAACAAATATATGCCAAGAAATCAGGACTGTGTTATAGTGAGCCCAGTGAGCTCCATAGACGTGTACGAACGAAGGAAATTTGAGTTGAAATCTGCACATTGTTCATAAAAATTTTCATGAGGCCACGTGAAAACATTCCAAATTCCCAATTATTCTTGTGGTGCATAGCAACATGGTGTAAAAGGAAGCATTTCCAAGGAAATTCTTACCTGTAAATCACATACTTTTTTTTCATTTAAGAATAAAAAATGCTTTAAAAACACTAAAGTAAGCAACACATGCTTATGTAAAAAACTGTACCTATCTGAACTTTTGCTGACATGTAACGTCATTTCCTACCCCAAATTTATCTGACACTTCTACGAGAACTTCCGATGATTAAACTCGAAATGTATTTCATTTACTTTAATAATGTCATGCATAAAAAGATGAATAAAACATTCTGCTAATTCTAAAAATATGGTTCAAAACTTATTGTTTTAATCCCTTTTCTTGTTTAAGTCAATTTATTTGGCAAATTGTTCAGAGCACTGTTACTTTGACGGAAACTGATGATTGATGTCTGGCTCAAAATGACGTCACAATTTCTAGACTGAGCAAGTGACCTTTAGTGTCATGAATAAATAGATTGGCGGATCCAAATGTGCACATTTCTAATGAATCAGACAGTTAGTTTGTGTTCGGAGCATTGTAACTATGAAAGAAATTGTCGAGTGATGTCTGGCTCAAAATGACAATTTCTAGACTGAGCGTGTGACCTTTAGCGTCATGAATAAATTGATAGGCGGATCCAAATGTGCACATTTCTAACGAATCTGACAGTGAATTTGTGATCGTGTTATATATTGGCTTCAGCCTTCAGATGGCCACAGTGTAAAAACATAAATGCTTATACATGAATTCTGGAGCATAAAATATTTTACATGTATTTTTATTCACTGTTTTTATTATGTTGATGCATCCATTTGGTAACCCACGCAATAATTCATATATGTACCTGTGTGTATTTAATTCAAATTTATGCTGCGCTCGCACCAAAGGTCGCACTGTAAAACATAATACTTTTGTACCCTAAGGTACACCTCCTATATCTTTACGGAGTAAATGGTTACAAGAATTTTACAGCACAAAACCATTCTCTACTGTTAAAACTGTCAACTTTAGAGCCAACTTTCTACAGAGCTGAATTGAATTTCAACATCACCAACAAAGCAAACAAGTCCCTTGGATTCATCAGACAGAACATGCGAGGCTGCAAACCAACTGCTAAGGACCAAGCCTACAAAGCAATCATTAGATTATCCCTGGAGTATGCCTTAACAGTCTGGGATCCATACACCAAACTGCACATTGACTCCATCGAAATGGTGCAGAGAAGGGCAGCTAGATTCATAGTCAACAACTACCATGACTACTCACCTTGAACCATCACTAACATCTTGGAACAACAACATTGGGAGACCCTGCAACTAAGAAGATCCAAGGCACGACTTACAATGATGTTCAAGATTCTCCATGGCGATGTCAAGATACCACCTAGCCATTATGTCACTGCAGGGGATGCAAGGACCAGGGGATCTCACCGTCTAAGGGCCATACCCTCACCCAATGACATATTTAAATACTCATTCTTCCCAAGGACTGTGAGGCAGTGGAACAATCTCCCAACAGAAATAGCCACAGCAACATCCATGGACAAATTTGAGGTCTTGCTGGGCAGGCTACTGCTGGTTCGATAGAATGTTCTATCATTAAAATGACAGAAATCATACAGAACCAGTTTAACGATAGAATTCGTCCCCTATACTTGCTTAATAGCAAATGAAAAAAAAATATTGCGTTGTATATCACCTAAATTTTCATTTAATTAGTCTCATATACCTACAATGTTGCTCTTTTATAATCCTATTTTACCACATTAACTGCTTTTGCAACAAAATCACTGCCACTTTTAACATCACGTTTGAAAATTCGCAGTTTACGATGCCATGTTAATGATAAAATCCGAGACATTCCGAGAGCTATTTCCGACAAAATGGCTGGCAAATTCAAACATGTATATTAACAAAATGTCTTGGTATAACCCAATAGATGAATATTTTGTGAACTAAACTACATATGCATGTTCAAAAAGGTTTGTAATGTATAAAAAATTATTTTTAATAGACTTAAAATCGACGCAAAGCAGATCCGCTTCGCGGCTGCTACATTGCAAGTATATGGGACAAATTCTTACTGTGACCTGAGCTTAGCCCATCTTCGCTAGCCAATGGTTTCTGATCCACATCGCTCCTCATGAACCCTTGGCATGTCGTGCTATCAAAAGTTGGGATTTTTTTTCCTGGATTTTGATTGGGGTTTACTGAAACTGTTCGACCAATCAAAAAATGCAAAACATATCTGATTTAACCAACAATCATTTCGTACTGTTTATTCACAAGTTTCTCCAACACACATAGCTCAAAAACCTTATTTTTCTAGTCTCATTGTTTGAGCCTTTATGATACATGTAATGTATGCTAATGATAGCATGCAATGGTGCAATAAAAAGTACACATGATTGTGTATCAACAGAGGCATGCACTTTAATTGTACATTAAGGATTTACCACTCCCAGTCTTACACCCTTCGAATGATATCAATCTATATGTAACATTTAACACTATTCCTATTTATTGAATACACTGGGCATTAAAACGTTTTTTTTAATATATATTCAATGTCTTTGGAGGCTGCCGTTACTGCACCACTGCAGCACCAGTGACGTTAAAAGTACAGCATCTTCCATCATTTGACTGATTTATAAATAGGCTAGGAGATCACGTGATGAAAAAAATCCCGACTTTTGATATTACGATATGCCAAGGGTTCGTGAGGAGCGATGCGGATCAGAAACACTTGGCTAGGGAAGATGAGCGTAGCCTGGTCACGGTATAAGTCAGGACTAATTTCTGGCCATATATGTTCTAGGCAGGCTACCGGCAGACCATAAAGCAATAGCCTTACTCCAGATGACTAGCCCAACTTTTAAACTTTTATGCAATTTTATTTTAAATTGTAAATTAGAAGTTTTTAACTGCCCTGCCATGCGTCTGAGCATTAAAGTTCTCTGAAGAGCCCCTGCTCAGTACTTTGAAGAAGAAGAAGAGAGAAGGCGTCAGTCCAAATATCCAACCGAGCTGAATATCTACAGAGATTAACTTTACACAATGATATTTGATTCATTGCTTATAACAAAATGGGTGTTTTGTTCAAAAAAGTATATTCTTACCACCATACAGCCATGTCTCATCATCTTCTGCAGGTGTGGAAGCCGGAGCACTGCTTTGCACCTCAGTCGCCATATTTGTTTGGCGATATTTTCGCAAATAAATAACGATCTTAGATTGAGAGTACACAGAATATGAATAAATATGCAAAATTATAATATGTTCATAAAAAATTCAGAATCGTTTTTAAAAGTGATTATTATACAGTTTAAATATTTTGAATGATAGTTCGAAACTATTGCAATATGTCTTATTTTATTTACTTTCACTTTCCCGGACAACATGTCACATTTACACCTGCCTTTCAGAAGAAGAAATTTTATATTCATTCTTCGGAACCTTAGTTTTAGACAGTCTTATGGTTTCAATGCTCATTTGGGTAAAGGCAGGAACAGTATTACTTTCAATCAAGATTCATGTTTTCTTGGAAAGTTGGGGAATTCTTTTTCAACGTCGTTGACAACATACAGGGATTTTGTGAAGGAATCACCGGTAGACAATCTTAAAAAAATGAAATTGCTTGATGGTACTGACGAAGTTGTTGATAGTGAAATAACCTATATTGACGCACAAAAGGAGGCAAGGAAGAGGAAAATGAAGTTGGCAATCCTGAATGATCCAAAGACCAATAAACCTATTGCCTTTAAATTAATGACTCCAGATCAGTTCAAAATACACACCAAAGGGAAGTCAACTAAGGAGTATAAAATCAAAGCTGGATGTAGTGATCGTGATCTTCAATTAACCATAGATAAAATTGAGAAAGTACTGCAGAAGGGTCACCCAGTAATATTAAAAACCATTCGTAAGAAATATGAAACGGTACGTTAAATGCTTATAATTTTATGTTACCAAGTATATACCAAGACCTGTATAGTAGGTCTTATAGGATAAATGTAAGCTAGGCTGCTAACGTAACCTCATTAAAGAATTAAAAGGTGCGTTTTTTTAGATTTGGCATTATTAACAATTTATATTTCTGAATCAGTCAACCAATTTAGGAAACCACCCTGTTCCAAAGCCTTGAGCTTCGATCCATGGTGGTCCTGTTCTGCAAAAATAGCTTAAGTCAATATTTACCAACATAGTAAAACAGCTAGGCTTACACACTTTTAAGTTTTAATTAATACAGTACTTAATTATGCTTTAATACAGCCAAGTTAGTTTTGTTCCTTCTTCTTAAATCTAAAAATGTACGGTAATAAAGATTGAAATTGATTAGGGAAATGTCAACCTGAATTGTCCCATAAAGTTACAGAACTGCAGCTATATACCGGTATGACATGTTGTTTTACTATAATCACTAATGTTGGACAAAAACTCGATCAGTTTAAAAGTTCCAAGTGAAATGGGTATAAATGTGAAAAAAATTCAAAGAAAAGAGATGAAGAGATAAGATGATAGCGCAAAAAAAGAATATAGAAATGGTTTTTTAACAAAGTTGGCTCATATTAACTGGAGGTTTTTTAAATGACCTTGAGCCTCCTTATTCATTGATCCAATAGTCATACTTACCGGGTATATATTTTGTTTGTTTTGTCACCATCTACATTCTGTTATGCATTGAAGTTATGCCAATATGTGTATTTTTTTTTCTTTTGAAGGATGAAACTTTAAAGGATCAAATGGAATCAAACCTGAAGGACACCTTCAAACGGATGGGATATGAAATAGGTCACACCAGTTCAAATGTTACATGTATTTCTATCAAACCAAAAATTCAAGATGATTGAACATCTACCGGTACATAGATCTCACTTCATTTTTATATTTGAGTACATGTATTTTTAACAAATAAAATATGTTTACCCAACAAGGATAAATATAATCGACTCCTATAAGAGCTTTCATTTGAAGGTACTGTATACAGGGTTAATTTCAACCTGTGGGTTTTTTTTTTTTGCCTTTCTGTACTTGCAAACGGTTTTGCCCAGGCAAAGTTGTGTTAAAAGAGAAGTATTTTCAACTTTTTGAACTCGCCCAGTCTTAAATTCATCTGCTGATAACAAGGGCAAAAGGAGCAAAAATAAAATGGGGGCAAATACTTCCATGCATACAGTACATTATTGTTTTTGATACACGATTTAGGGTTCATTCATTTAAAACTATACTGTTGTGCAAAATGAAGGAACATTGATTTCAGATATTAACAATGAACATTTTTTAGCATCATGGCAGATATCACCAAACTTTGGGATAAACGTACCAGTACACAAATTCTAATTCATATCCTGATACTCATTCATTTTTACATAAATAATTTCCCCATACATTCTAGCAGCCCCTCGTAAGACTGATTTTTAATTTACTCAAGTGTTAAATAGTCAGTGACACAGCACTGTAAACAGCTAATAATACACAGTAAAACACTCATAGAGAACCTTGCAGTTTATTTTCAAGATCAATATCATTATAGACTTGGACTGTCCACACCATGTTCAACAGTTGGAAAGATACAGATTATACATGTACATTTTGAAGTATGATGCTCACCCTTGATACAAATTATGCATGGCAAGGGGAAGAACTCCATGCATTGGTTTAAAGCTTACCACTGGTTTATTACAAAATAAAGTGTTGCAAATAAAAGTTATTTAAAACAGCATATTTGTTTCATCCCATTTGTTCATATATGTACCTGTATTACATGCTTGTAGGCTAATATGGGTTTAAAATTAAACCAACAAAGGTAACATTGACATATTCATAAGTTCATTTTTAAAACAAACAAAAGGCATAATTGACAATATTGACATGACTTTTATTGGTTTTTATGTGTCTGTATGTAACAAGATATAAGTTTTACATAATAATTATTAATGTTCCCAGTGTAGATTAAGCAGCACAATTTAAGTCTTCACACTGGATGGACTGGTCATAGAGTCCATGGATCTGTGTCCCATAGATGTACCGGAGTACCATTAATTCACTGACACTGGCACCCAATAGTCACACTTTGGTTGAAGATCACCATTCACAGGAGTACAGCCTGTTTATTTTGTATGATATTTCTAGTTTCTAGTTTCTTAGCCTTCAACATGCTGGAAAACTCCTGAAAAATACAGCAGAAAAGATATTAACTTATAGCAAGCACAAATATTGTCTCCTTCAAAAATGTTTATAAAACAAGATAAAATACTAAAGCTCATGCACCCCATTTTTGTACTGGCTGCTAAAATTGGAAAAAATCTGCAACATTTTGTGGATAATTAGTAAAATCACAATACATGCATTTAAAAAGCCATCATTTTTGGGATTTCTAGTGTTTTGTTAAATTTAATTAAAACTTTTCTGTTCAGCAATACACAGGAACACAATCAACAAGTTTTGTTATTTTATATCCACATATAGGGTACATGTATGCACTTAGGGGCAAGGATAATTGGTAAAATTAACAAAGGCATTTCCGCAGCTTGTGCTTTAAAGAATCTAGAGCCCTAAGAATGCCCCTTACAGGAATCAGTACATGAGTACGAACATACTGAACTTTGGAAATAATGAAAAGATCAGCTACCTGTGGAAATCTGCTGTAGGTTCAGCAACTTTGAATCTCACTAAAAATGTTGCCAGGACTTCAGCTACCTATAAAATATCAAGGAATAGAGTATTTTACATGTAGTTAATTTCTCAACCTGAAAATTTCAAAATCTAAACAGTTTCTTTTGTTACCAAGCTAATTTTTTACATGTGAAAAAACTCACATAAAATAATATAAAAGCTAATATACATGTGTATGTACTTGACACAATAGAATGACATTTCAGAAGAGATTTTTTAACAAAAAATCCATGAAATAAAATTTTGGTGTAGCATTCATCTTTAACATTGCTATTAACAAATATCATGAAAGCAAACAGTACTAAACACAGTATATATTTGTTCTGACCCTCTCTGGTGAATCCTCATGGACTGCATGGCCACACTGTGGAAGGACCTGCATCTGGAATTTCCCTATTGAAAAAATGAGTTACTTCACCCTGGATTTATGCAATCAATAATTGCAGGCTAAAATATTTACATTCATGGTGTATGACAACTAAACACATTGCAATGTTAAGTTTACAGTCAAATGCAAGACATACATATATTTACTGCACATTCTTGAGAGATATATAGAGGATATCTATATTGTGTGATTTTATATTTGCTTTATCCAACGAGTTGAAATGGTGTATATATTCGCGAGGCTTGCCGAGCGAATATAACCATTTCAGCGAGTTGAACATTTCACTGAAATAAACCTTGAAATAATTGTTTATCTCCAAATAATTTTTCTAATAGCTTAATCACTTAATTAAATGGAAATACTGATCAGAAGACTTGAATAATCAAGTTTGTTGATATACACAAAGTTGCGAATGCTCGTTAGTTTGAATTGACTCGAACGAGGAACAGTTGTTGATGTTTTATAATACGAACACTAGCCCAATGATTCAATGTTGAAAATATCGAATAAGGATCCTTATTGCTGGTGAAATAAAAGTCTTGGGAGACATTATTTCGGTAAGTTCTTGTATACAAACACAGCCAAAGCGTTCTGTTTTCATTTCGTCGTCAGAATGAACTCCTTGATAGCTAACGTGATTTGCAGTTTTATAAACTTCACAGTTATGTGTTTTCCTTTATATTTGTAATTTAAATCTTCGACAAAATCCATTTTAAATCAATTTTTGGTAGTAGATATAGCTATATGAAAAATACTAGAAAGTCTTGGAAAATACCTGTCACTGAAGCGTTGAAGCGAGGGGCTGTGTCAAAAATACTTCGGACCGGAAGTATTTGATAAAGCATCACCCGTTTGATAAAGCAAAGGTTTATCCCACGGGTAGTATACACCACACGTATGAGATAAAAAAAATTACCTTGCATCTGGCCTATTGTTAAATCTTTGTCCAATCTATCCACACCTAAAACAAACTTGCATACATTTATACACTGAAAATAGAAACCATGAGCATATGTTCATGTTTTGATATTCTTTGTTCAGATAAAGCAATTTTTTTTCTTTGATCTGATATTTGCTATATTCTTCACTTTTACATCAAATGTCATTCATATTAATGAACAATTTTATAAAAAGAGATAACTATTTTAAATAGATAATTAAAAGAAAGAATATTTGCAAAATAAACAGATACATTTGTTGTTGAAAATACATGTATCTTTTTAAGTTTCCACTGAAATTAAAAATTCGGAAATGCATAAAAAAGTCAAACCTGCAAGTAACAACATCTTAGGCACCTCACAAGACAGGAATTTATTGGACAACCCTTCAAACCATCCTGAAAACCAATATCTTTAAAGGTTAAAAGATGGCAATTCTACAAAAAAAGCTACTTTATAATATACCATATAAAACTCATCATAAACTGTTCTTAAAAAAAATTACGTAAATGTATATCCAGTGTTTTCCCTTTATTTCAAAGTAAAGGGTTAAAGATCAGTTGTTACAGGCTAAGGGTTGATGTGAATGAACAAAACTCTGTCGAAAAAACAATTATTTTTTTTAATTTTTGATTTCTAAGCAGCATTTTTATGAATTGAAGCAGTCAATTTAGCCTGCAGCCGGTTCTTAGGGAAAACACTGTATATCTAAGGCTACCCAAAGTTAATTTTACATTTAATGTCACCATCAAAGTACAAAACCTCCAAGGTTGGGTGATAAAATTAAAACAAACAAAATTTTCAAGCGATTTTTATTCATAATGTGCCCTAAACATTTTGCATTTCTACAGATTGAAGTAATTTTAAAGTTGCAAAAGTAAAATCAAACAAAGAAGGATAAACTTAAAAATAGGGTTTGTTTGATTTTTTAAAATGACAAAATTTCCTAAACTTATACGAAAGGGTGACGTTAAACATGGATTTATTTTTGGACAGCCTAACAACATCTAAGAAGTCGGATCCCTCAAGTTGACAGGTGCATAGCGATCATCAGATCACACTAGATGCTGAGCTTCAAGTTTGATCTAATGATCCACGCTTGGCAACTCAACGTGATCTGGCTTTTTGGATCCAAGAAATCATAAATTGCAATATGCACTGGACATTCTATTTACATGCATATCTGAACACATGAAAAATTCACAAAAAAAAATCACAAATACATTGTATGATATTTTTATTAAAGAATGCAATAAACATTCTGAATTTTTAACCGTTATCTGTTTTTGCTAGAGAAATTCTGTAAATAAGGCAGTTCAGTTTTATGAGGGTAATTTTGCATACCTCTCCAAAAAGGTTCCGATTTTCCTAAATCTATTCTCCATGTGTAATGATGACTATCTTCCTTCTAGGATTAAAGATAAACATAGGTAATCACAGATTACAAAGCTCACAGAGACGAGCCATCACCTTTATGAGGCATCACCTGTATGAGACCACCTTTATCATATTATATGGAAATCATAGTTAATGATCTTGGATATTCATGGATACTGTTTTGACACAATATCGTATATCATATGTTAAAAAATTGTATGATAATCATATGTTCATTTCATATGGTATTATAAAATACAATGTTTATCAATACAATACTATAAAATACGAAATTGCATCCTATGATCTTACAATACATATCATATAATACAATATAATACTATAATAAATAATGATGCAATATGATATTGTAACATATGATATGACATTGCATTGTGTTATACATTTTTGTATAACACAAAATCACATAATACAGTATCATAATATATTATATATGATACAATATAGAATTATCTGATACAATATCATATCACATAATAGCTGCAGGTCTGTAGCTCCCGGTCTGAAAAAAAATCGGATGGATGACCTGGGAGCTACAGTGCCTCCCATAGTAAAAATCTGCAATATACGGTGCACAAAAAATTGCACTAGTTTTGGACTGATTAACCTTTTCTGAACATATTCTATACAAATATTTAATTCAAAAAAATTCCTTGGACATTTTACTACAGATATGAACACTTTACTTGCCTCTGATATTCTTTTAAACACCATCACCAGCCCTGTAAAGTGAAGTGGTGCAGTTTGTTTACATAAAACTGGCGAATCTCAATCTCGACGTGAATTTAACATACTTCAATTTCCGATGACGGAAGAATTTAATGGTAATTTATTTTTCCATAGAATTTGTGTGAAAATAAGGTTAATCAGTCCAAAACTAATGCAATTTTTTGTGCACCATATATTTTTATGATAGCTCCCAGGTTGTCCATCCGAATTTTTTCAGACCAGGAGCTACAGACCTGCAGCTAATCACATCATACTATATTATACAATATTGTAACATATGATATTATATTGTATAATATAGTATGATATTGTATTGTATGATATTGTATCATATTTGGAACATAATACAATATTGTATCATATGATATGATATAATTTGATACAACATTGTATCATATCATATGATACAATATCATGTGATATAGTAATATATTATATAATACAATATCATATTATACAATATTGTATCATATGATACAATATTATATATTACAGTATCATAAAATACAATTTAATGTGATCTAATAATATATTATATAAACCAATATCATATTAATGCAATATCGTATCATATGATATGATATATTATACAATATCATATGATACAATATTATTTATTGCAATATCATATGAAACAATATCATGTGATAAAATAATATATTATACAATATCATATTATACAATATTGTATCATAATATACAATACTATACATAACAAGAACATGATACAATATCATATCAAAATGTACAATATTGTTACAATATTGTATCATTTAACTTTTATAATATTGTATCATATAAAACAACTGTATCATATCATACAATACTATATCATAGGAATCATGTTAAATCATTTAACAACAAACACATCTATCAAGCAGGTTTGAGTGAGGTAGGAGATTTTTTTAGCATCCTTGGTAATGGAGATCAGGCTCTGCATCTGAAGCTACCTCTGCGATTCATTTATATTATAGTTCAATCAATTATGCAAGTTTGAAATAGTAATATTATTTATAAAACATGAAACCTGTTCCAAAAAACTAAACCTCATCCAGCATCCGAAACCTATGGCTCAAATTCAGCATTCAAGCCTGTCAGGTGTATCAGTATCATAAGACGCATCATCCATGCAAGTTTGGTGAAGTTAGGACCAGTAATAACTAAGATATAATCATCAGAGGGTACCTGCTCCAAAAACTTTAACCAGCTCCAAAAACTTAACGTCCTCCAGCATCCGAAACCTATGGCTCAGATTAGCATCCAAGCCTGTCAGGTGCATCAGTATCATAAGATGCACCATCCATGCAAGTTTGGTGAAGTTTGGACCAGTAATAGCTAAGATATAATTATCAGAGGACACCTGCCCCAAAAACTTTAACCAGCTCTAAAAACCTTAACCTCCTCCAGCATCCGAAAACTATGGCTCAGTTCCAGCATTTAAGCCCGTCTGGTGCATCAGTATCATAAGATGCACCATCCATGCATCAAAGGGCACCTGCCCAAAAAACTTTAACCTGCTCCAAAAACCTTAACCTCCTCCAGCATCTGAAATTCATGGCCCGGATTCAACATCCAAGTCTTTCAAGTACATAAGTAGGTCCAGATCCAGGTCCAGACGCCGGGGGTATAGCATAAGCTCCCCCCGACTTCATCTCGGTGAGCTAAAAAGTTTTATTTAAAGAAAAGTGGATATGTATACTACAAACATCTCATGACTACTCTACCAATATGATAGATAACTACCGAGCTGACAGGAGCAGGGACTTTGAATGCTGCACTGTCTAATGGAGAAGCACTGTTCACTTTTTCCTCTATAGGTTTACTGTTGCTGTCTTTGGCACTGCTTTCTTCTTCCTCTTCTTCTATAATTGTGTTAGTTCCCTTTGAATGGCTGCTTGCTTCAATCTGATGTTCTAACTCAGCTGTGGCAGTTTCCTGAGTCTCCACTCTTTCAAATACATTGTACAACAAATATACATGTACATGCATATTCAATATTGTTTTGATAATCTTTTTCAACTAAATTTTTAGGGTTTTGTATAAAGCTTTTCTTGAAAATCTCATAATTTGTCATACTTAATTAGTACCATAAAAGATACAAAAGCAAATGTAGAATCATTGTAACTCATTTTAAAATTGTACAATGTATTTTCATGCTTTTGTTAAGTTTGTTTCTTTTATGTTATGTAATTGTTTTTCACCTCTTGAGTTGTCCCACCATGGAGACTCTCGCTGATTCCACATTCTTCACTTGTCCACTCCTTACACTGCAACCATAGGCATACCAGAGTGAAAAATATCATATAACTCTTTCAAATTTCAAATTTATTTAAAGTATTATTTCCAATAATTATTATGATATAAATATACAATATAAGTCAGTACCAGTGGTAGGATTGTGAATTTTTTTTTTTAAATCCAATCTTTATTCACTGGCTATCTGACTGCTCATTTCAGTGTTTGAAATTGGGTTTGTCATACAACAAAGATACAATCCTTTGAAGATTTAATCCAAGGGATTCTTAAAACAGACTTCCAAAACAGACCTCCTATCATTATAAATTTAAAAACATTTACTGCTACTAAGACTTAGATATTATACGATCCATACACCAATGCACTTGCTCTTGTTAACGTACCACCACTCTATTCCATGCTCAAGGGATTTAAAGATGCTTGGTCTTCCTTTTAAAAATGACTGCATACTACTAAGAGCATCCATTGCTGTACCTAGGAATAAGAATTACAATTTTTTGTGTACTGGCATCATCAAATACTTTCAGGGCTCTATACTGGGGCTAGGGCCATTAAAATTGGGGAAATATGTAAATAGGCAACATTTTTTTAATCATATATATTAGAAAATTACTAAAACTCGTCATATATTTGAGTTTCTGGTGTTAAGGTATATATTTTTTTCAGTTTTGTCATACACAAAAGCAGTAACAAGTTTAGATATTATTTATATCTACATATTCTGTGATTTTACTTATATTCGTTGAATACCAATTAATTTTTCTTGGATTTCATTGTTCAGTTGATCCACAAAATTAAATGTTCATTGCAGTGCAATTTGCATTAATATTGTATTGATAGGATGATTAGCCATAAATTTACTTATCCTCAAAACTGCGATTTTCACTTTATCCACAAAAATTGATGCCCAAAATATTAATGAAACCAGAGTTCTTAGTTTTAAAGGATATAGATAAATGGGAAAATTACCACTCTATTAGGGGAGAAAGGGTACATTTTTTTAAAAATTGGGACAGGAGCCTTAAAACAGCCTTAGTTATTGGTAATAGGGGGGCCCAGACTTTTTATTTGAAGGAACACTTACCCTCTACAACATCTATTACAACCATTCCAATGAGAGAAGGGACTAAATGTCTTTTGGCTGTGTGTACTGCTATAGCACCTCCCATACTGTAAGAATACGCATACATACCAGTCAGTGTAAGGGTAATTTACACAAAAACGTATTGAATGAACAATAATTGCTAGTGTTGAATAATAACAAAATAGGCATTTATATATATATATATATATATATATATATATATATATATATATATATATATATATATATATATATATATATATATATATATATAATACTAGAAGTTAACTTTTTTAAATGAGTAACTGAGTTATACTGAAATATTTATCTTGATCCTTCTTAAGGAACTTTTTCAGAATCAATCATCTAGAATGATAATGTAGCGAACTTTTGGCAAGACTTACCTATGTCCCACAAGAATGATAGGAGGGGGTTCATCTCCATACATTTCTTTTATGATATTTCCAACATCACTACAAAGTAACAAAGACTCCTGTCCTAGTAATTTTTCTTTATGAACATCCAACAAAGAAGTTATTCACTTCACATTATTATTAGATTAGTATATGAATCATAACTTTATTCACAATCTGTGTACCTTGACAGTCTCTCTGCTGATAAATCTTGGTCATTTGAGGTTGATGAGTCGCCTAAAGCAGAAATTTCAAGGCATATGTTGAGTTATTGAGACTTTTTAAATACCGGTAATAAGCTTTATATTCCCTTTTGAAGGATAAAATGATGATATTTTTCTTTAAAACCTCATGGCTACTTTCAAAACCAGAACAAATTAAAAATATTCCTGAAATCACCTCACCATGCCCTCTGAGGTCTACAGCTGCACATCGACAAGTGACCAACCCAGACACAATGGACTATAGACAGAAAAAAATGAGTTATTCCCCTTTAACAAATGAATTTATTTTTTGACAAGGAAAAAGCAAATTTAATAACTGGTACAATATTCAATATTAATTAATTTCATTGCTGATGATTTGTAAATTGTTACCACATATTTTAAGTGTATAATTGATAAAAAATTGTTTTTAAATATGAATTGATATCATTGATTACTGTAGAATCATTTTTATTCGTGGGGGGTCAATGTTTGTGGGTGGCCAAAATTTTCCTGGTTCGTGGGGACGTAATTTCATTGATAGTGTAATCGGAAAAATTTTAATAAATATTAAACAAATGATTGTGTATAGGTTTGTGGGGGTGTAAATTTGCGGGCAAGGGTTACCCACGAAAGCCACGAACATTGATCCCCCACGAACAATGATTCCACAGTATTGTTGATAACTCACAGAGACCAGGGACCAGCTGAGAGCTGAAAATCCCCCTCCGTGAAGGAAGAAGAGAACTGGTCCTGTGCTGCCACACTCGTACACACGAAAGATCTGGTTGATGCATCAAGGAAATTATCAACTCATTTGTTGCATTGAACAAATGTATCAATAAAGCTATAAACATGATAAATCAAATTCATTACAATGGTAATATACAAGTGGTAATACATGTATAAAACATTTCCTCTCAGACTCACAGAAAAGGTATCCTTTAGATATATATTTACTAAATACAATCTGTCATATCCTACAATTGAACTTTTGTTTAACATTTAAGCTACATGTAGGATACATCTGAATCTCCACATTTGACATCATGCATTCGCTCAAAGTATTTGTCCCAATGGATAGGAGTGTAATCTCTCTTTCTGATCAGAGGTCTTTTTGCTGGTCCACTGCAAAATTGAAAAAATTATTTTTTTTACTCCTCCTGATTTCTGGTCAAATCCAAAATGTCAGGACACTCGTTTACGGTATCGGGTTCGTTCGCCATATCTACCTGTTCGCTTGAGTCCGTTTGCCTTAGGTCCATTCGCTCTAACTGTCATTCGCCCTAATTATCTTTCGCCCTAAAACTTGTTCGCTCCTTGTTGTTAATAAACCCTATCATTTTAAGTTAATTAATTTTATTTCATTTTATTTTAACTTTTTGAATGATAAAATATTTTTTTCTTTTATAAATTGTTCATACATTTTAAATTATGATTTCATTTCGTCAAAAAGACGTAATTAGACTAATTGTTAGATTTTACAGCCGTAAATTATAGATAACTGCCTTAGTGTTTATATAGAAGGTGAGCAGGGGATGAGCTATTTTATCTTTGAAGAATTTATATGCCCAAGCACAACAAAATCATTTGATCTCTAAAGCAATATATATACGTAGATAAAACATGAAACTGTATCAAACTACTGTCAACAATAATTAAATAATCATTCACCATGGCAATAAATCATCGTATCGTTATCAGGTCAGTCAATTGGTTATTATATTGTAAAGGTGCTATAATAGTGTTGTTTTGTGTAATTATATATCTCTTTATAATTTTGAAAATGATCATTTTCAAAATTATGAAGAGATGTAAAATTACACAAATATGAAAATACGCAACTACATTAATCCTGTGTTGAAATAAGGCGAACGGACCTTGGGCGAATGGAATCAAGGGCGAATGGACCTATGGCGAACAGAAAATACGGCGAACGGCGTCAAGGGCGAACACATTTTAGGGCGAACGAACATACATTCCTCGTTTACAACTCCCATGAATTTATACAGTATACTTTCCAAACATAGTCTTTTGAAACCATTAAGCTCTATATTTATTCATGATAACAATAATTGCTTTTATTTTTTTTTAATCAAAATAAAAAAGAACGATATTCAGTTTTCCAAGATTGAAGTCAATTGCAGTAGTTATTCACTCATTGCATATTATTTAAAGAGATAAAATTTAATATCATGATAAACATCTTAATTTAATGATAACTATAAAGTAGCACCGGCCACAGTGTAAACATATAGGCATAGTTCATGCAGAAATGAAAAAAAAAATCTTTTCTATCTTCTAAATCGAACAATATTTGGACACTAAGAATTACATTGAAAGCAGAACATATTTTTATTTTTTAAACTTAAATTCCATGGATTTGACGAGATGAAATGTTTACTTTAGAATAATTAAAGCATATAAATCATAAATATATATATGACAATATGGTTTCTATCTAATATATATGTTTACACTTAAAAAATATACATGCACTGTCTTCTTTGGTTTTTTTTTCATTTTTAGATATTTGACTATTATCATCTGGTTTTATGATAAAAACCTCATAATAAGTTGCCAAAATTTTAGCAAATACTTTTGATGTTAGCACCATGCTTCATTATATAACTTTTGTATCCGAAATCAACAAAGTTACCCCAGTCCATGTGGAGGTAAGGGTGGTAGTCCCCCTAATTTGGCTTTTAGAGCTTGTCTCTCCAAGGCTGACATTTTGTTCGGATAAATTTGATTTTAAAAAAGTTGCCAAAGTGAAGATAAAAGATATATGCATAAAAAACAAAACAAAACCGTGATTTATTGTTTTTTAAAACTTCATTTAATTTCAGTAATATTCTATTAAAAAGTAATTGTAAGATAAGCTCGAAATGAATTGTCTTTCAAATAGAACTGATTAAGATTTCCGTTAATATCAGTATACAGTATTTTTAAACTGACAATTCTTTTCTTTTTTCAATTCAAATATTGATAGATAACCAATTATTTAACTGGTTTTCATAAAATCAGAATAATCAATTAGATTTTATTTATTATTATTTAAAATTAGTCCATTATCGGTGATAGAATTTAGAGATTAAAAATGGCGGACAAGTTTGGACGCAATGTTTGGATGGTTACAGTTTACACATGTTTTTGCATCAATAATTGAAGTATGCATTCTTTAAAGTTATTGGAGACAGGTTGATTATTCATTATGGTTAAAAAGAAAGAAAGAGCATCCAGGCAATCTCCTAAAAAAGGTAAATCATTTGTTTATACTGCACATTCGTCTACCAACCGTGTTCATACATGCCATCAGCTGTTATGGCGGTAAAACTGATAACATCAATTTTTGAATGAAATTTGTATGCTTTCTTGAAATATTTTACACTTTACCAAAAATTTTATTGTCGTTGTGGTTAACCTTCAAAATTTTCAATATTCCTTTCTTTTTATACTGAGAATACACTTTGACACTTGGAGCTATAGAGTATATAATTCAGCATGGGACACATATCTTCTAATTTGACATACCGTAGATCATTAGTATTTCCTCATGATTTCAATATGATGTTATTTGGAATATGCAATATCAGATAATATGTAAACAGTGTGACTGTGGGACCAAGCACAGATTTTTTGGTTTTAACACAGTTTGAGAGATCAGTTTGAGAGAACAAAATTCATTTGAAATGAATACACAGTTGGATCTGCCTGCCTACTAAAATCATAGCATAATAATATGTTATCATTACGCCTCACTAAGCGGGTTGGGCTTCACCCTCCTCTCCCTGCGCTTGGAATAATTCAATTGTATGTAATATATATCAAAGTTCTCATTTACTTTGATTTTTGATGAGTTACATAATCATAAACAAACTTCTTGTTTACAATGCAATGCTCATTAAGGGAAAGGCATAAGATGGGAGTCAAAGTAGGAACTCCGTAGAATTAGTTATCATGTCAAATCCTATTAATAGCCTATTTTTCTTATCTTTTTATAGGAACACTCCTAGAATTCAAACAATTTATGGAAAATATGTTTAGTTATGAATTGAGAAATAGAGTTTTGATTTATGTTTAACAGATTATATTTCGGGTCATTAATTATAGATGCAAGAAAGAAAAAAGATGATGTTGTCATTCACACTGGATTGCCACCAAAAGTTGAAGGTCAACTGAGATGTCACTGTTGCCTTACTGTAAGTCAGGTCAAATGGACTTGCCCTTCCCCTCCGGATGTCACCCATGTGCGTGTTAGATGGTGGGGAGAAGATGGAGAGGGTGCCATTTTCAGGTTAACATTAATTTATTGTTACAGAAGTCAGTTATGAAATAATACAAATTAGACTACTTTTGTGACTTTCATTCATTGTTGTATTCCAAACTTCTGCATTTTCAGACCATATGATGCCAGGAAGGGAAATTTTGCTATGGCTAAGACGCTGGCTAGATACCCTATTAAATCTGGTCCAAAGCAGTTTTCTGCATACCTTACAGATATGTCCAGTCTGTTGATTGAGGTTCTCAGTGGAGGAATGATGGTTCCTGTTGGATATGCTGAAGTAACACACCTTGGAAAGCTTTCATCCAGTTCACCTGTCAAAGGGTATTCCAAATTGTCTTCTTTGATATATTTACAATAATATAATGATCGAGTGTAAATGCTTTTTCCAAATGTGACTTTTGATGATAGATACATGGAAGTACAAGCGCTATGAATTCAGAATGTAGAAACTTCAGCACACAGATCAAACACATGTGTATAACTTTATTTTGTTCTTTTTGTTTTATGAAAAGATGGTATCCTGTTATGTCTCCAAATGATGACAAACTGGCAGAGTTAGAAGTTTCCCTGAATCTTGAAACTGTGACAGGTATATAAGCTTAAATTAAGTCATAAATACCATTTTCCAATGCAGATTTAATTCATAATATTCATGTAATTTGTTCCATTAAATTCTTTTAGAGTTTATTGACCCTGACCTTTACAAATTAAAAATGATTGATAACAGTTTAATGAATTTTGTGTCATTTATAGATTCCTACGATAGCCTGGGAGATTCTATTCCAACCACTGATTTAAGTATGGATGCTAATGGTGTCAATGACTCTATGTACCCACAACGAATACAACACAAAGCTCCTTACGCCATTCCACCCAGAATACCCACAGATGACCCCTTTATATCACCCGTGTCTAACCAGGTAATTATGATTTATTCTGAAATCTCTAGAAGGTATTCAACATATAGTTTTCTGTAACTTGATCAAATTTTGTTTAATAATACCGGTACCTTTCTTTCATGCCTTTGCCATATTAAAAAGTGTTATGATTGATAAAAACAGATTTAATCATGCACATTATCTCTGACTGTCAAAATCAGAGTTCAGTTGTCACAGTAGTGTACTGTTCAATACAAATGCATATTCATTTAGCGAAGGTAATGAGTGGTATATTAGGGGTTAATGTGTTATAACAACTTAACTTTGTCTTTCTTGAAAGAGATTTTGATTTTACCAATATGTACAAGTGAAAAAAGGAAGGTTTTCTATAAATGTCTTAACATTGCATCAATTTATATCAATTATCTTTTACAGAATGGCTCTGTGCCAAATGGCTATGCAAATACTGCAGCAGATTTAAGAAAACAGCTCAATTATAGTTTCCATGACAACCGGCAGCATTCACATCCTCAACCAGTAGAGTCTGGTAGTACTATTGAAGTGACAGCAAACGGTGACATTGTGACCTCAGATCTAGACCAAAACCACCTCAATTTCATCTCCCATCCCACCCCCAATCACAGTGCCATATCAGTACAATCCTCCAAATCGTCACGGAAACAAAAAGCGTCTGCTCATGAACCACCCCCACAAGCTGCACCCATAGGTGCAGAGGGACCAGAGGTTGGAGATCTGCTTTCGATTCTTCTGCAAAAAGGAGACAAGTTACGCAAAGATATGATTATTTCGTCTGTGGAAGATAATGTGACAAATTCAAAGGAAATTACTAGTGCTTCTTATAAAAATGGCCTTCAAAATGGAGATCACAATGTATCTAGAATGTCAGAAAGGTAAGATATTTAGTATAGGAAGTGTTTCCATTCTGTTTTACACAATATGGTACTTTGAGATTATATATTATATCAAGAA
Organism: Magallana nippona; assembly: GCA_033439105.1. Lineage (NCBI taxonomy): Eukaryota > Metazoa > Mollusca > Bivalvia > Ostreida > Ostreidae > Magallana > Magallana nippona. Next base: position 47,564,240 of record CM065918.1, on the reverse strand, counting down.
AAGAAAGTATGTCAAGTTTTAATTTTCTTTCGTTAGTCGTCGGTCAACTGGGAGTTTTTTCAAGGAATTATTACAGTCTGAGAAGGGACACCAGAACGGCCATGTTGATGTTTCACAGTTTGAGGAGAATGCGATAGACCTGATCATGGGGGGATCAGGGCTGGATGATTATCAGGTAAATGGCAGTTATGAAAACTTGAGGAGGGAATGGGGGTATATTCAAGACTCCTCATTATTGATTTATCGTGAATTATTGAGTTTAATCCACCGATACACCAGTGTTAATGGGAAGCTACTTACATGTATCTCCTGTCCTACTTAGTTAAAGTGTAGAATTGCATATATAACATGAAATCTCATGAAAATCTTTTTTCTGTTAAAATTTCATGATGGGTTTTATAATATCCCAATATGATTAATCTATTTATAAAAATTTGGAAATGGGGTTAAAAAAAATAAACACTTTAAATAATTTGTTAACTACTTTGACATGTGTGAAGTAACTTAAAAAGGTACAATTTAGAAGTAAATCTACTGTATTATTAGAATGAACTACTGGAACATGAAAGTATTGATCATACTGTTCCAAAACATAACATCTGAAATATATTTGGCAAGATTTTAGCTCTGTTTGTCTTATTGAGGTCCAAACTTGCTATTCTAAAAAATCACTGTTTTCAAAAGAAGATCACTAATTTTACTCTAATCATTATAATACTTTTACATGTAAATAGTTGTGACTTAGGATGACTATATTTGATTGATTCCATTGTCTAGATGTTGAACTTGGGAGCTGGCAGTCCAGGATCTATATCTGATGATCAGGATTTGGTCAGTGATCCAGGTGATCCCATCCACAGCGAAACTTTACTGAAAGAACTGTTCTACAAAAATCCAGTGAGTACAACAGAAAACAGTCACCATTAATGCTCATAAATGTCCTTGGAATTATAAAAGAGGTTTATTCAGTTGTCTTAATATGATCGATTTACATCAAATTACATGTCTCCAACTATCGTGCCTATCCAATTGTCATAGAGAAAGTCTTTACACAAGTTGCCAATGCCAATGAAATTGCCAATACCATTGAAAATATGCGAGAAAGATAATATGTACATGTATGTATTTATAACTACATTAGTATCTATGAGGGACTCCTGTATTAAACAACCTACAACTTTGTGCCTTACAGGACAGTGAAGTGAGCGAGTTAAGTGAACTCAGTGATGAGGATGTCAAGTACCGGAAGGTAGAGAGCAGACTCAGGACAGCCTCCCCAGCTCCCTCCATGGAGGACCCTGACAATGTGGTAAGAATCAAATTATAGATTGTGCTATCATTTCAATTGTCATGTGATATATTTAAATCAGGGATGAACATGGGGTGTTATTTGAAAGAGCTTGAATTATTACAAGGTAATTTGACTGTTCAATTATTAAATAAAAAATTTAAAGTTTTTGCCAAAAAAAAAGAAAAAAAGTACAGACATGATAAAACTCATATCGGGGAATAAACAGAAATGACAAAAAGTTAATTTGCTTTTACTTGTATATGTCCAATATTGGGGTAAAAGTTGAACAACCTCACCTTGATCATTCATTGCTGTTTATCAAATTCTAATGAAGGTAAAATGTCTTGCCTGTGTAATTTCAGCGTCCACCTTCAAGGCGTTCCTCGGTGTCCAGTATCACATTGCCTTTACCAATGACAGAAACTCCAGAGAAACCGAAGAAAAAATCTGAAAAACCCAAAACACCGAAAAGAAAAGGAAGAGTGAAACTCCGCCGGAAAGGTAGTAAGAAAAGAAGGAAAGGGTCAAGGTCACGGAGCAGGAGTGCCAGTGAATTCAGCGACGATTCGTTCAACACCTCGCGGTCAGAGATGTCCCAGGTGTCGTTTGATATGCCAGCCTCAGATCTGGATGAACCAGAACAAGGTACATGTACAATGTAGAAACAAACAAACAAATTTCTCCCTTTATCTTAGACCAGGAATCTAAAAAAGGAGATAAAAACCTGTTAGCCATGATTAGTTTTTGCAAGGCAGTCCTGGAAAATTTGTTATTAACATTTTATTTGATTTTCAAAGAAATGGCACCTAGACGTGGTAAGAAAAAGGTGGATGGCCTAAGTGTTGAGAGACTAACCCTGCTAGGGAGAGTCCATGTGGCCAGGGTCGTTATTGACCAGCTCAAGCTTGTTGGCTTTGAAATGAATACAACTCCATCGAAGAAGAAACCAGGCAGTAAATCAGTGGGCAAGCCTCCGAAACCTTCACCTAAAGCCAAGAAAGCTGCGTAAGTCAGTTATACATGTAATACATGAAGTCAGCATTTGAAGACCTGCGTAGATTTATTAATAACAACAATATAAAACATAGCTTCAATAAACATGTGTGTCTTTGTTTTTCAGAACCTACTTCATTGAATATCAATTCCCTGTGGTTGCTACATCTAGAGATAAACATGCACCTAACGCCATGGCAACAGAAGTCACTAGAGTGGCATCCAAAAATATCAAAGATGGAGGTAATAAATGTAAAACCTCAAACATGCTCGGCCATGTTTCCAATTATGCATGAAATCTTTGCTAGATTTTTTCCAGGTCACAGATCTCAAGTTGTTTCTATTATTTTTCAGTTGTGACGTTCAATCATCGTTCTGTCTTCCCAATCATGTTTGATGGAACTGCAGTGGACAACTGGTGGAAGTCTGCCTTGGTCTTCAAACTGTTCGCAAGGTCCACTGGACAGAAAGTGGTATGTATCATCTATATTATTCGAAATCCTCACAATACACACTGCAAATATTCTTAACAATCTTCAGTTCAGAAATAAATTTGACAAGGATTAATACAGAACTCATTCTTTTTTCCAGCCAAATCAGGTTGGAAGCTGTGGAATTCCCCTGAAGTCCATCCTTAAGTCTGACAGCCTTCACCTGGACAGTTCCCTGGACATCCAGGAAAACAGTATCAGTCGCCCGGGTAGTGCCTCCCGACGAGGGGGGAGTGATGTAGAGGGGTTCTACGGAAAACTAAAGGTTGGTGTTCAAATTGTGAAAGGGAGTTTTTTGAAAACTGCATGCAAAATGTGATTTTTACATGTAAATCTAAATGGCTTAAAGGGCATTGCCTGTATTAAATAAATATAAATTTAAAAAATCGAAATTGTAAAGTTAAGATGTAAAATATTGTAAGTTATAATCTTATTATTTGAAAGGATACTGGTTTTGTGCGATTTACCAAGTACCCAAACATGCAGCTGTATTGAATGAAGCCTTGTCCTTCATTGTAGGTGTCTGTAGAACTAGCATCAGACAGCAAAGATTTCTCCACAGCTCTGGCCAAGACAAAACTGGCAGAAATGAGTGGTAAAGCTAAAATTGTGCCAATCCCCAAACCTCCCCCTCCCAAACCTCCAGTATCTCAGGAAACAAGTGCTGTAAATACTCAGGATCAAGTGCTACATTTCAACCAATTACGCAAACAAACAGGTACATGAAACTCTAAGATTATTGTCTGAAATTGCATGAAAATTTTATTTTCTGTAAAACAATTTGTTCATTTTAATGCATCAATTCATGAGATACATGTACATATATTCACAAATAATTCCTCTCTTTCAGAGTCCGAAATGAAAGAGAGCATAGTGAGAGAGGTGGAAGCTTTTCTACAGAGGAACTCTCAGGCCAGTAGTACGACATCTTCTCAGCAGAAACACTTCGGCCAGGGCTTGCTACAAATTCCTGTATCTTACGACCCGTCCAATGAACTTCCAGAGGTGCGCATCCCATACAATACAGCTGTTTGATGTAATATGTAGTGTATTATTTCAATTATTTGTAAAGTTGATATTCTCTTATTCTTTCTTCAGGTGCTTACTTTACACACTCTGTTGCTGATCCCAGAGGGACGTAACATCACCTTGAATGGTATCCCTTGTCTAACATCACTGAAAAGACACCCAGTATTCCCACCCAAACCTCAGTCAATGGTTTCAGGTAAGACAGGTGTGCAGTCAGATACTCTCCAGGAATTAAAGGAAAGAGTTAAACAGTTTGACATTGGATGGTTTAACATTGAATACTTTTGACTTTAAAAACATTGAATGGTTTGATGTTGAATATATTGAATGTTTTGACATTGAATGGTTCATTTTGTATTTAGATCCCAGCAGCAGAAGCATGAACAGCAGGAACACATACTTGGTCTGTAGGATGTTTTGGTGTGATGATGCTGTACACTCAGATGTATGTTGGAATGACCCCCAGCCTCCGTACAACTTCTCACAGGTTTGTAAAAAAAGTTGGAAAAATATTTCACAGAGTGCATTGAAATGTAACTTTGATGTGTGTTTGATGCACAATGTACATGTCTAAAAAGATTTTCATTCCGATTGATTTATGACATACTGTATTTGTCAGATTGCTCCTGTGTTGGTTTCACAAAGTCTGCTGGAAAGAATGAGGAACAACTTCATGGTTGTGGAGATTTGGGACAAGAAAACAAATGCAGAGAATGACAAGGTAGTGTACCACGTATCTTAAACAATTTGGTTAATATCTTAATGTTCCTACAAAGCTTTCCTTAACAGTTAAAATTGATAGTGTTTCTATGACTGATTTTTTAAATAAATTTAGTCACTTTCTTGTAAAAGTGATTTAAAAATGGCTTTTAAATGATTGTTAGTAATGATTTGAATAAGATTTAAGGATAATTTATAATGTTATTTGTAGCTGATTGGAATAGTAAAGCTCAGTCTACACCAATTCTACATGTCCTTCAGAGATAGGAAGATTTCCTCAGCATTGCTAAAATCACAGGTAAGTTGTTGCATGTACTTAATCAAATGCATTCTGCAGTTTTAACTTTTTACATGTACATGTATGTAGTTAAACCCCTATTATTATCCCCTACTGTAGTACCCAGTGATTGCTGTGGACAATTACCTGCCCATTGTTGACCCACTGACCGGCACCCAGTACGGACAACTCAAAGTCCTTTTGGCCATGGGGTCAGCCGATCAGGTGTCTGCCTTACAACGAATGAAGATGGAGAGTGCCTCTGGTCTGCATGTGCTGAGACCTTCACATCAACTGGATGGGTAAGAATGTCTACAGTATTCAAGATCCTACCGGTACATAAAATCTGCCAGACTTCGTTTTAATGACCCATGCTCTTAAATAGAGGCTTAGAGTTTTCAAATAACCATCAAACCAGCTGTTAAATGGCATTTAAGCATTTCATTGACATTGTTGGGGCCAAGAGTATTGTGAGGCTATTGTGTAGTACATGTACAAATTTTACACAGCTATGTAAAACATTTTCATATTTATATACATGTTGAATAGTACATTATTTTGCTCACAATTTATTTTTTGTTTTAGAAATTTAGAAACTACTCAAGAAGCTGCTTCCAGAAATCAGTTTGGAACCTCTGTATTAGGTATTGCATATAGTACTTTTTGTGCTAAATTAATTGATTTTTATCAATTGAATATTAAAGAACTAATTAACCATGCTTTAGTGTACATACATGTATGTCTAATAGCTGCAATTGTTTTCAGTGGAACACGTCTTTGAGGTGGTTATAGAAGGAATCCGGGGTCTCTCAATGTTTGACAACATGATGTGGGGTGAGGCGGACTGCTTTATACAGTATCACTTCCCAACCCAGAGCCAGACCGAGGTCCCAGGGGCCCCAATAGTCCGACATAGTATGTAACTCTATCCAATAACTCACAATGATCATTAAGTACCTTAAGAATATAAGTTTCCTGTAGGATCTGTTTCCTTTCATGTGTCCTTGTCCAAGGCCCATGTTAACATTGGTGCAATGAATTCAGGTGTCCCTAAGATGAAGACTTTCCGAAGTGCCACCACCCTCTGTATCCCTGATCCGACCTTTAATGACATCACCAGACACCGACTATGTCTGCCTCAGGGAAGCCCGGTACAGCGCGAGCTGTTAACAGGTAGCTTTAATGATATTCCATTACTGATGTCTTATAGAAGGAATTTGGGATTGGGGAGTATTTCGATGTTAAACAAGTACAGTGTCATTATTTTATCACTAATATTACTCTAGTGTATTATATTTGTAACACCTGTGTTTGCTTGTAGCCTGTGCTGGGTCTGGTTCTAGTGGTGGCGTTCCTTTTGAGGTCTGGTGTAGGTACTACCATCCCAATGTCAGAGACCAGTGTATTGCCAAGGTACGTGTTCATTATGTTGCAAAAATGAATAACACATACATTAAACCACCATTGTTCTTTGTAAGTGAAATGACCAACTACAGACAAGATTTGTAGGTAAGCCTTGTTGTTCAGAGGTTATGTTTATGGTTTTAGACTAGTCTGCCATTGGCGAAACTGTGCGCAATGGTAACCATGCAAAAGAGGAATGACCCATCAGTTCAGACGTTTACCCTGCCCATAAACTCTGTGACAGGGGATGGTCAGGAGGAGGACCCAGAACAGAAAGCAAAGGTGAGCATTTATTGTCTTCATGCAAAAGGAAAATGTGAACATTCATTTTCTTTTGCCACATTGGAATCAGACTTGCAAAAAAGAAGTAGCATGGTCAGACTTAGATAATTTTACTCTTCATTGTAGCAGAAAGATTGTGGACTGTTAACTTTAACCATTCACTACAAAACACACATAGCTCACAATGACAGCAGCACAGCAGCCCACAGGAATATTGGACAATCCCAGGTCTGTCTCACTGTGGGAATCCTCAAGGCCTGTGGACTCAAGGTAAGCACCAAGTATTTTCATTACAATATGTGTGTATTGATATCTCCTATGACACACATTTACACTATGAGTCTACATACATGTAACATTGTATCTATTTCTCTGTTCAGGCTGCAGCAGAAAGTTTGGCCTACACAGACTCTGGTATGCAGTACCCAGCTGAAGTGGGAGTCAACACGTACATCAAAGTCCAGCTGTCCTTTTTAGACAAATCTGTAAGTACATGTAGTAGAGATGGGTTTTTTTCTATTTTGAAGTTTGGCTAACTGTAAATTATTTAAATTTGTTTTTTGTTTTTTGGACAAATCTGTAGTATGCACTGTATTATTGGTAAAAGTTGTGAAACAATGCCATATTTATTAACACATGTTTTTAAAAAAGTCGGATATTGATATTTTTCATGGTTACAATGTACATGATTGAGATGTAGTACTATATAATTATTATAGATTTATAAAGTTTAGTTAGTTAATTCTAATGATTTTGTGCAGGAGGAGAGAATTACTAGGACAGTGGCCCGCTCCTTTGCCCCGGAGTTTTCTCACTCTATGGACTTTCCGTGTAACCTGATCTGGACAGAGGCGGACAATGAGGCTCTCTCCCTAGCGGAGATCTTGGAAAGGGGACAGCTCCAGCTACAGGTGTGGCATCAGGTGCCAGGGCTGGCCTCAGGTGAGTACCTTATTCTTTTCTTTCACAAGGCACACATCTCTGAGATTTACAGAACATGCATGTTTTCATATTTACATAGGGTTTCAAACATTTTTTGCATTGTCATTGGGAATGTTTATGTATATGAATTGTTACATAGATGTTTGACTGGGCTTTTTTCAGATATTGACAGACAGATGATGCTAGAAGACACTAAGCGAGACAGAAAACTTGGTGATGTGGTGCTGGGAACCTGTGAAGTACCACTGTCAACTGTATTAACCCACAGGACTGGTAATGCACTGTGAAAATATTTTAACATTCCATTGAACCAAAACTTTCCTAAACTGACACTAAATATTAATACATTGGTTATTGTCTTAAAGGTATAAGTGGCTGGTTTCCTATCACTGTCTCACCTAATGTCTCATCAGAGGACAACATGGATGCCTCAGGTTACCATGGGAACTACCTCCATCGTGTTGTTGGAGGCGTGGAGTTGGAGGTTAAGTTTGCCCACCACAACGACAGGGAGAAAGTGATCCACTCGGGGCGGAATGTCGGGTGGTCTCCGGTGGATCTTCAGGTGGAGGATGAGGAGGAGTGGATGAGTGACGGTGGGTGGAGTCACATTGTATTGTATTATATCGTTAAGGGTTATTTAGTGGGAAGACATCATAATTTGTCAGTCACATGTAGGGTTATACATTTATATGAAGATGGCTTGTGGTCTAACTGTTTTGTTATGCTGAAAAATCTTATAGAGATTATTTTTCATTTTAATGTTTGCAGCAAATCATTAATGAAAACATTATAGAAAATGATACTGGTCTTGTAGATAATGTTCAGAGAACCCCACAAAAATTGGCATGATAATATAAACTCTTTTGCTGCAATGAAAGAAAGTAAAATTTAACTTTTTCCCCACTTTAGATGAGAGCTCAGACCGCTTCTATCACATCACCATTTGTGTGGATCAGGCCAACTTTCCATTGGCCAACGCACTTGCTACAGGTCATGATACACTTGAAAAAGGAGCAAGATGTTACGTTCGCTACAAGCTTTATGACAAAGGTAATCAAAATCTTGGTAATTAAAGTTATTGTAATATTAACAGTTGTAAAATCTATCTTTCAATACTTCATGTGCATGTTTTGTTTCTGTGTTTTAGCTGCTGTTTTATCCAAAGTAACCAAAATGGCTGACAGTGATGGCATTCTGACTTCAGAACTTGGACACAAACACACACTCAATATTCCAGCTTCTTCTCCATTTCGTTGGTAAGAGCTTATGATAAGTTTAATAAAGATACATCATACATTAAGATCGCTTGATGATAACAGATTGTGAAGATACATTATACATGTACATGTGTATATATAGGTAAGAAGGGTTGACTTATTTGTTTGTTACACCTGGCAGGTATCTTCGTGAGGAGAAGCTGGAGGTACAGGTGTGGGTCAGTTACAGTTATAACCAGAGTCAGCGTCCACAGCACAGGGACAAGCTGATAGGGACCGCTTACATTAACCTGGAGACCCTAGCGGACACACGACGCACTCAGCACAGAGTCAGGTAAGAACAGTCCCCAACAGCACACAGAAAAGTTAATTCAAGAACATTTCCTAAATACAGTAAAATACGCTTATAACGAAGTGCCAAGGACGGGCAATTTTACTTCATTATAAACGTAATTCGTTATATTCGTCAAGTTTATAACATGTAATAAAGTCACGGGGAATGGAAATCACTTCATTGTAAGCGTGAATTCAATATAAGCGTGTTCGCTATAACCGTGTTTTACTGTACAGCTTAGCCATTTGTGACATTTGAAGTAAAAATCCTCAGATTTAATGAAATCAAATCTTCTACTGCAGAATTTTTTATGTACATATATACTGGTGCAGGTTCTGTGCTGAAATTTCATACCGGTAATTTGAACTTGTCATTATTTTCAGTGGGTTCTATCCCTTGTTCAAAGCAGGAGGTGCTAACCTGGGAGGTGGCTTTATTCAAGCACATGTCACATTGAAACCAATGTTTGGGATCCCAAGTCATGTAAGGAGTTACCAAGTGTTTGTAATCCATGGTATATCATTTAAATAAAAACCTTGAATACATGTACATGTATAATATTAAACTCCACCATATTATGAAGTGAATATTTTGCAGAGAGAAAATGAGGCCAACATGTCAGATATCCATGACACTGATTATGACCCTAATGACAGTTTCCATCAGCTCTCTGGCAATACTAAGCGAAGCAAACCGATCAGGAAGCAGACCAGAGTGCAGGAAGAATACGAGGAAGTGGTGCCATCATTCTCCGTCCTGATCTCTGTAGAACGGGCCATGCATCTACCTAGAGTCTCTGAAAACAGCAGGTAAAGATTTATTAAGGATCAAGTAAAACAGTTTAGTTAGAGTTTGTACAGTTTTACGTGTAGTTGGTCTTACTGTCTATCCTTACATGTGCATTCTTGCAGTGTTAATTATTTTTACTTTATTTTCGACAGGTCTGGAGAACACTTGCCAAACACGTATGTTTCCTATCAGACAGCAGAATCAGCTGATCCAACATTTACTGACATGTTTCCTAACTCGGACAACCCTGTCTGGGACCATCAGAACGAGACCAGACTCAGTACAGAGCTCTTGTACCAGGATAACAGAGTGAGTGTTAATGACAAGTCAGACAAAATTGCTGTGCTTACAGAGTTAATTTCAGTCCTATACTGGTTTGTTTTCTTGATTGTTTGTAGATTGGGTAGGGGTCACAGTTTTTAAAATAACAGAAAAGAGATACTGAAGAATCACATGGAACATAATTAAACATAGATATTAACATTGTTTATTATTTTATTTAAGAACTTGGTATTTAAAGTCTGGCACAAGCCCAGCTCCTGTGGGAAGACCCCAGACAAGTGCTCTGACAGAGTTCTAGGGTTTGTTTCTGTGGATTTAACTCCCTTGGCCTCTGGACTTCAACAGATGTGTGGATGGTATAACATTATGGACTTTAATGGGCAATGTCAAGGGCAGATTAAGGTAAAGATCAGTGAAAAATAAATCTTTAGCAAGATAGATGTAATTTATTCTTTTTTACCAGGAATGATGACATCTCAACTTGCTTCTATGAAAATGTGTATTCTATCCTTATAGGTAAACATATTTCCGCAAGAATGTTTGAGACAGTACAATCAAGAGACCAACTCTCCAAACCAGCCTGCTAGTCTTCCAGTTAGGAGTGAGTCATCCATACACCATCTTCCAGCCTGGATACATGGACAGCCAATGTCTTTCCCTCTCTCTAACCGACCTTTCTCCTCCAGTCTACCTCAGTTCGACTCTCCTCTCACAGACATAGGGCAGCCCCAAGTATTGCAGCAGCAGTTGGTGGAGAACATAAGAAACTTCCTTGACCAACAGCAGGCTACACTAGATTCTAAACCTGACTTCTCTAGTGTAAACACCCATAGAGAACCCTCCATACACTGGATGCCCTCAATGCCAGAGAAAAAATTTGAAGAGCCCAATGACAGTTCTAGATCTTTCCTTTATGGAAGTTTAAGGTACCGGTATAATACCATATTTGCTCATATACTATGCATATACATTTTTATTTTAGTATCTGCAATCCTTTTCACTCTTGTTCATATATTTTGATTCTAACGAACCCTCATATTTATATGTTTTAATTCCAGAAAGCAAATGCAGGACTTGGATCAAATAACATCCAGGTTGAAGCAGAAGTTGACTCCAGTATTCAGCCTCCCTCAGCATTTGTCATCTGAGCCTGAAGTCCCTGTGTCGTGTCGCTCCACGGGACATGCCACTCTAACTTCCACACACTCGGGATTGAGCACCATCTCCACACTCCACCTACAGCACAGTCAGAGGGACTCCTCACGAACCCAGGAGAGCGAGTTACTCCTCACTGCCTCCAATGAGGCTGAGTCCTCCAGGACTGGAGTAGACTCAGGTGTCCTGTCTGTGACTCAGTCGAGTGAGAAGTACCAGGATCAAGAGGCACTGGACTCGCAGAGGAGTGATGGACTCGATGCATTCAGACTCAGGTCTCTGACTCATGAGTTTAACAAGGATTCTCCAAGGGATCAGAACTCAGATACAGGAATTCACTGTCCATACAAATTACGTGAAGATGATTCTTCCTCAAACTCCAATGTGGGAAACACTCCAAGAGATTCTCACAGCAAAAGCAGCACACCAAGGGGGAGCACTCCAAGAGACCCTTACTCTGTGTCAAATGGTTCCAAAATGTCAGACCCATCTTCTCTGGGGTTCCAGTACCAGGGAGATACATCCTCTAGAAGTCATATATCAGTAAAGAGTGGTTATCAGGATGCTGGTGGAAAATCTCCAGTGGACGTAGCATTTGGTTTAGCAAATGAGAAAAACTCTAATATGAATTTTAATTTAAATGAGAAGAAAATGGAATCAAAGGACATGTCTGTCATAGAGGAGAATGCCGATGAAAGTGGAGGGGAAGGGGATGAGAAGTATTACCATAGATACAGGGACATCCTTGATGAACAGGACAGTGAAGGTTCAGAAATGGAGAGTGAAGCCGACATAGTGGTACCTAGAACATTAAATGATGTGTCTGGGAAGTTTGGGGGGATTCCAGGTCATGAAGCTCACTCCAACGCTGGACCAAGGGAATCACCGAGAGAATTCCACCAAAGTGATCACACCATGCCTTTTGAGGTTGGAAGTTCCAGAAGTGGGTCTAAATCAAACTCTGGCAGTAAGAAAACTTCTGAAGCAGAGCTGTCAGACCTTGAAGAATTGCAGAGAGAAAATCTGCAAGATTCCAGGTGTGAAAAACACCAGTTTTATGTGGAGAAAGACAGCTGGTTCTCTGATGAGGAAGTTGACCTTCACAGGTCAAGTTATGACCCTTCGTTTGCACAAAGGTCAACAAGGATTGTTTCTGTGGAAGTTGATGTTGAGGAAAACTTGCAAGAAATTGATATTGTTGAAAAGGACAGTTGGTTTTCATCAGATCAAAGCAAATCCAATTTAGAGTCATCAAATCCTCCCAACGAAAATGACAACAGTGAGATGAATTCATACGTGAGGCATTCAAAACACTTGTTATCCAAAGTTAAACTTGATACCATTTCTTCTGTGGGAAGTAGAGAATATGATAGTTTCTACATCGAAGAGAGGGATTTATTAAACAATGTGGAATTAGACTCTGTAACTTCAGGAACAAATACGCAAAAGGGAGAATCTGTTCATAATTCTACTGCATCATTCCACTTCAGGAAAAGTAGTGATCTTGAAAATTACCATGAGGAAAGAATGACCCATGACTCTGTGCCAAAATCTCCAAAGGAAATCTATAATCATGTTGTTAATGAATTGGAGGAGTTCTTTGAACATTCCAGATCAGAAAATGTCCAAGGTCATTTTGCAGATGATAGTGAGGAGGAAGAAGAAGACAATTTTCATCATTTGAGAGAAACTGAAAATAGAAGCTCTGATGAAGAAGAAGTTGATATCGAAATAGAACAAACCAGTAAAGGAAAGGGAAAGGGCAGTAATCAGCAAATTCCTAATTTCTTTTTACCTGTGGAACACCTACAGGAGTCAATGAAAATCCTCCATCTGGCCACCAAAGCTCAACCAGCAAATGATTCAAGAGAAGTAAAGGTCTGATAATCTTTATTCAGTGTCTTGAGTGTTCATATTTTTCTTTTTTTTTATATGATATACATTGTACTGCATGTTGTATTTAACTGAGGTATCAGCAGAAACACAAACTTTCAGATTTACACTTTACATGTACATTGTAACACTCAGACTAGTCTTAGTTATAAAGGTTAAAGCTACATAGAAAAAAATGGTGTTATTCAAATCAAGAATTGAAATATAAAACAATTTTAAAAAATGCATAGGGAAGAACATTAATATAGATATTTAAATAGGAAAGGGAGAGAGTGGGTGAAGTAAAGTCTATGTCTAGGTTAATGCTTATCACTGGTTTGGCACAGGTTCCCCAATGAATTGTTGTGCAAATGCACGTGTTTTATTGATGGTAATTATTTATAATCTCAAAATTGATTAAACATAGTACATGTATATAACAAAAGGATTTTTATACTCCCACTCTGAAAGGGGGAGGGGGTTATACTGGTTTACCCTTGTGTATCTGTCTGTCTGTGTGTCTGTCCATAACAAATTTTTGTCAAAAGATTTCTCAGCAATTATTTATTGAAGATGCTTGAAATTTTTAACACACTCTTTGTATAGGTTTGCCATTTTTATTACCAATCAGATTTCAACTTCCTGTTAAATGTCTTATTCCATATATTCACATCAGAGCGGGGGTATCACTATTGAGTATTGTTTCACAGATATATCTTGTTTTCTTTTACTTTATGAGTTAAGTATTGTATTTTATTTTATTTTTATTTCATTTTGAAGATTATGGATCCTCAGCGGAGGGAAGAGAAAAGTCAAGCTGCAGCAGAAATGAAAAACAAGCTGAGTCAAAATTTGGCCCAATCTCGCTTTGCTAATGGTCCAAGTAAGAGCAGACAACTCCCTACAGCCGAGGAAGCCAAAAGAATTGCAAAGATATTCTCCTCTAAGCATTCTAAATAACAGTGAAACATACAAAATAACAGTGAAACATAAAGAGGAAAATTTTATCAAATGACAGTGAGCTGTGGGAGCAGAGAACCAATTTAATCACATGACAGTGAAGTATGACAACTTCACTGATACTTTTAAGCTACATATAAATTTACAGTTTCACTATACAACATAATATGATAGTCGCCCACTATGGTTATCCCAAACATACTTCTATGCCACAGCAGTCCGGGAATAATTAGTTTTCAGACTGTCTTTGTTGTCCCATCAGTTTCCTGTGTATAATCCCGTTCATTAAGTCACTGTAGATGGAATATAGATCTAGTCATTTTGTCCCCAGCTTTTAATATTTAATATAGAACAACACACTTAGGAGAATTAGAAGTTATTCTCTTGAAGCCAAATTTCCATAGAAGCAGTGTAGTTTATAATCTACCTAGGTATAGATGACTCTTTCCCTAAACTAAAGGACAGTAATTGTTATTGCATTTATTTCATTGTTAACTTATTGTTATGTACATTGTCATTGTTTTTACTTGTTTATATTACATCAAACATACTTTTTATCTGTGATATTGAAGAATTATTCAGTTTGGTGTAAAATATATCAATAGCTTTTGTATATAACTGTAGATTTGAATCAAGATATTGCAAAATTTATTGAATACGAAATCCATGTCCAGTTATTTTTCCAACAGAGAATATAGAAATGTAGGTATATGTACATCAATGAGTATGATTTTCTGTTATAATCAGGGACGTATATACATGTACTATATATACGTCCCCGGTTATAATATAACCTATCAAGATCAAGAGCTGTCGGTGCTTTGTGTATTGAAGCTTTCCTCTAAGTGATATGCTGGCTTGAAATTTTAAGAATTTATCTTTTTGTATGATAGAAAGCTAGCTGGGTTTTTTTTTATGATAATCTCATATATATTGGAAGAAATCTCTGTGTGGTTGAAAAAGGATCTGTTGTTTAGTGTTTGTACATTTGTAAATAACCCATTATTTATTGCATCAAACTCGGATATTGAATACTTTTGATATTACTTTAGAAAGAAAAAATAAAATATGAAATAAAAATATCAAAACAATCAAAAAACCTTTGTGTCTATTTTCAACATATATTTGTGTGTGAATGAAATCTACTCCTTGGACATTAAATATCCAGGAATTGTTTGTATATAAAGATGTGACTTTACACATAATAAAATCCCAAATGACTTTTGATTGGTGGTTTTGCAGAGAATAACAATATAGAATGTTTGAAATACGTGGGTTTACTCTCCGTATAATAAGCTCATCTGCGCAAACATGCTATAACTTTGTAAAATGCATTTATACCACCGTGAAATTTCTATTGATTTCAATTTATTCATAAATGTGAACAATTAGCGTGTTGGGGGTAGAACAGCCTCACTTTGTTTTACAGGCTACAGTCTTTTTACATTGGGGTGTGATCAGGTGCAGTGCGATTTGATTTTTTCATGATTAAATATGTGTTAAACTTATATGTGAAATGTTCCTGTTGACTCCGCAAAATAGATTTATACTTTACTAACTCATAATTGCCCATCGACAGCAAACTATAGCCTCGTTCCGAGAACAACCGCCCTGATAGAAGTGAACCATCCATGGACGAATGAGATCGCTGATCGCCGTATTTTCTCCTTGTAATTATTAACATGGTCTTCAAACATACTCAAAGCCCATGTGGTCATTTAATTTCACAATTTTATGAATTAACGACATACATTTACACATCTCAAGAGGAAAGGGGGGGGGGGGGGGAGAGCAAAAAGAATTTACCAGACAACATGTCATTTGCTTTTTTCAGCGTTGCATTTAAAAAGGTGGAATTTTTTCAAAGCTTATAACTACGCATGAATTTTAATAGGATATTTAATTAAGACTATCGTATATTCTCTCAACTAAGAAATTCTTAATGAGAATTTCAATGTTATTTATCATAGTCATTGTAATTACATATCAGGTTTGCACAAAGCTAACAAACAATAGGTAACCCTATTCCATAACATTAAATAATCTGCCAGAATCTTTAATTTGGTTTTACTGGCGTCATTGCACTCTATGGAAACTGAATAGTTTTGCAGTATTTTGCAATCTTAATAAAATATTCCACCACATGGGTATTTTTCCGCAAAGTTCTCTATTTAACTTTTAATAAGTATTTGTGTAAGAGAACAGAGTGGATAAAATGTCACTATTATTTAACCTATTATGCCAATTATTTTGAAATTATTGTAATTTAATCATAATTATTCGTCTAGTGTTGCTTGTGAATAAAATATAATGCTTGTACACTATGATCAATATAGCATACCTTTCCCTTAGTGCGTTATTGGTGTAATATACAGTAAACAGTTCAATCTAATTACAAAAAATAAACATCATTTCATACCAGGTGCACCCACATTTGTGAGGACTCAAGGCACGTAGCATAAGGGGCCTGTCCCCTCTCATTTTTTGACGCAGCAGACATTTTTCTTACATTTACATGTAAAAAAAAAAAAAGTGAATTACCATGAAGTTCCCCCCCCCCCCAACTTTATTGGGACCATGTAAAAATTGAAGTAAAAAAAGGAAAATAAAGAGTGAAAATGAAACAATAGGTATACACCTCTCCCCCCCCCCCCCCCCCCCCCCCCCCCCCCCCGCACACACACATGGAGTAGGAATTTCATGATTTTGTGGACCCCCCCCCCTTTTTTTTTTTGCTTGTCAAGATTTTCAAGAACGATGCTACGTGCCTGGATTTGTCTCTTATTGGATATTAAAAAAAAAAAAACATCAATATTCAATAATTATATAATACATGTAATATATATAAAATGAATAACATTTGAATGTAAATTTGTAGTTAAGAGTTTAACCTATTGTCTAAAGATACTTTAACTCAAAGTATCTTATTAAAAGAGAGTCACTCCGGGAGGGGGGGGGGGGGGGTCCTGTCCTCAAGCACATTTGGTTGTTGTGTTGCATGTTGAAACTGAACAATCTTCAGTTGGTGATTAGATGCAGCGTGCCAATGGGTTATACATCACGACTACATTCAAAGACAGCCTTGAGCATAGAAAAGTTGTGTTACGTTATTTTAAAATTCAAAATATTTAAACACATAAACGTATGCCGCCGGACACCTGACATAAAAAAAAATTGTTCTGAATTATAATATTTCCCCCTTCTATCTTATCATAATATGAATATAGAAGACCTACTGCAAAATATCTTAATCAAATACATCAGGTGCCCGTGGAGAGATATTAAAACCGCCTCTGGTTCCTTTTTTTCTTTATGTTCCTGATACCAGTTTTCACGTCAATCACTTTTTTCTGTTCCTTTTTCACTTCAACATGCTTTGTACGATCACCCGGGTGCGTCACTGTGCCATTCTCAGCATTGGAAACATCTCCGGTCTTGAGTTTGTTTCGCGGCCTCAGACTGAGGATCAAGAATTCCATTAACTCCACCACCGATAGCAGACTCGCCCCCAGGAATATCCCCATCAGACCGCCAATGTTACCTACAGGAGTAATCCCACAATATATATATATATATATATATATATATATATATATATATATATATATATATATATATATATATATATATATATATATATATTCCAGATCTTCAGTCTAGTACATGAATTATACTATTAATTATTCTAATATCATTATATTGATTTCATTATAAGTGAGATATTAGTCTACACCTGTTTCTATATTACAATACTTAAAATGTTGCATCTGTCTATACTTTATCAGTGTATTACTGCATTTGTAAAATAAGTACATGATTCTAGATAACACAGATGAGTTACTTTATTACAGTACACGTACTTAGAATTGTACTGTTTTGTACTTACTAAGAATTTCGTAGATGTCAAACTCTGGGCTCTCTGTAATAACAGCCTCTATCAGCGAGTCATAGTAAATCTTCAACTCAATAAAGTTATTCCTGAAAAAGTACACGTGTGCTGAATTATACCATAAGAAAGACAGAGGTATAATATGCGTGATTGATATAGGTGCAAGCATTTTATTTGGGAGAGATAAATATAAATGGGCGAAACATTACTTATGTGATCGCCCATCTAAGTTTTTTTACTGTAGTAATTTTACTCAACGCAATGACTGTGAAAGAAATTTTTAATTCCTTTATTTTTGATATTCACAATATAAAAATGGTTGTATTAAAACAGAAATACAATTGAATAAAAAATGTCATGTAAAGTACGTTTCAAAATTATTTTCCATAATATTTCATTGTTGGATTTTTGTGATTTCATATGTATTTGTATAGACGTATTCACAGAATCTACAACATGGCGTCATCTGTATAATTTGTCACCTGGTAATTGGAAATGGCATCGTTATACGATAGCTAAAGAGCAATACTTTGAATTAGAAATTAGAATATTCTTCTTGAAACTGTTCAGAAGAATATTGGTTCAGAATGACTGTCTTGCCTTCCGTATTCTGGAGTTGGAAATATGCCGTTTGTAAGGAAATAGTTGTACATAAAGTCTGACATGAATCCAGCATATGATATAGATGTGTCGTATTGAACTGTGTCACACGGCCTCTGACACATGCAGTCGGACGAGAATCCCTTTGTGGTGGCATTTCCTGCAAAAATTATATGATTTAATATACATGTATTAGAAATATAAACACCAACACTCGGATAATGTCTCCAACCTCTGAGAGAGAGAGAGAGAGAGAGAGAGAGAGAGAGAGAGAGAGAGAGAGAGAGAGAGAGAGAGACAGACAGAGACAGAGAGAGAGAGACAGACAGACAGACAGACAGAGAGAGAGACTCACTATAAAATTGAAAGCACTGTTCTAATTCTTCGTAATCGCACAGTCTCTCTGGTCCTGATAAGTAAGCGTAAAAAAATGAAGACTGAAGACATTTTCTGATATATTTTTTATAGAAATAAATCAGAATATTTCCTTATATAAAAAATGACGGGGAGCCTGTTAAATATTTTTGAAATACCGATGTTTTCTGTTATCAAAACTTTGAAATAAAAAATGCATTTTTTGTTATTATTTAGAACATTTGTTACATTAAAAGTTTAAAATTTATCAATTCAAACTTAACTGTTAAACATTTTCTAATATAAAAAATTCTTTGATTCCCGATATCAGAAATTACAATACATAATGTCAAAAATTAATTCAGATTAGAATTCCGATTTTCATATCATAAATTAAAACCTGATATGGAAAAATCATAAAAATATGTCTTTATAAAATTAACTAAAACTTGTGCTGCTAAACAAATCCATATGCAACCAAAGCTGTATTATGAAACACCATTTAAATGTATATATCCTGGAAATATTTACCTGGATACAAAAAATGACGACAATTCTTGCAAAGGTCATTCTTGCTGACCAGATAGTTGACCATGCATTCCATTCGACATGCCTTTTCGCTGTATACGGGGTAGCGCAGTAAAGGGTTCCCAGCCCCCTGCACGTGTAAACAGCTCCCATACGGCTCACTCAAGCAGCTTTTCTATTGAAAACCGAATTTCAAAATCATCCGCAATTCAGGTATGCATAAGCTAATTCTGGCGATTAAACATTTACCGCAAAAATTAGCACTCTTCCAAAATTACCTGCTAAACGGTAATGAAATACTTCAGTTCAGCTCTTTATTAACTTTAAGCTGTACAGCTTATCATTACAACAAATATAAACAATATACACGTACAGGTAGGGTTAACAGGAAAATGTGACAGAAGTGCACATATGATATCTACATCTAATTTGCTTTAAGTAAATATTGTCTTATTTTCAAGCTAAACTGAATAAATTTACCCAAATGACATAGTTCTTTTATATTTTCAACATCAAAAAGCTGCAAAAGTTTAGACATTGAAGGCTTTTTCCAATAATAATTAGATAATGAAATTCCTTTCCCTACCTTCGTTCTGAGAACGACAGCGTCGGCCGATAATCCGGGGGCCACCATGAACCCACCCAGAGAGGGAAGTGGAGCCTCCATCGGCTCGTGAAGAACCACCTGACAACGACAGGAGATTATTTAGATTATTAGAAGAGATTATAAGTGACCACTGGACGTCTACTGACCAACGAAAATTATAAATACTGATGGTTACTTACATTTTCGTCTGGTTAACATTATGGTATATTAGGTGACTTTCAAATATTGAAGAGAGAGAGAGAGAGAGAGAGAGAGAGAGAGAGAGAGATTTAAACATAAGACTCTTATCCTTCTTTTTATATTGCATTAATTTTAGATGCTTTTATCGAAGATAACTAACTGTCTGCTATTTTTGTCTCATGAAGTTTGCTCGATTGCTCAATTCTGTCAATTCCAACAAAAGGTATTTGTGATAGATGATAGATTTCATACTGACAAAATTATTAAACAACTTGTAATCATACTCCTCGACAATGGACAATCGATCTGAATAGTTAATTTGGTATAAATGGATATTATTGCAGGGCACTGGCAATGAATTATTAATTTTGAGTTTTAACTATTGCGATTTGAAGAACTGCGTGCTTGCTGTACCAGGAGCAGGTCGGCACATGATAGGAAAGAAGCCAATGTAAGCCAATGTAAGGTTTCCCATTCATCCATTTAAGATTTGGACATCGGGTATTAGTACATCAACATGGATTAGTAGATTTTTTAAAACTCACATCAGTCATTAGTTCCTTTGTAGTTATTAGTCAGATAGTCAGCGTCAATATCTAGTTCCAACGTTTGTACTCAAATTACATGTATTTTAGTCCACATTAGCGTTTAATTACTGAAATTCATGCCTTTCTTACATTTAAGTTCAGACGCGACTTATCTTTCATTATAATAAAAAAAAAATTTCTATTTCCACAATTTGTTAACCCAATTGGAAAATCGTTTGTAAATTATGTACATGTAATCCGATACAGTTATTTTACATGGGAATTAAAAAATTAAAGAAAAGAAATATAGACTGTTTTGAAAGCCAGTCGTTGGAACCTTGATCCCGGCTTGAATTGTAGCGGAATAGTAATAGTCCTCCTGCCGGATGTCCACAAACACCCGCACTCCGCCGTCACTTCCGGTGAAAGATGACTGATACCGCTGATTCGCTTCTCCGTTAAACGTGAAACAAACACCCATCTCGGTCAGGGTAGTTTTGAACAAATTTGAACAAGGTTCTAAAGCGCCATTCCACGTGCAAATCGGCAGCATTTCTTCAATCGTGTTCGAATACTGAAAGAGACAGCGCAGCATCTGTTCGCCGCTGGGGAGTACCCCCTTCACAAACCCCAAACCTGGAATCAGGCGATCCTCTATGACCAACGTCTCTCCAAAGTTTAGAAAGACTTTATCTAAATTTGCGAAGACCGTTCCATTACACTGAGGTATCGCCTGTTTGACCATATTCATGTTGCAGATGGTGACCGCTGGAAAATCGAGGTTCTGTTTGTTTTTAGCAGATATTCTTGTAACTGTTCGGTACTGGAGGAAAATTGTGGTCGCTTCTACAATGAAAGCGATCAGCGCACACGTCATCAGAACCGTCAGAATCAACCAGACGTACCTATAAAAATTTTAGTGAAATTTGGATAAATCTGAATTACTTATTTTATTTGCTCAAATCATAATATTTGCGATGTTTTAGTCATTGGAAAAAAGCGAGAATTGGAACATTGTTAAAATAACCGGATATACTGTATGGTGTGGTTTTTCTTCAACCTGGCTTAGCGCACTCACATAAATTTTATCAGGTTTAGCAAATTAATTAATGGAAATTCGTAAAACTTAGCAAACAGGAGTGGTTGTAATGAACTGTTTACCTCCGCCTTCTCCAGCTAGCGTTGCCAGCCTTGTTAATTCCGTGAATGCTCGTAGAAGTCACAAACTCATTCAGTTGTTTCCGCATTGTCCAAGAATTTTACGACAACCATAGACGCACATGTCACTAAGAAATTGAATGACCATCGTGAAGCGCATAGACTTAGTCGACTGTTGATAAATAATAAAAGAATGAAGTGCTGCTACGGGTAATTCATTACGGTCCACGACCCGATTGGGTCATTAATGTACTCATCTTGATTGTAATCATATAACAAATGGAATTAAACCTGTTGTCTTTATATACATACATGTATGCATTCACACATCAGATATCATCCGAAGGTACATTTACAGCCCTGCAGCCATAGTAATATTTGTTATCGTTAACAATGATAACTCGCTCTTTATCCCTGTTTGTGTGTGTTTATGTCTCTCTCTCTCTCTCTCTCTCTCTCTCTCTCTCTCTCTCTCTCTCACGTAAATAAAGTTCAGTGGATAAAATGGCAGTTTACATATATACAATTGACATGTATATAATTAACAAAGGTGTACTAGTAGTTTAAGATCAGTTAAATCTTTCAGTGTTTTTGATATAATTATAAACTAATGTAAATAAATGTTTGTTTTCATTGTCACTTATTGCACTGTCACCCCAAAGTAAAACATGAGCATTGACAATGTTTAGGTTTACAATATGAAAAATTTCATTAAATAGACCATTTAAAACATCTTTATATTTATTACATGTGAAAAAATAATGATAAGTTTCTTCGAGCTTCCACACGAACAGAGTGGACTGTTGAAAATATTACATCGAAATAAATTATTATTTAGTGCACTATTGTGACGAAGTCTAGTATAAATAATATTCAAAAATCTATCATCATATTTAAAAAAAAAAAAAAGGTTTAGTTCTACATGTGAGTACATTTTCATTTTTTAACAGAAACATGTATCTTTTCATTAAAAATGCGAACAGAGTCACTTTCACGGACATCCGTTGAAAGCGCATTCCATTCATCAACAACAGGAGGAACTCTCTCTCTCTCTCTCTCTCTCTCTCTCTCTCTCTCTCTCTCTCTCTCTCTCTCTCTCTCTCTCTCTCTCTCTTATTTGACTTTTTTAATCAATAGATTTGATCGTCAAAAACAAACAAACAAAACGAATATTCCAACAATAAGTATGTGTTTACTTCCAAACTACGAAATTGTAAAAAAAAAAAAAAAAAAAAAAAAAAAAAATTCGAATATCAAGTTTTTAGGTACAAAATACTATCATTTATTTATTACTGAAAGTGTATAGAACCTGAAATAGAAATAGTAATTGGGTTTATTAATGTGTCTTAAATTGAAGAAACATATCAATGAAATAAATTGATAATACAGATAAAACATTAAGTGGTACACAGCCCTAGATTTACTGCATTAAAAGGGAAGTGAAGCTAACGCCATGAAAAATTAATTAGAGTGTGATAAAACCGGCATTTGTTCTTTTACTCCGCAGCTGACGAAACAGCAGCGTCGTTTTATGATATTTTAATTGCGTAAACACAAACAATAAGTTTTCATTGTTCGATCAACAAATGCACATAAATCATCAATATGTAACAATAGTTTATTTTGAATTATGAAAACGCTCAATTGACGTGTTCTTAATTTTATCTTTTATATCATTATATCAAAAGAACATGTTTCCTTGACCATTAAAACATTATTTTAATTCTATTTGAAATTTAATGTTCATATGGTAATAATTGGTAGAAGATAATTAAGTGCTTTCTTTGATGTTTCTGCCGGTACATGTAGGTAGCGAACATTGCAGAAAAAAATACATAAACGGCGTTTTTAAACCCTAAAATATTGACATGCAAAAGATACATGCCTCGTCTCTTATATCTGGTCTATGTGTAAACTTTCACTACAGTTTCTTTACACTGTTCGAAAAAAGAGAATGGACAAGCTCGTTAGAAATATACATGTATTTTCTTTATGTAAATATAAGAAAAATGTCCAACTCTCTTTCAAAATAATTCACCCAGAGTGATTTTGTTTGTACTTTTAAAAAATGGGTATGTAACTTATCGAATTAGAACTGATAAAATTACAATAAAATGAATAAGATCACTAGACACAGCAGGAGGGTATTTTAATAGATAACGATATAGGGGGCAATCCATGTCCCACGTGCCTGTGCCTACAAAGTGAACTAAAGAGTTAACCATTTTCAGTACTTAGATTATTTTAAAAGTAGAGAGGAAGCCCCCCCCCCCTCCCCCCGGTCTCCTCATGTTTATGTAAATAAAAATCTATTTTTTGCATGCATATTGATGTTTGTGCCTTATACAAAGAACTCACCCATGTCATGTTATGGTGTTAAAATATGTTAAAACATGGACAAACTACACACAACAAAAATACGATACAACGTGCTAGGGCTTCTTAAGGTGGAAAGTCCCTCTGATAAGAGAGATAACTTCTGTAGAAAATAATCTCATTTTGTTTCTGTTAACTCACAATTATTAAGGCATGTAGCAACAAGAGGGCGGTGCTGGGCCCTAATTTATATTGGAAGGCGACATTTATTTAAATTCATATTTAGAAAAATGAATTTCGAACAGAACGAACTGAACTCTCACTTTTTGCAGTGCGCAAAAAAGTATAGAAACTTTTACAAAACAATTACAAGAAACTAATCATAGATCAATATTTTATGAGGCAATATATATGCCCCCCCCCCCCCTCCCCTCAATGGATTAAGATTTATTTTTCAAATATAACTTAATTGTCTGTACTAGTACAATACATAAACAATACGTTTTTGATATTTTAGGTCAGGGAATCTTTGGATGGTTTTCATTTCTCTCTTTATAGCTAGTTCAAAGAGGTAAATGTATTGTAATTGGGGAAAAAATCATGACTAAGTCAATTGCAAACTTTAGAATTATTTTGCATCATTTGAAACTAAAAACATTTCAAATGTCTAAAGTGGAATAAGGGTTTTCTATTCTATGAGAGCGGATATGGGAAAACATGTTATAACAAAATGGTATGGTTTACATTTTAAACATTTCTAAAACATATGGATCCATTTTAATATTATTTTATCCAATATAAAAAAAAAACCTTTTTTCTCATTTGAAATTTTAGAAACATGGCACTCTATCATGTACTGAATGTTAAACCTTTAAAATTTTATTATAAAGAAAGATAACTGTTGCTGATTAAAGTAATTTTTGTTACAAACCTGTGCAACAAAGTGCTACTCTGAACTATGAAGCACCACTTCAATATGTCATCTGATATGAATTGACGATGTATATAACTATATGTTAAATTTTATGCTGCGATATTAAACTTTTGGTTTCTGTTTTTATTATGTCTAATTTTCTTCATATCATGATTAGACATATTATCAATTTTTGAAATTCTAGCAGCGCATTATCACTTCAACTTTGTTTCATATGAATCTATCAATATTGACTTTGATGAAAATCAATATAAAGATTTTTGTTGTTGAAAATATGGTAAAATTAATAGCAGAGGGACATTCCACAAAATTGTGAATTTTATGGCTTAGATCTCCTAATATTAAATCCTTGTGGGCAAAATAAAAACCTTGCATTTCCAATGGGAGTTTTTTATTGTATTTTTTAAAAAAAATTCTCGATTTCTTCAACATTTTCTAGAATGCGTAATTTGAAAAAAAAAAAATTAGCTTCAAATCCATTTATATATTAAAATAGGTTCAAACCAAGAGGAGTAAGGTCTTGAACAATACATTGCGGACGATTTGCCAAAAGGTTTACTTAGCAATCGTAACTATTATTATACTCTGTCATTTCAGCTAGCGAAAAATAACTTTTTACGAGCGGAAATGGCGAGTAGTTATGATTAAAAAGGTTAGGCCAACAATAGCGCATTTCCGATGTGTATCGGGACAAGTCGTTATTTGGGAGAATTATTAAATTTCAACATTTATATAGATAGGATCTAAATCTATTTATCTCGTGAATTGAGACACTTCTCTTTTGATCATAATATAATTATATAGTAACGATATTTTTGTACAACACTCTGGTTTTAGAACACTTAATCTTTCATCCATAGCTATTATCTTGTGCAACTTGAAATACAAATAAAATGTTCAGTTCGACATGGGGACATTCAGTTTGCTATATCAATAATCCAATATGGTAAACCCTTTTGTTACTAATTTTCTCGGTTTGAAAAAAAAAACTTTTATGAATGATAAATACCTATAGAAGATCACATCAAGATTACGTGCATTCCGATTACTTCATGCGTATTGGGTATCAGTCTCGTCAATTATAAACGTTTACGGTTCAATTCCTTTCACTCTGGTAGAATGAAAAAGACCCTCATTAAAACCATTATCACACAAGCGTAACCCTCAGTTATCAAGTATCAGTGAGTTTTTCCAAACTCCGTTTATCACCTATATGATCCTAATCACGAATTTCCGCTGGAGTAGTTGTCTGATTATTATTTAAATATTTGATAACAAAAAAAAAATGTTCATGTGCAATTATTTTTTCATACAGGCCTATATGTTTTTTTTATTTCATGTTGAAGTATACTGCTTCCACAATTTTGCCGTAATTATTTTATTAAAATCAATAACAATTTATTCAGCATAACGCTAAAATTAAATGGTCTAACCTCTCTGTTGTAATGAAAACTCTGTATTTTTCAGTCTGAGACCGATATTCATTATGAACCCGGGGTATAAAAACAAGTTATTATTTTATTAATCTAATATTTACAATTAAAACACAAATAACATTAAAAAAACTAGGTCAATGCAAGTACAATAAAAAAAGGAATACATGCATGCAGTCCCTATTTCCCAACAAAGCTGGACTATCTACCACTAGAGTCGAAAATTATTATACTGGACTGGTACCGCTAGTTGCGCAAAATTCAATCGAAATAACAATGTGTAATGTTTATAAACAATTTTTTGTCTTATATCATACTTTGATGATTTAAATTTTTGTATTGTCTTTTATAGAGTATGAATGAAAAAAAAAACAAACCTGAAACTGATTATTATCAGACAAACGGTACAACGCTTCATCAGGGATAGAATTTTTTAAAAATTTAACTACATTTACCAAAAACCCATAGTCAAATAAGAAAATAAAATGCTACTAAAAATGCTTATGAAATTGAAGATCAAAAATAAAATTCTGACTAAGATATGTTTTTATTTTCTAGGTATTTATATTAATTCACCTAACGCAGTATAAAAACCGTTATATATGATCTAAATCAAACTGTTGCGTCAAATGCACACATGTAAACTCTAAAACCAAATTGGTCCAAATGCCCCAGAATATTGGGTGTAATGCCAGTTTGTCACTTAGTCTCAATGATATAATGTGTCTCAGGATCAAGAGGGTCGTCCTCCATATTGTGTATGGTAGTAGATTTCTCCTTTGCAGGCGGCTTGAATGAGGCAGAGCATACGTCCGATACGGCGTAAATAAGACGGTCCCAGAACAGGGTGTCCGTCCGTTTGAGATAAGTGTGGGACTGAAGGAAGTAATTCATCTCTGGTTCTAGCGTGTCAAGGTTAATCTGGTCCATTAGAATGACGATAAGATGCCTCCTCCTTTCCAGCAGAGTTTGGTGGAACGCTTTACGGAACTCTAGCAGGCACCACTCGCTCTGTAGAAAGTTCTGGGAGAGGACAATGATAGTATGTCGGCTTTTTTCTACGCTTTCGATGATGTTGTCAGAGATGCATGCCCCGAGAACGAAATGCTTATGATGGAGGCAGAGCCTCAGCGGTGGACACAGGCCCTCGAGGCGCTTACACAATGTCCCCAGCACCCAACTCTCGTCCAGAGCGCTGTATGAAACAAATGCGTCGTACTCCTTCAATCTGATAACGCCACTTCTATGTGGCCTCCAAAACCGCATTCCTAGCCTGGTATAGGTCAATATCTTGATCTCTTTCCTAAACTTGACAACAAGACAAACAATTGTTATAAACGTCAGCACAATCAAACCAATATACAGTTCTTGAAATGTCCACGATCTGAGTCCAGCAGGACTGTTTGGACAAAGAACCAAAGAGTCCAAAGACCTCAACGGCAGCCCTTGTAGACTTAACGGATAGTAACAGGTTTCGTTGGCTAGATAATGGTAATGGATAGTCCATGGCTCCTCTACCTGATTCCGGACAAACCGAAGTACTGGTTCCAATTCACTCTCGCAAGCACATACGAATTTGTTCTTGGAGAAATCCACAACCATGTTGCTCATTTTGAGTTTTTCTATCAAGGTCTTGGTGATTCTTGAGATATTGTTATGACGCAGAATCAGTTTAAGCCCGTAATGACGCGGTCTTCTGAGATATGGAATCTCCTTTATTCTGTTATGTGAGAGATCAATTATCCTGAGTGACTTGAATCGGCGAAACCAGTTGTATTCCGTAAAACGGGCCGGAATAAATTCTAAATTTGCATCTGAAAAATTTGCGATGCGCAAGTTTTGGAAATTTCCAAAGCGAAAAAAATAAAATATTTCATTTTCGACCTTCGGATCTAAAATTCCAAATTTGGACTGAAAACCCGATCTTTCATACTCTTCCAGGTTGTCATAGTAACAAATGTTTCCGAAAGGCATATCTTGGAATCCATCAAAACCCTCAAAATCATTTACCTCCTCAAACTCTGTATATCTCAGCTTCAAGACACGTAGGCCCCGCGGGAAAAAAGTCATACATCCGTAGATTTTTTGCAAACGTTCAGCTTGTTCCAAGACACCGGTTTTATTATAGAGATACGAAGAGTTGATGATTTCTAAAACATTCAACGTTCCAGGAGCTGGCTGCGGTGGCGTGTCCAGCTCCTGAAACTCGGCAAATAAGCCCTTTATTTTGATGCAATTGTTAATCCTCAGCTCTGTCAGATTCCCTGACTCCATTGGGTGACTGAGAATCAACGTCCCACCGACACACACGATGTTCAGATGAATGGCTGTCCGGACTTGTTGTAGAACCCATTGACGAACATCTAAGAAGTTCAGTCTAGAGCGCACTTCACACTGGACCTGCAATACGGTGCCGTTATCAGTGGACGTACAGGACTGGTGAGGAATGACGTCAACAGCGGTGTACCCCCCGAGACTGACTAACGTGACTAACGATGTCCATACCAGCGTGGCTACCATACTGACGTTGTGTGCACGTCTGCCACAGTCTCGTTAACTATTCTATAAAAAATGATTGATTATGCACAAATTGGGTTCAGAATTCAATTTTAATACATTAATTGTATTGTAATTTGTATTGCTACATTGTAATTTAATACATTACATTAATTGTATACCGATAGTCTAATAAGAAATGATTACCTTGGACACTGGAGTTTTTTCTGCGTCCGTTAGTCCACTAGTCACCATTTGTGAGTGTCATTTATTGGAGTCCTCTCTGTAACCCAGATCAATTCGTTTTGTCATAGAGTTTATTAGTTATGCATCCGAGTTCCCCTTCAACAAATGGGGAGTAATCAGTAATTATTAATAGTTAAGGTTTGCTATAACCAATGAAAAAAGATGTTATTGTAATCTAATGTAAATAATATAATCATTTCTCTGTCCCCAACACATATACCAATACAGTAATAGCATGTTAGAAAGAGGTATTGTTTATAAAATGTTAGAGCAGAATGTATTGAAAACACAATGGTAAAAGAGATCAAGTTAAAGTTCAAATTTTGAAAGCACTAGAGCAAAAGAATTAACTCACCATTTCAATGTTGCACCATTTCAGTTTAATGTTCAAAGATAATAATGTATTTTCACATAAAAAGTAAACAGTTAGCATATTTTTTCTCTCTGTCGTTTTTTTGTGATTTTCATATATTTGTTTATCTTTTGTTATCTTTCACCTGCCGTTATTTGATATCAGAGCTTAAGATATTTATGAGTAGTCAATTCATTTGATAAAAAGACATTTTTCTCAAATCACTTTTTCAGGCTAAATTTAAACTACTGGTATACGGTTTCACTAAATCACAGCACACTCAATGCTCAAAACTTGAAAATATCATCTGCCGAACAATTTGCATTACTTGACATGTATTGTCCTTTAAAGCGATGACAGCAAAATCCAATACAATTGTATATCGAAGCGATCACACTTTTCTTATTGCATGGCCAATTATTTTTCGCATGGTTGTCATGACAAGTGGTTACCAAGTCACCCAGCAATAAACACCTTACCTTGGCACCATTATATTATTTAAATCGTGAAACTGATCAGATTGGGGTTTCTGTATTGGTAAAATTATCAAGCATATTTATTACTTGTTGTTTTGAATTATTAACCACAATATCTTTTATACTCTCTTTTTACAAACGTGTCACCAAAAATTAAGACATTTCTCCTTAAATATCTCTGAAATCAGATAATCATTTTATTTCTGAATCAATGATTTATGCTATCTTTGACCATCTCCTAGACCTTAACTGCACAACGTAGAAAATAAGGTAAGAAGTTCAATTCATTAAGAAAGTAATTTATTTGCTGCGATTTGAGCTTGGTCATGCAGCAAATAAAAAATATATTTTTTGGTAGCCAAGCGTCTGACGAAGTCTGAAAATCCATTGGTTAATCGAAAACTATCATGATACAGAATTCTTTCAAAACCTACATTTATTATTCCAAAGATGTATATTTTTCTCATAAATAGAACTCCGACATATTTATACATATATTAAGATATCCGCTACATGATCGACATTTAAAACATTCAAGCTCAATGGCCACGAACTGAACAATTGTATTTATTTTTAGCCTTTACCAAGCATCAGATGACGTTTTAAGGTCAAGATCTAGTAAATGTAAGGAACCTACAGATTTCTGAAATTAGAGAATTCTGTCAATGATACTTCATAACACCAGCTTGGTTATAAAAGGTGAACAGGGGCTTGATTTTAAGATAAACACAATGAAAGGTCGTGTTTTAAACTGTCATTTTCAATGAAATATGAAGGAAGCTAAATACAAGTCTTTTTCGTTTTTCTATTCGTTTTTGATCTAGAATGCCTACAGTCTCTCTAAAATGGGATATAGGATTTCTTCACCTCTTCTTTAAAATGATATTAAATAAGTATCGGGATTACTTATTCTAGAAATCCATATGGAATGTCAAGAAAATGCTTATTTTCTACATTATTCCGTAATGGATATATGCCGAAAACAGAATATCAGACAGTTTCGAGGCCCGTGTACGGAAGTGTTTGAGGCATATATCGTACTTAAAACATTGCCATTGAATTTCATTGTTGATTTACCTGAGACAGTCCGATTTTTAAGGATATCAGTACTGTAACCACTGGTAACAAAAAAGCTCACTAATATCGGACTGTCACAGGTAAACTGTTAGGCTGCTGGAACAAAGGAATGACATCACAGCGGTGCTTTAACTTATAGTTATAAAGTACGGGAAAAAGATATATAAAGTCAACTCTGGCATCATAATGGATCTAGCACCAAAAATGCGCTCTGAAATTATTTAGGCCTGCTAGAACATGACTTTAATATAAATGAAATAATCTGGATGGGATGTATAGAGCTTACGGTCAATATGTAAATCAACCTTCCCCCGAAAATTTAAAAAAAAAATAGTCGTTACTATTCCTAAATATTTACATTTTTCAGTGTCTTTGCCTGTGATAACACTACGAATCGATTTTGTACTATACAGTCAAATAAATTCAAGCGGGGTTTGCATACTTAGTATTCTAATATCTAATCGTACAATTGCTGAACATTATATAAATATAAGTAATAAGGAATCATTCTTTGAATATTATGAGGTTATAATTTCGGTCGGGGCATGATCAAATCTATCATAAATTCCTTCGGGCTTTATTGGATTTGATCACGCCCCGACCGAAATTATCATCTCATCATACTCAAAGAATGATTCCTTATTCCTTAATTAAAGATGCACATAAACGTAATACTTTTGACTTCCATAAATCATTCAAAGATATTTTATTCATTAACCAACAACCCACCCACCCCAACCCCAAAAAGTGTACAGGGTCGAAAAAAGCCACTGGGCGAATATAACCCTGTATACAGTATATATTACATCTGTGTCATAGATAATCTCAGTTGTTTTAAACTTCTGTGTTATATATTTGTTCTTTTCCTTTTTTTGCTAACGTTATCAATTGTACTTTTGAACAACCATATGGCACATTTGTAGTCCCCTACAGGGTCGCAAATTGGTTTCTGGAAACTGTCTTCCCTAAACAGATATGTCATAACGTCGAATCCCTATCAGGTATACAGTCAAGTAGCTTTTTTGACAAATATCGCTTCCACAATTCGAATGCAACATCGGACAATTCGTCTGGAATTGGGAATAATGTATAATTTGTGTACACTGAAACATTAACTTTCTCTCAAATCACCGCGGATACATAATTTACATCGATTTGTTTTGAATGAAAAAAAAGGTCGGCTTCCACAATCCACCAAAACGGTTCATTTTTACAAAACGATGATGCTTGGAGTGCACAGAATGGTATTATCATCAATAATTCAAAAATACTAGAACAGTTGGTCATAATTGGTTGGGGACAAGTCAGGCTAAATAACAAGCACAGACCCAAAGGGACAAGTAATAGGAAACTCGAGAATAAGCCGTTTGTCATCACTCTCGATGACAAGTGGTGAAACTTATTGAGTAACCAATAAAAAATGAATTAAGAATAAAAATGTTTACACTGAAGCCTTTGTGCGTTACAGACTCCCTCGAATTTCTGCATTTTTATCTGTTCCTATCATTATATGCTTGACTCCAGTTTATAACAATAGTTTGAGAAGGAAGGCGACAGAAAATTTCTGAACAAAAATTATGTTTATTTTCGTGTCGCATAATTAAAGAATTGACAATTTCAGTCAAATGCAAAATTAAAAAAAAAGATAAAACAGAGGGGCACCTTTACAATGAGGGAATATGAATTTGACAGTGACATGACAACATACGTTATATCACCTGCTTAAAACTAGGTTACAAGTATTAACTTAAACTATTTAAAATTGGCCATGGTCCCGTCTCTCACATAGCTATGATATGACTAAAATCTGTCTCAGGTATAGATCGAAAGCCGTAGGGTACCCCCACATTATTATTGTGTTTTCCTATACAACTGACCAAATAATAATTACATTATGTTGGTAAAATAAAGATTATTTGACAAAGTTTAGATTAAAATTTTGAGGGAAAGGCGATAATTGCGCAATTTGGGGATGGTTGCGTGAAATGATTATTTTGGTCTTCTTCTCCCACTTCTCCTGAAAACTACCGACCCATTACGTTACTAAGCTGTTTGGGTAAATTATTTACGTCCATTTTAAGTAAGCGTTTAGAATTGTTTTCGGAAGAGATAGAACTGATCCATAATAACCAAGCGGGTTTCAGGAAAGGTTTTTCTACTTTAGACCACATTCTTACTTTACAATTTTTATCCAATACGTTGATGAAATGTAAGAAAAAACTGTTCTGTGCTTTTATAGATTTCAAACAGGCGTTTGACACTGTTTGGAGAAATGGTTTATGGTGCAAGCTCTTAAATTATGGTATTAATGGTAAATGTTTTAAATATATTACAAATATGTATAAAGGTATTAAATCACTCATCAAGATGAATGGCACGGTATCCGACTTTTTTTGTTGTAATGTTGGAGTCCGCCAAGGCGAAAATTTGTCACCATTTTTGTTTTCATTATACATAAATGATTTAGAAAATTATCTTGTTGAAAAAAATATTGCTGGTCTGCAAAGTTTTACCACATCAATAGAAAATGAATTATGTATATATATAAAACTGCTTGTACTTCTTTATGCAGACGATACTGTTATCTTGGCGGAATCTGGCGATGATTTGCAGAACGCACTGAATGAGTTTGAATGTTATTGTAAAGAGTGGAAATTAAATGTTAATATAGATAAAACAAAAGTATTAATTTTTTCCAAAGGACGAATGTGTAAAAGAGTTTTTTATTTTAACGATAGAGTTTTAGAAATTGTTAAAGAATTTAAGTACCTTGGCATTATATTCTCAAGAACTGGCTCTTTTTTAAAAGCCAAAAAACATTTATGTGACCAAGCCCAAAAGGCAATGTATGGTGTCATTAGAAAAATTAGACAATTTAATCTACCAGTTACATGTCAGTTAGAACTCTTTGATAAAATGGTTGTACCTGTATTGCTGTATGGTTGCGAAGTATGGGGTTTTGAAAAACTTGATAGTATTGAACGTGTTCACCTAAAGTTTTTAAAGCACATTTTATGTTTAAAAAGTAGTACTCCAAACTATATGGTTTACGGAGAAACAGGTCGTTTTCCTTTATCTGTAATTGTATTTACTAGAATGGTATCATACTGGTGTAAATTAATTTCTAGGACGAATTCTAGCATTACAAATATATTATACCGGCACTTGTTGAATCAGACTGAAAATACAACCAGTACTAACCCTTGGATTGATTGTATTCGTCATGTTTTTAACTCATGTGGTTTATCAAATGTTTGGCAAAGCCAGTTTTTAAATATTGTTAACCAAAAATGGGTTTCAACGGCAGTTAAACAGAGATTACAAGATCAATTTATTCAAAAGTGGCATGCTGATATAAATAATTCATCAAAAGGAGTAATATATAAAATTTTTAAAACAAATTTTGGATATGAAAAATATTTAGATATTTTACCCCTGAAATTCAGAAAAATTCTTGGTAAATTTCGTACTTCAAATCACCATCTACCAGTTGAACTGGGAAGATGGGAGGGTATCCCATTAAATGAAAGATTTTGTCCTCTCTGTAATACCAAACGTGTAGCCGATGAATTTCATTATATTTTAGAATGTGATGCAATATCACAAGTCCGGAACAAGTTTATAGACAAAAATTTTTCAGATAGACCTAATGTGTTAAAATTTTCGTATCTTATGACAACATTTAACATGAAATTGCTGAGAAAATTGTGCATTTTTATAACAAAGATATACGAGGTAGTCTGTCCTCCATGAGTTTCGCTTTGTATAACTTTTCCTAACTCTATAACCTTAATATTATTATATGTTTACCTCTGACCAATTTATATGTATATTTTAATGTTATTTTTGTCCTCATGTACCATATGTTTGAAATGGTTTTGAGCGAATAAATGAACTTGGCGAACTTGAACTTGGCGAACTTGGTCAGTTACAAAGGAATACACAATAGTAACGTGGGGATACTCGATGTTCACAACACGAGCATACCTTAAGATAATCGTCAGATTGCTAGAATTCATAAGACACTTGGATATCGTACTGAACTGTACTGATACAAATGTCGCGGAATGCGATTTATTTCAATTCAATTCAGTTTATTCATTAAAATGGTTCATGAAGTATAATATAACCTTTATACAATTATATACATTTGTCATAGGTAGCATAATTTAAATTAATCCATATACTATATATCAGCAAAATGTGAATATAAATCATGGAGAACAGACATCGTAATGTTTTTTTTTCTGAATTAATGAGCAAAGATTTATCCGGAGGAAAGTGTCTTTTTGGGATAGCAAATATATGGAGGATATGGGCATCCTTTGCAAGATTTGACTACAGCTCCAAGTAGTTTTTTTTTTCTGTGTGATGAATTCATTACTTGTTATTTAATACGATTGTGTTAGACACTGGTTTTTATGCCAGTGGAATTCTAGAGCAAGCTTTCCACCAAATCAAAATAGTAAAACTGTGACTCTTGTATTAACATTAAACATCACGATACATTAACTAGATATTTGTTAACTTCAAATAAATAGAACATCAAGTATGAACTATTTACTAACTAATCATACAAATAAAACAATTTACTGATTTTGCCGATATGACTTCAAAATAAGCTACAGAGGAAACACTTAAGCATGAAAATGTATCTCGGAAATGGGTACCTTTGAACGTTGTTTCATTTTCCTTGCCTTTGCGGGGCCTTGTATTTAGCACGAAATGTTCCCCAGTCTAAAATACTTGTAAAGAACATCCGTACCCTTCAGCGTGGGAGATCATATTTTTGAACTCAAGATATAAATGCATCAATGAAATCAAATCAAAAAGTTTTCCTGTAATAAGTAAAATTCAATGCAGTTAATTTTTTTTTATCCTTTTCCTCTTGTTAATGATTTTGATGAGCGATAACTACTGGTATTCCGCCGAATATTTTTTTTTTGGATATGTTTCAAAACACCATTTTAGATCGTCATAAAGCATATCTCAGGATAAAACTTATGACGTTTTTGTGAAAGAAGCCCCTAGGTCAAATTTGGTTAAAGTGGAATCATATTTAGAATCAATTTTCCACTCTCATAATTATTCAGTAATAATCGCAACAAAATTTTACTGACATCTAATTTTCTTTGCAACACGACTTGAAAAATAATAGAACCATTTTAACAGGAGCTTGGACTTTGGGTAGTTGTGTCAAACAGCATTGTGACGTAGTATTATATATTATAATATTATATGATACAATATCATGTGATACAATAATATATTATAAAATACAATATCATATTATACAATATTGTATCATAAGATACAATATTACAATATAAAATGATACAATATCATGTCATACATATAGGATCTCTCATGATTTGCGATGGTATATGATTTTTATCCAACGAGTTGTCAGTGTGTTTTCTATCCCCGAGCCTTGGCAAGTGGATAGAAAACACACAACAAGTTGGATAAAAATCATATACCATCGCAAATATGAGATTCTTTTTATCACGTTTTACCACGTATTTTGTTTAACCTTAATCTTTTCTATGAAAATTATAATTGTGAACCGCACAACACATATACTACAAGACGTCAACAACTTTAGGCACGGAAAAAAGTTTCTTAAAGATTAACAAACAAACATTTCATTTCCGAGCATATTTTTATCAACTCATGAAAGAAAAAATTAAAATAAAAATAAAATATTTATTTTGAGCAAATGAAAGGAGATTAAAAGATGTTTATCATGAGAGCAACCATACAAAAAAAAGAGTTCCTAATTTTAATCATTGGGGTATTTTAAAAACGTTCATTAGTTTTACAATTGCGCGCCAACAGATGACTATTTACCCGCTATAAAGTATGATATCAAGGTTTTCGAACGTTAATACTCAATAATATGTTGTTTTTTAACCAGGCATACCATTCATCAGGTACATGACCTCATTTTAGTTTTGTGTGCAGCCTGATTTTACACCCGTCCCTAAAAAAAAATACCATCCATCATCCCGAAATTGTCCCTTAAAATTAAACTTTTGTGTATAGATGCGCCTGCGGTCTGGCATTTTCTTTCATGGTAATTTTGTTCTCATTTTTTTATCATTTATCTTTTATTGCAATCTGAGCAAGGGAAATAACACCGCCTCGGCGATGACACCTGCAGAGCCTCTCTTAAATAGATTTATTAGATTGTTTTCGATTAATACACTGTGGTTAAACTCGACTTGCTACATGCAAGGGGGAGTGTTTCAGAAACTTCTTGTATAAAATTTAGACATTGATTGTACCACATTGTACCACATTGAACCACATTTTACCCCATTGTACCACATGCAGATCTTTACACCCTATAATCAAAAAGGAGAGGAAATACAGTCTAGACTAGAAAAAGGCAGATTTTTAAAGAATGAATTTGCGTACCAAAACACGACTAACTTAAAAATAAAAATTCAATATCTTGTATAGGGATATTTTTTTTTTAATCCCATTAATTTTCAAGCCCCAAGGAAATAATGGGATAGTTAAATAACTTCAGTATACAAGGTGAAATGCTGATTGCATAAGAAAACTTTAACAATCCAGCAACTATTACGTAATCATTAAAAAAAATGTAGGAAAGACCGTACACACTTTTACTTTGTCTAATATAGCCAATTTATCTAAAATAGCATGGTAATGTAATAATCGACTGAAGGTGGTGAAAAATTATTTTAAATGAATAATTTAATGATAATGAGGGGCATGGTTTGAACTGATGATTGCCTCTTAGACCCGTTTTAACAAGAGCTATGACTTTGGGCAGTACCTGTCAAACTCCAATTTGATAACGGTGGGGTTAACTGTCCAGTCATTGGCTAATAAATATAAATACTTTGAACGCAATGACACTTTTCCGACTTCATCCAGGGCTGTATATTTCAGTTGAAACGACGTCAATTTCACACAACAGACCAAATCTTGAAAAAAAAATCTTTCAGATTTTGACAGTGTATGAATATTGATGAGCTTCTCTTAGCGAATCAGAGAGAAGGTATTCAATATTTGACAGCTTGTTTTGATGAGCAAACCAGATAATTACATCCCACCAAAACTTCAAGCTCTTGTTAAAATGGTTTTTGACATTTTTGCTAGCCAACGGTTTTGCCCGAGGGCTTGCCTTAAGGGGAGTAGTTTTTGTCCAGGGCTAACAGATTTTCAGCCAGTGGATGAATGTCATGAAAAACTGCTGTACTGGTTTATATTTTACCATCTAAATGGAACAGTTCAGTGTTAAGAAATTGGTAACCAATAAAATTAAGGAAAACAAAATTTGCATCAATGCTTGCATTAACATTTACTGTGGGGAAAATAGCACATGCTATACCTTATGAATTTCATAGATGTAAACATATATGGACTAAAACATTACCATTGTTGTTTTACCTTCTAAACTTCATATATAAAACACTTTAACAGATGTACAGTAATATTTCTACTGCAGTGGTTCTTAAGCAGAATATTTCCTAAACATAAACCTTTATTTTAGTTACCTTCTCTTCATTTAATTTGGTTTTGAAAGCCTCAAGTCCAAAGGTTTTGTACCAAGTTGATGTACACTTTGTGGATCCAGAGAAAATGTGAGTTAAAAAAACCGCCTTATGTGCAGAAATGCATGAAGAGGATGAATGAATGAAAAAAAACCCAATGTGGACAAGTTTATCTACAAAGCCAAGTATAGCACTTAGCTCAGGTAAGCTAAAAAATACAAAAACTCTCTAAAAACTCCATCAGAGTTTAATTTACTAAACAATGTAGCAACAGTTAATCTGTCTTTGAACCATCAGTATGGTTAATGCGTTCATTAAAATGTTTAATACCATTGTCAGACTTATCACCAAAATATCTAAACTCCTTGCCATCCTGGTTCATCTTATACACCGGATCTACTGTAAAGAACTCCTCATGCAGACTCTTATCTTGCTTGATCTTATCCGTGTGTTTCTTGATGGTGTCTGAATCCATGTCCCACACAGTCTGAGTTTTGGGGGCCACCTGTAACATTTCTAGTTCGTTTCTTGGGGTCACGTTTTTCACTATGACAAACTCTCCGTTGTCGTTAAGACGACTGTGATCTAAGTCCTCCTCGCTTTTCGGAATTCCGTATGGAAACGTGATTGGCGTGATTCTCAGGAGGTGCTTGACTTTCATCAGATGGTTGTTGATACATGGGGTGTTCTTCAGAATCACCGACTTAGGTCCCTTGTGATCAGACTGAAAGATAGCAAAGGCGCACTCTTGTAAATAAACTTAATAGAGCTGATACTGTAGTCTAAATCTGCATTGTATTTATTTGTGATGAGCTAAAAAGAATAATTTACATCTCAATATATCTAACTAACTATAGCTCATAAAACTGATTCATTAGGTCTAACTTACAAGCTCATAAAACTATTTCATTAGGTCTAACTTACAAGCTTACAAAGGTATTTTAATGGGTCTAACTTACTAGCTCATAAAGATATCTGAGTAGCTCTGACTTACCAGCTCTCAATGTAATCTCAATTGATCTAACAATACTAGCTCTGAAAGTGTTCTTAGCAAGTCTAACTTACTTATAGCTCTCAAAGTATTCTTAGCAAGTCTAATTTACTTGGTAGCATAACATATGATTCTAGACCTAACTGACCTCAATTAGAAATCGGACATTCTTTTTTTCAGTGAAAAGACAATGCATGCACAAGTACATGTATGACATATACCGGTATATATTTGAAAATGTAACTTGGGATCACACTATATCCCAGCTGTAGAATTATAGAAAGATGAAGTACTCTTTTAAAACCTTGTTATTTGTGTAATGAAAATAAGGTACAATATCCAACGTAAAAAATTCATTAAAAATATAGCAGTTCACAATGCCATATTGATTTTTATCCACTAATGAGTACCGGTATATTCCTTTTAAGTACAATGAGTTTTTATGTTTTTATGATTCGAAAAATCATTATATATCACAATCCACATTTACCTCCTTACCATAATTTTAAGCATTTTCATAGTAGTACACTCTCAATATATCTTAAAAAGCTAACTGTGTTAGATATTAATTCATATCATTTAATGTTTTTAAAGTCAGTATCGTAATATCCCTTATTCTAATTTCTTTTATACCAACTTTTTATTCCTTCTTTTTCAATGTTTGCTAAGCTTGATACTGCAAAGTGGCGAAAGCCATAAAGCATGTCACAATTGGCATAGATGATTGTGGATAAAAAGGCTTCTCACACAAGGCACTTTTTTGCATGAGAACCAGGTGTTTACACAGGTGAAAATACTAATATTAACATCATCTATATTTCTTAGCAAGAATTGTTTGGTCATTCAACCAAAAAAAAAATGACTTCAGCTGACATAAGACAGTTAGTTTTTAGCCTTCTCAAAACTATAGTTTGGATTTTTTTTAAAGGAAAAATGTCATTATTTGGCATTATTGATTATTTTCAATTCTCAATGAATATGTGAAAGAGTTTAACAACTGTAACTTTCCATATATAGTGAATAAAGATTTTAATAATATGTAATATAATTTAAAGATGTGAACTAAAGAGGCAAGCAGAGTTACTCAGGTTACCCCCTGGTTAAACTTATATTTTCTTTTTAGCAGATTATATTCCAAAGGAAAGAAAAGATGAAAAAAAAACTCACATCGCTTGTGAATCCAAGTGATATGAGCGCTTCCTTCTCACTCTTTGGTCGTCCAAACATGGGTTTGATTTTGGTCACCAGGTGGAGTGGTGATGGTTCGTGCTGCTCGGTTGCCACGTTATTTCTGTAGTTTAACAGTTCTGCTGCCCAAGACATGTCTTCTTTCCTCCTTTTGTTTCTCCTCATTGCCACCTTGTTTCTGAATATGTACCTCACAAATAACTTCTGAGGTAAAAATTGCTCAAACAGCTGACTTGAAACCTACAAGTATTCAATTAACCAGTAAGGCAGAATAAAGTAATACAGAATGACAAAAAATGGCAATACAAATAATTTTAGAATATAAATATCAAATGTACTATCGGCCCGGGGCACAAACCTAAAATAGTAAACTGATTGTTTATGAATTTATCCATGCCAAACAAATGTCAAACTAAATTCACGAATTATTGTTCATATACAATCAGCTGCAGTAAGTACCATGTGTCTTTTGTGTATATTGATAGGTGTAACATAATATCCCTATGCTCTAGGTAAAACTGTTGCAGCCATTTAACTTTTAATGTACATCTGTCACTCTAGCATCTACATGTACCATGACAATAATGGAATCAATCATTTGGTTATACATGCACCTGGTAGATAATAAGGTGTAATAAAAATGCACAACATCCCAATATAAAACATGAGGCTCAGGGGCCACATCACTCACCTGAGCAACAATAGCCATAACTGATCAGAAAAGCTTTAAGACTGTCTTTCTTTTGATATTTCAGTTTTTGAGAATAATATTTTTAAAAGTTTTTCTCTATTTATTCTAATGTAAAAATTTCACCCCCCCCCCCCCCCCCCCCCCCCCCCCACCGGCCATTGTGGACACACTCTATCCCCAGGGATCAAGATTAGAACAAATTTAAATCTTCATTAACTGAGGATGCTTCCACAAAAGTTACAGCTTTTCTGGCCAAATGGCTTTTGACATTGAGAAGATTTTTATTTTTAATTCTCTATGCTGTCTATTCCTATCCAAAATCTTGACGCCATTGTGGTCCCACCCTCCCCCCTTTTTAATTTAGATGTCATTACTTTACTTGCCTCTGAATATCTTTTAGACACCCCACCAGCCCCATAAAGTGAAATGGTGTAATGTGATTTGTTTACAGGTAAAAATGGGGACTCATAGTCCCAACAAGAAATTAACATACTTCACTTTCTGAGGGCGGTTAGGGCGTTAAGGAAACGTTTGAGGCAAGTAAAGTAGTGAAGCAGTAGAAAAATATCTCAGGATTTTTTTGGTATGGAAATATTTACAGAATATATTCCTATATTAGTTTAATAAGAAAAAAAACAAGCACAATTCATTGTGAGTAGTAAGTGTACATTTTTTGTATGGATGGAACTGGAGGTTTTATTACAGTATGTATTTCACTGAAGGTTAACGTCAAAACATGGCTGAGGTAAAATAATTCCCCTTTGAATTTGGGGTGTTTCCACCAGCGACAGGAGCCGATTTTTTTTTTTTTTATGAGATGAAAAACAATGTGTAAGATGTCTGACTATCCCAGTTTTGTATTACATAATAAATAATGAGAGGTCATTTGAATTTTTGATGCATTTTGTTTCCGGAGGTGGGTGAAAAGGCCCGGGCTTGATTCTCAAGCACATTTGTAACTTCGATGTAAACAAAGTCTCATGCCTTGCTGCATGCAGGTGTATTTTTGTAAATTTTCACAAAATTATACAATGTACTTGATTTTGTTGTTTATTTCGATAGGAAGTACGTCATAATATGGAGGTATCCCATACCACCTTAACCTTTTA
Source organism: Magallana nippona (assembly GCA_033439105.1). NCBI lineage: Eukaryota > Metazoa > Mollusca > Bivalvia > Ostreida > Ostreidae > Magallana > Magallana nippona. The sequence goes on along the minus strand of CM065918.1, from coordinate 47,521,521 downwards.
TTCGTAAAAAATCAAAGATTATTTTAACATTTTCTGTAGGTAAAATTCAACAAACATTTATCTCGTCAATATCTATTTCAACATCAGAGTGCATGTTTACATTAAGGCAAGTCCTGCAAACCTTTATTTACCCGTTGTTGAGTTTTGGTTTTAGTAAGGGTGATTTGCATAATTAAATAAAGGTCTAAATGATTGAATATGACAAAAAAATAGATGGCACATCTGAAATTTTAATGTCAGTTATAATTCAAGTAGCTATAATAGATAACCTTTACTTCGTATGATGTCTTCTTTGTATTTTTGTGTTGACTTTGCATGAATTATTTCTTGATCGATCAAAACTAAAGCTACATTGAGAGCACAACTTTACAGACTGACCACACGGCCAGACCTGCAAGTAGTTGTAGATAGATGTACTAAAGTAACCTTCACATGTACCGTACATATAATGTACATCTGGGTTTTTCGTGTGCATGTCACAAAATTTGTGAAAATGTGTAAAATGTGTAACATTTTTAATTTGTGTCAGTCATTTTTTGCAATTTGAAAAGTTTCTTATAGAAAATAATACAGGGTAATATATGATGTGATTTTTGCATATTCAAAAATTTACGATACTGCTTTAAGAAATTTTTTTATTTAATGCTTGTTTAAAGAAATAAACACTTTTAAAGATTTCTCTACTTCAACTTAATATCAATAGTGTATTGTTTATATGTAATAAATCATTGTCCGTTGTATGAAAATCTTTTAAATAAGGGATTTCTAAATTTATTTTAGATAATTATAGCGAGCGCAGCTTGCCGGCGCAAAGCCCCTGCAAGCACTGCGAGCTTTAATGACAAGGCATGGCGAAGAGAAAATCCGGACTACTCCTACCTTTGACATATTGAAAATTTTGTTGTCAGATCCGTACCCACAATTCCATGTACCGGGTAAATTATATATGGCTACCATTGTGAGTATTTTAATATGAATGTCGTTAGGGATGGGACAATCCATCGATGCACTGGTGCATCATGATATTTATTTTGACGATATTTGGATTGATACACTTACCATTAATACAACGATACCTCTGCCAACTTTTTTTATCTTCCAAAAATATTCGAGCTTCATATATTGGCTATTTTTAGTCCACACCTAATATTGAAAGTACAAAGATGGCCACAAACCCGTAAAATGTCGTCCCGGGTTTGCCTACCCATTTTACCAACTTGGAAATCAACAATTAATTCCAAAATATGCATTGTTGTGCAGCAATATTTACAGCGAATTTATATATACCGGTCTGTAATATATTCTGAAAATTTCAATTAGATTGGCTGAGTATAAACAAAGAAAATTGAAAAACATCGATCTGCCCCGGCTTTTATTTTGCCCAGGCCCGGGTTTGCCTACCCATTTTACCCAAAGACTCCACCTGCAGTTCCACGGTCGACTCCCTCAACCCGAATTTCCCTTGGAGATTCAGTTCTGCAGCAACATTTACATGGCTATTTTAATAAGCCTCGCCAAGGTCCTATATAGGACAATCAGACGTAAACTCCTAACCAATTAAGGGCACATTAAATTTTGCTTACAGTAACTACTGAATCTGTTTATAAATCATGCTATGTACAATACAATTTAATTTCAACTCACCTTCTGTAACTGCATGAACACCGCCATTGTGAATAAGTATGGTCATTATGTTGATATCCGGAATAGATATCTTTGGGAAAATACCGATACAAATATTTTTGTTGATAAGCCGCCTTAATAATCAAAATTTAGTCACACAGAACGCAGGAAAATATTTGATGAAACTGAAATTAAGGTGTAACTTTTACGATAATTGTCTCAAAAATTTCCCGGAATATCCTTACAGTTTGAACCAGAAAATAGTTTGTAACTGATAGGTGAGCAAAATGTTTTATATCAAGAAAATATTATAACGTAATTAGAAGCAGTATGTTAACACTGAAGATATATAGAACATGTGTGAAGTTTATTTCTAGTTTGACGTTATGTTGCGCAGGAAAAGAAATACTGTACTCAATTCTCCGACAACACATGTCAAAGAATCACCAAAGGATAAAAAAGCTAATGTTCCGTTAGGCAGCAAAAGAAAAAGTAAAAAGGCTGAAGAGGAGCGTTTGGAAAAACTTGTTTTAGGCGGAGATAGTGATGTGCTACAGACTTTGGAAGAAGTTTCTAAAAAGGCGAGCTTTTTGTACAACAAAATATACTTTGTTCTTAGAATAGAATTGCATGGTTTCAACGGTGTATCAATCAAAAATTAAAATGTACTTGCACTATGTTTTGTATACATTTAATATGTAAACGGTGTGACCGTTGGACCTAGCGCAGATTTAACACAGTACAGTTTGATTTTTTTGTAAAACAAAAAATTATTTGAAACGCACACAGTAGGGTCAGCTTATCTATTTAAATCATAAGCTAAACGTTGCGTGCTCAGTCTACATTATGACATGTCATGTTTCAAACGTAAAATGTAAAAGTTTTGTCTTCGGAAATAGCCGAAGAAAAGTTTTTGATTCCAAGATTTTTTTATTTCTTTTTTCAATTCTTAAAATTTTGCAAGTTGATGAATTGAATTTTTTCTACTTTATTCAGAGTCTAAAAGATCGGTTCCTTGATGTTAATGATTTTATTTTCCATGTAATAATTTGATAAGACATACGTGAAACTGATTGTATTTCTTGATTAAAGTTGTATAATTTGCACAGTCAATAATTTTTATCTTAATTACTTTCAATAAACATTGGATAGGTTTTGATCAAGTTTTGGGACAAAAAACATCGACAAGCGGCAGTCATTTAATGATCGAGTTAACATTTTTTTTTGCAAAATGGCAACCAATATATGGTGGTACCCAGGGCAATCGCAACTTTTCGGGCCTTTCCAGCAGAGCTTGGAAAAATACCTCGAATGTATTAACATTACCGGATGTTAGAATTTTATACAAAATGGAGTCACTTCCCTTTAAAATAAGTATCTGCTAGACAGCCTTGTATGTCTGTGGTACAGTAAAACACGGTTATAGTGAACATGCTTATAGAGAATTGACACTTACAGCGAAGTGATTTTCATTCCCTGTGACTTTATTACATGTTTTAAACTTGACGGATATAACAAATTACGCTAATAGCGAAGTAAAATAGCCTGTCCCTGTGACTTCGTTATAAGCATGTTCTACTGTATATTTAAGGATATATCATTGACTTTAATGAAGTCTAGCTCATTTCTCAACAGATTGTAAAATGGGTTGTATTCATATCAAGTTTTATAAAAAAGGGGGGTTGTCATGGACGCCTATGTAATACATTCGAGGTGTTTTTCCGAGCTTTGCCGGAAAGGCCGGAGAGGTTGCGATTGCGCCCAGGGCTGGAAGAAAATTTTTTGGCCCTTAGTACCACTGATTCAACTCTCAGTTTTCATTGATTTTCTTATATATATGTGTTACCATTTAGCCTCACTTCGCAAGGCGGCTTTGCCTGTCTCTCACTGTGCTCGGTATTAATACCAGTGTTTACCTCAGCCTTTTGTGCTCTTTTTTTTAAAGCTTTTCACAGAGTAGTTTACGCTTCAATAAAACTTGATACTGAATGTCAACTTAAAAATGCCAAAGGTATGTTTAATTCTATTAGTTCTATACACCTTTAGGTAGAAAATGAATCCCTGTCTAAAAAGAAGCGTCTACCACCGAAGAAAAAAATCCCAGTATGGAATGATGATGATGATGTCAGGGGAAGGTATAAACTTGATAACTTGCTGAAATTTGAAGAAGAAAAATCTTAATTTAATTCCCTTTTTCATTCAAGTAAATTGCAAATAACATGTTCTCATTGTCAAATATATTGGAAATACATGTATCATGTTGATAAAGGTGAAATTCTTTTGAATATATAACAACAACACTGTATTCTTGAAAAAAGTTGTTATTTCAAATATAAAGAGTATATATTGCTTTAAAAATGTTGTCTTTCATTATTCAGTGTTCAAATCACAAAGGAAAGAAGATACGACTTAATCAGAAGAGGAGACGAAAGTAAAATAAAAACAGACCAGTACACCTCGAGACTGAAGACAGAGTATGCAACCCAAAGACTTTTAAAGATTTGAACAATTTATGGAATCCAAGTATTTTCACATAAAATCTTCTGTAGTGTTTGAGGACAAGTAATTCTGATTTCTTTTCTATGTGCATAGATTTGAGAAGGTATCTGCTGCTCCAAATTGGGCAAAGTTGCCATCTGAGAAAGTCCAATCATCTGATGGTATGTCTATGTGGTATCAGCTTTTTAAAGGGACCTAGACGACTTGAGATTAAAATTTTAATTTTGATTTTTATGTATAAAATGGTTTACTTGGGCACTTTGAATGATTCACCAAAATTTGAATGTTAGAAGTCAAGTTACAAGCGAGATACAGAGGAAAGAAGTCATTGTTGTGTCAACAAAGCTCAAGTCTTATGTTTCTATACAAATAATGTAAAGTAAAGAGAGTACTATTTATTTGACAAAATAACTTGTGGCAAACAAGATAAAACTGATTCAATGTGTTCATGAACTACTTTATACGGAAGCGTATTAGGGCCACAGCAGTATTTTTTATTAATTTATTATAACAAATTATCAATTTGTTTTAACAAATTATTAATTTGTTATAACAGATTATCAATTTGTTAAAAAAAATTACTAATTTGTTATGACAAGTTATCAGTTTGTTTATAACGAATAAGTACCGGTAATTTGTTATAACAGATTAAACAAATTAGTAATTTGTTATAACAGATTATCAATTTGTTATAACAGATTATCAATTCGTTTAATTTGTTATAACATATTATCAATTTGTTAAAACAAATTATTAATATTAGCAACAACAATAAGCTACATTAGATTGAAACTTGTACCAATTTAACACATACATGTATGTAAACAATAATAGGACTCGAGCTTTGTTTACAAAACAAAGAATTCTAACCTCTGTAACTCGCTTGTATCTCAATATTTGACTTTCAAATTTTGACAAAACATTAAAAACATCCATATTGACCGTTCTGGACATTGCAGATGGAGAAAATTTTTTTTCAAAATTTGAGCTCAAATCATGTCTAAGTCCCTTTAAAATCTATTGAAGACTTATTCAAAATAGAAATGATTACCGTACAATACCATTTATCTGTGTATGTTCACATTGGTTATGGATGATGCCAAATTATCATTCTCTTTGTTAAAAAAATACAGTGTTTTTATCAATAATTTGATTGCCATATTCTGCAAAATATATTTTTGTTTGAGAGAGGGATCTAATTTTTTTTTAATTTCAGATGACAGCGATGTTGATGATTTATTACAGAAAACAGGGAACTATCTAGTAACATCATCCTCATTACCAAAAGGTCTAATTGACCTCAAACAGTGTACTGATGCCAACAAAGAACAACCCTCAGAAGTGAGGAGTCTGCATAAAAAAATTGTTTTACTAATCTTATTTTATTAGCTCACCTGAGCTGAAAGCTTAAGTGAGCTTTTCTGATTACTTTTTGTCCGGCGTCTGTCTGTAAAATTTTTACATTTTCGACTTCTTCTCCAGAACCACTGACCCAATTTCAACCAAACTTGGCACAAAGCATCGTGGGTACAGATGATTCAAATTGTTAAAATGAAGAGCCACGCCCTTTTTCAAGGGGAGATAATTTAGAATTATTGAAAATTTGTTGATTTTTAAAAAAATTCTTCTCAAAAACCATTTGACCAGAAAAGCTGAAACTTGTATTGAAGCATCTTTAGGTAGGGAAGATTCAAATTTGTTCAGATCATGATCCCCAGGGGTAGGGTGAGGCCACAGTGGAGGGTGTAATTTTTACATAGGAATATATTGAGAAAAATCTTTAAAAATTCTCTTCTAAAAACCATTTGCCTAAAAAGCTGTAACTTTAGTGAAAGCAACCTCAGATAGTGTAGATTCAAATTCGTCAAAATCATAATCTTCAGTGGTTGGGTGGGGCCACATTTGGTGGGGGGGGGGGGGGGGGGTGTCCAATTTTAAAGGATTTTTTTTTAGATTATTCTCAAAAACTCAAATGCTATGATATATTGTATTACTTATATGAAAGCATTTTGAGATATTGTTAATTCTTTAAAATTGTTTAGACTTTTGCCTCTGCACAATTCTTGGGCCCCACATTGGGTTCAAAGTTTGATGTAGGTTTATATCCCATATATAAACATTTTTTAAGATCTTCTTGAGAACTGCAATGCTCAATATGTGATAGGACTATAAAATCATCCTGCTTCATTAGAGGCTCAATGAAAAAAATAAAAATATCTGTAGAAAAATTTGAAAATCATTTAAGACTTGATCTATTCTACTACATTGTCCTGATATTTTGCATATGACTCCATAAAGCTGATTAACCTTATGACTATTGTTGCTCAGGTGAGCGATGTGGCCCATGGGCCTCTTGTTTTCTTTTCCTTTTCAAAGAGAGAGAGAGAGAGTAATAATTATATTTGTTTTACATGTTTCTAACTGAGATATACTTTGATAAATTCTATAAGGTAAATGTCCTGTTTTTCGGAGGAAATGTAGAAATTTTATAAAGAAAAATTATGATGATTGATTATTGTGGCAACCAAGATAAGCATATGTAAAGTAGTTTTTTCCCCTTCCTTTTAGTAACTTATATCATAGTTAAGATGAATGAAAATAAATAAAAAAATTACTGACAATATTTAGGATATACATGTACATGTATTACCCATATATAAACTGGGTTTTTAATACTGAAATGTTTGAAAAGAAATAGCAGTTTATCTGTGTTCATTTTGTAGATATATTATGGAAGTAATCCATGTGTATTTTATATTCCAGAGTAAACTGAAATCAGTGGAGTTCCACCCAACAGCTCAGGTTATTCTCACTGCTGGGATGAATTATACATTGAGTCTGTTTCAGGTAACATGCACCTAAAAATGATTTGTTTTATGGAGTTTTATACTTGAAATCAAAAGCATGTTATTTAACTGGTTTTATGCCAAAAACTCTCAAAAATCTAATTGAAGTAATGTAATATACTGGTACTCAAAAATATTTCTCCATTTTGACCTTGCAGGTTGATGGGAAGCTTAACCCCAAGATCCAAAGTGTGTTCCTTGATGGATTCCCGATTCACACAGCTCATTTTAGCTCAGATGGTCTGGAAGTTATCATGGGGTCAAGATTCAAAAACTTTCAATATTATGACATGATGGCTGGGAAAATTGTAAATGTTCCAAAGATTAAAGGTTTGCTTTCTTAGCATTTAATTCACTTTAATTTTAAATTGTTTACTGATACTTGCATCCCAAAATGAGGGATTGTTTTTCTATGCATGTTCTGTGAACAACAGCATTAAATTATGGATTTTGAGGAAGGTACTGATATTGTATTAGTATGTAGAGCTAAAGAATTTGAAATCACAAAATCTTAGAATGAAATGATATGTATTTTGTTATGCATTTCTAATTATTGATTATGCTAGATTTGGATATCTTCATTATGGCATTCGATTTACTGGATGCCTACTTTTCCCATTGTATGTAGATCTCTTTGAGGTACATTGTATTATAATACATGTTTCTCTATAATAGAGTACATCAACTTTGAAACATTTTGCATTGTGATTTAAGGTTTAGAGGAGAAAATGATGAAAAAATTTAAGGTTTCACCAGATGGTAGATTTATAGTATTTCTTGGAAAAAATGGAGGAATGCATCTCCTATCTGCAAAGGTAAGATTGAAAATATATTCCCTTTTAGTTCAGCCAGCTGAATTGAATGTTCTTTTGTCATTGATGTTTTTTTCTTACGGCTTTAAAAACTGAATATTGTAATTTTTAATACCGGTACTGCACAACAAAAAATGATGCATTCAAATAATTTAAAATCTTAAATTCCTCAGTCCAAGGAATGGATTCACACTCTCAGTATGAATGGGGAAGTAAAAGACATAGCATTTTCTAAAGATGGACAACGAATGTACTCCCACGGAGGTAGGCCATTATTAAGTACCCCAAGTGATTTGATTGATGACATCCCAGTTTACAGGTATGCAATAATTCCAGCAATTATTGGCAATGTTAAATTTTGCAGCAACTTTTAGTTCTGAATTACTGTACTAGTACATTTATCTGAAAAAAAAAATTTAAAAATCGGGAGAGGGCTACATTATTGCAGCTATAGTACATTATCGATGAAATTCTTCCAAGACTACAGTTGTTTCATCAGTATTCGTGGAGCACCAAATTTGTGTGTTTTGATTGACCGATCATCAAAAACAAATGTCCATCAATGTAAATCATCATGTACAAAAACAGTGGATTTCACAAAAAATGTCACACATTGATGCCCACAAACATTGATGAAACCATTTATTATTATTTGTAATCTTGGCAGTCAATAGGATCTTTTGGAGCCAACTTTGACATTATCAGAATTCATGGTAGCTCAGTTTGGTACCCTGCTACCAAAAATGTACACCTTCACTGAATTATCACTGAATTATAAAACACAATCTGGATATATTCAAGCAATTAATTTAGAACCCAAAAAATTTGATTCCCATTTTTGAACCAGTAAATATTTTGTAATACCACATAGATAAAAATTGGCCCCCATTAATTACCAGTACATTTGTTTGTTATTAATTTCCACAGTATTACAGTATATTCAATTTGGGGTTCCGTCTTTTTGTTCCACTTGATTACGTATACACTGTATACCTTTAATGATACCGGTATATAGGATTTATATACCAGGTACCTACACAGTAGAAAGAGGATACTGACTGGAATGATTGCTCATTTATTACTTAAAATATTATATTCAAGTTCAAGTATAGGTATGCATTGAGTTTTACATGTACATCTGATTGTTTGATTTTGATATATGATTTATATACCGGGTATATTTATTTTCAGTTGAAGGGGATGTGTACGTCTGGGATTTAGATAGAAGAGACTGTATACACCGCTTCTATGATGAAGGTTGTACAAAAGGAACATCTATATCATTGTCTCCAAATGGCCAATACCTGGCTTGTGGGTTAGTCAAGAAGTTAAATTTTGAAGCTGGTATCTCAATACACTGAGCATCTATTAACTATAACAGGAACTACAATGTATATCATAAATGTATATGTAGCCATGCTTTTCTGTGCCATTTGACTAATAATCAGCATTGATATACAACTTGTTGTTGGAATTTTTCAGGTCTTACAGTGGTGTTGTGAATATTTATGATACCCAGACGATACTGAGCTCCAGGTCCCCCACCCCAGTGAAAGCTATCATGAATCTGACCACACCCTGTACCAATGCACTGTTCAACTGCTCATCAGAGATTCTAGCAATATCATCCTTTTATGCAGAGAAAGCTGTTAAACTTGTAAGATTTCCTTTATTTGTTCTCAGCTGTACATCCTTTCTTCTTTCATGTTGTGTTTTGTGGCTTTAATTATCTTATGTTAGTCCATTTTATAACACCTTTCTAAGGTAATTACTTATAATACTACAGTCAAACTTTGTCATCCCGAACTAGATTGGACAGTTTAAAAACTTCGAGATATCCGAGTATTCAAGATATCGAAGATAAAATACTTAAAAAATGAGTGGTTGGGACTTACAAATCACTTCGACATATCCATTGTATTCGAGATATCAGTGTTCGAGATATCAAGTTCAACTGTATATAAATTTCTGTTGGGCCTGCTGTGAAGCTACACAAACGAGACTTGCATTGTGATGATGATTTTATTTTACTCAGGTACATGTTCCTTCAATGACTGTATTTTCCAACTTTCCTGAGAGAAAAGTAGATAGTTTGAGAATTCCAACCTGTATGGATTTTTCTCTGAACAGTGGTTATTTCTCAATAGGGACACACAGAGGCTCTGCCCTTCTTTACAGGTTAGTAGATGATAGTCCTTAAAGGGGCACGGTCACAATTTTGTCAAAAATAATTTTTCCGATTTTAATGTTTACAGTGCTTCAGTAAGGCATTTTTAATAGACAACCAAAATTTGAGTGTCATTTGTTGAGTTATAAGCGAGTTACAGAGCTTACAGTTCTATGCTATGTAAACAAAGCTTTTGTTTACATTTTGAATGTTGAATTGAAAATTCCAGTTTTAGACCTAAAATGAATATGTTAAACGTTAGGAACTTTATTTATGCTTGAAATGAATAAGAAGATAGACAGATCAGCTTGAAAAATATTTTTTTACAGGTATATTGAACCTATGTAAACAAAAACAGGGCACGAGCCTTGTTTACATGACAAAGAATTGTGAGCCCTATATCTTGCATATAAATCTATGACTGACTCTTAAATTTCATTTGATCATTAGAAATGCATTCCTAAAGCATTGTAAATAATAAAAACAGAAAAATAGAATTGGACCAAAATCATGACCATGCCCCTTTAAACTACAGGTATAGACTTTGAATGATAGATAAAGAATTTGCTGTAAAAGTGGGTTTTTTTTTATCTGTGTTGATTGAGCTCAAAAATTTACATGGAGTGAACCCAGCATGTACTTGAAGTTACATGTACATGTAGCTTATAGTACGCCAACCAGAAGTGGACCCACAGTAAGCCTTTCAGACCTCTTCCTGGACTCACTAGGTGCAAGTCAGTACTGTTTGAAGAGAAAGTGTTAAAAATGTCCCATCAGTTAGTTAATTGTTACGAGTAATTTGTTGTGTATTATGTGGATTTCACAGGTCTCGAACTTTATTTCAGGGTGCAGCACTATGGTAATTATTGATGGAGTTTCCAATGGATGTTGAAAATGTTTTACCAGCAGCTGGATGCAATTTTATCACAGCATTGTCTTGGAGCCTGGACAACATGGATATCCCGCTGTATGAACAGTTTCAAGCTTATAGGATCAATAAACATATGATCTGTATGCCGCAAGTGATTTTAAGTGAGAGAAAATGTACTGGGTTTTAAAATTTAGAGACAATTTACATTTTTGTGGAGTATGACACTTGAATTTTGAATGTTATATTGTTTTGTAGATAATACTGAGGTTAAAACAAATTCCAGTAGTTTTGTGTTTAAAAATCAAGCCTCAGTTATGTCGCACACATTTACTTGTATAGCGTATTTTTCATTGCTATTGTCATCATTGCTCATACCTAGCATTTTGACAGCTGTAAAATATGTACCACTTAGTGTATCATTTTGTGTAGAGGATGGGGACTTTCTCCCAATTCTTGAGGACTTTGTATTTAAAAGGGTCACACCCTGAAAATGTAAATGTTGGACCTTCACATCATGAACTCATATTTGTCCACACCAATATACACAGACATGCCATCTATTGCAATTCTCCATTGTTAAATTTGCTTTTATGCCTTTCAACTCCCAAATTATGATTCTGCACTAAATATGCAGTATCAAATTAGAAACAATTTTTGTATAGTGACTGCATACAATTAAAACAGTTATGTTCATGGATATACATTTATAATTTACATCTACATGTATATTATTTAGATATATGTTGTTTGAGTTTGTGACTAACAAACAAATCAACCATATATACAGGCTAGCATTCATCTCTTTTGATTGGGATCTTTTTGACATGTATTACCATTACCTACTGTGGTCTCTCTTCTCCAACAATAGGTTATAGAAGCGAGACCGACCGTGGGTTTCCGACGATGATGCATAACCAGCTTTTGACTCTTTTTACTATACAACAGGTTTCTATATTGCATTGTTGTTCAATCAAACATAGACATTTACGCTGTATTTGTAGATCAAAATGCATTTTATTCCAAATGAATAATACAATATACATTGCATGAGAAAAATCACACAAATCTTTAGCAATGAAAATGAAAGTCTCTCTCATACTCAGAAGAAAACTTTATGTACATGTAATTGTTGCAGCACTACAAATGGATGAATTTGAAGTTTTCTCAACGTACAAATCGCACCCCCATTCACACATCTACTTCTTTTAAAAATGATAATTGAGGTAGCTTATAAAGGGTTTGCACTGATAATTATTATGTTTCTATATTTGTATCAAAACAATTACTGGTTGCATGTATTGGCAAATTAAATAAGAGAAGTAAAATTCAATTCATTGGGTGATATTTTGTTTTTTATTTAAAAAAAAAATAAAAGTTAAGTTTCACTTTAAATAAAAGTTTAAAAACTTTATTTATTTTAATACATGTACTTCAATTACAAATTTAGAGAAAAACAAAATCAGTTCCAATATTCCCTATAAATTAATTATAATTTTTCTTGTACGCAGCTTTTCAACAAGTGTAAGTGATTTGATGAAACATGGTATACAATGTTCCTTTAGTACAATTAAACTTGCTCTGTATTCATAATTATGCATTCAAATTTTTCATACCGCCATACATGTAAATAATACATAATGGAATGCACACTGAACTGCTTGCTTAAAATAACCATAAGAATTGTGCCAAGGTTTGGTATGTGATAAAAAGAAAACGCCCCAAGAATAGTGGGATAAAGTCTAAAGTTGCATCTGAAAAATCACTCCAATGTTCTATAATGACAAGGCAATAGTTCGGTTAGAGAATTGGATTATTTTTCTTGTGCTTGAACAATGTTAGTGAAACCAACTAAACAACATCAATGGGTTCTTTACTTGTTGTAAAACAACACAAATATTATTGACTCCCAATTCAATTTATTGCATGACTATGGAAGGGTTTATAATGACCGGTCAACCACACCACACAGCTTGATTGATTAGGTACCGACGTTCACCCAAGTTTAAAATAGGGTGGGGCTTCAGTGATATAGGTACACTTCAAAATCTGGATAAAATTAAAGGATTCCAATTTCTAAAATAATGTAATATTAACAGGGGAAAATATAATAAAAATGAACTTGATTAAATTCAAAGAGTACCGGTACTAAATATCTTGAAACTACTGGCAAGTTAAGTTAATTGTTTTTAGCATAAAAATACAACATCAATGATGAAAAACTATGGAATGTTAATTCTGTCTTAAGGTTGTTTATGTTTTTTTTTAAACGTAAATCATGGATCCATTCAACATACCGGTATTCAAGTTATTTCAGAATGTTATATGTCATAATTTTTACACTCCCCTGCCCCCCATTAGAAAATCGGAACATTGTATGCACTGAAACCAGAAGCAAATTATTAATATACAATATATACCAGTACTATTGTAGTACCACACCAACAATTGCTGAGCAGAGTACTTTTCTAAAAAGATAAATGCTTGATATGTGTATAAATGATCCTATAAATGCAACTTTATTGCAGTGTCATGGAATGTTAATTTGGTCTGATATATACAGCACATTAAAAGTGTATACAAATTGGCATACAGTGTTGAATTCTTAACATCCATTTACAATATGCTAAAGTGGGAAATATTTGTAAAACAAAAACATTTTAACTTAAGGACCAAAGAGCCAAGAATAAGGGAGATAACTCCCACAGGACTTAAAATGACTGTTATTCTTTTTATGCAGTTGTCAAAAGGTGTTTTTTGTCAAATTTTGTCCTACTGTAAATGCTAGAATTGTATGCATTTAGATTTTCATCCAAAATATATTCTTTATCCAATCATGAAAATTTTCAAACAGCTTATTAACAACTGTACTCCCCTAAAAGAAGTGTGGGGTCATTATCCCCTGAGAAAAAGTTTACATAAACAAAGCAATAGTATAATCTTTTAGTACTACTCACTAAATGATATTTAGTGCCTGTATATTACCTGTATATTTTACCTGGGCTGATCACAGTACCTGAATCAGCCTCTGGTTTTACTGAACTGAGAACAATTCTGAGCTGTCACAAACACACTTTGTATGTCATCAAAGCATACTAATATTATATCTACATTAACATCCAAACAGCTGTTGGATCATTAATATAAACAGATTAAATAGGTGCTGCAATGGAATTAATAAACTATATATATATTAACAACTAAGACCATATTGTTTGGTTTAGCAGAACAATGGCAGTGCTCTCGACAATATCTGACCGCTGATATCAACAGGCATTTACAGAGGCATGCAAAGGAAAACTTTGCTTGGAGAGTTGATATAGTCACCAATACATAAAAGTTTACAGAATAGAAATGCATTTTAAAATTATACCATCATGTACATGTGAACAGTATCATAAAATTCAACATACTAAAACAGGCTAATTACTAAGTAGGTCATTTTGATTGTACTGTAGTTATTAATGACAACAACTTTAATCTGGGACATGCTTTCTTGCAAAACCTGACAATAGTATACCTCAATTATTTTGATAACTTCATGTACCTTGTATACATAAGACTTTTAAAAGCAAGAAAACATAATGAAAAAAAGAATGAACTCATTACATACATGTACATGTATAGATATGTTACCAAGCACTCTATCACAAAATCAGAAGCATTTAAATAGTATTACCGACACTCATCCACTCATACAGTTGCATTGTTTAAACTATTGCTTATTCTGCAAGATGAACCATAGTGGTGCAAGATAGTTTCAGCGAAAGAAAAAATTACCAAATTGGTATGAAGAGTCTATTCTAAGATATAATAAATCAGATCAACACAGCAAAAAAAAAAACAAGTTGTGTTGACCTGACAGTATGGCAAAGCTGATGGAGACAGGCTTTCACATCAAGGAGTCTGTTCCTGCTGGCATATCTAGACCTACATCAGTCTGGCCGGAATATAGGAACCTTGGGGATGAATTCTATTAAAAGTACCTGAAAGATAATTAAACAGAGTGAAGGTTTTGTGAACGGATTTTACTGGTATTAATTGCTGGATAAATTACTGAATAAACATGGGTGGATGCTTGATTTCAATTTGTAGTGATAACTTCATCAGAAGCATAATAATAAGAATTGAAAATTGATGACAATAGTCAGAGGTAAAAAGGGAAATGGTAATGTCCATTTTCTGAAATGTTGGTTTTAATACTGAAATAGCAACTCACATATTCCATCATACTACTAGAATCACAGCGTTGTTTACTTAACTTCCACCTCAGTCCAAGCTACAAGTATATCATCAAAACTGAAAACTGTACTCTCCACAAAGAATGCCATTACATACTATAAATACATGTACTGATATGTACATATTCAAAACAGTCCTTCAACTTTAATATTTATTTTTAACAAGCTTTTAAAAAGAACAGAGGAATGATTTTAAAGATTTTTATCTATAAAAAAAACATGTACACAATATACCGGTACGTAAGACTTTTCTATCCAGAGTTTACATACCTTATTATATAAATGGCTGTTTTCCCAATCTAATATTTTCTCTATAGTATGTTTGGTCTACAAAACAAATGGCCATACATGTAATAAATAAAATATGGCAGTAAAATTTAAACTCTGCATTGATATAACAAAAATATTACTGGTATATCCTGTTTTTTAACTCTTGAAAAAATACTTCCATGAATTTTTTATCTTTAATAATGGATGCAAGTCTCTACGTGGTTTTTTTTATGGCGACTTACTCGTTTACTGAGACAGACAACTGGCCACATGGAGCAACCTAAGGTACAACAACAACATATACAGCCGCAGAACAACCATTTGATGTTCACGGGCAGGGCCTTCTTCAGCATACTGTTCAGACGTGATATTGTAGCTTTATATTCCTCAGGAGCAACCTGTCAATGTAACAAATGCATTGATTAACAAAATCAGAGAAAATTGCATGTGTATTTTAAAAAGGGAGATAAACAAATGTTGACATTTTGTCCCATCAGAAAATTTGTTCAGTGTTTTGTGATAACTAAATTATTTTATATTTTGTATTAGATTATAAGAGGTAGCTATAACAGTACATGTGACAGTACATACAGTTTAATATAATAAATGAAACAAAAAACAAGTATATTATTTTAAATTAAATTAAAAAAGACTCATTTCTCTGTACCTTTGCTGCCAAGCCTGATGGAAATTCTGTGTCAAATCTGTTACTGAGGCCAAATCTAAAGAAAAATAATTAATGTGTATTAAGCTTTTGTTGATCATTGATGGATTCTCTCTCAAAATTAAACTTACAGTAAATGATTTTAAAGGGGGCCTGATATTTCCCTCCAAAGATGAAGTTTAAAGGTATTGTTAACAAATGCATACTTTACACAGACAAGGGATTTTAATCTAGTATACCAGACTATCAGCTGTTGACTTGCATTAAGACAAAACCATTACATGATCATGTGTCACCATTGATCTTAACCGAGGGCTGTTTGATAGCCATCACACTGTAGAGTCTTATTGGAAAAAAATCTATGAATAATTTATTCTACATGGTTGTGTATATACTACATGTACATGTATATAACTTCTGGTCAATGTTTCAATTACACATTTTTTTTCATTGATACCATATAGAATGAGCAAAATTAAACCTTTGTTTGAACCTACAAAGCCACTATTAACCTCAACCCCTACAGTGCTGTGTGTTTATAAGCACTCTCTATGCCGCAGTAATGTTCTATGAAATCCTTTTTAAAAATAAAAGCATTTTTCCAAATTAATTAACTTCACTGCTCCTTGAAAGCTCTCACATGTCTTTGCTAACCCTTGCTTCACTTATCTATCTTTAAGTGCCACACTAATAATGCCATATTGTTACCCCAACCACTTGTATGATGCAAATTGTAAATACTGTTAAGGTTCCTAAGAGATTAGTCAGAGATGTTATTTCTCGTGAACATGAATTATTTCCCTTTGAAGAGTCAAGCTTGGGTAACGTTAACATCTGGTGATTATTTTCCTTATTGCTCCACAAATCAAAAATTTATGACTGAAAAATATTTGGTTTGTTACCAAAAGAATCCAGGAGGATAATGTGGAGTGTGCTGATAAAGGGAAGTAATTCTAATTATTAATAAGGTGAAATGAGAGTCACGTACAAAAATAGATACACTAAATTGAAAATTACAGAAATTTTCCATACTAGTTTAATAATTTCAGTCTACTCTGGATATATTGAAATTCAAGGGTCACACTATTCAATAATCAAAATTCAAAATAATCAAAATCAGAGAACAAAATTTTTAAATTCCAATTGAATATAAATATATAACCTGAACCACCCCTGTTATTCATAGCATCTGAACAATCCATGAGAGCATGCTCATGTCTCATGTCAAACATCACACTCTTATCACTGGTAGAAGGATCTCTCAATATTAATGTATATGTTCCATAGATATTGTTTTATAGGTGATGACTATACATGCAGTTATTGACTTGGTATCATGGCAATTTATGATTTGTTGGACATGCATGATGACACAAATGCTGAAAAGGCTGAAGGCAAAGTACCATTTCTGTCTGAATGTCCAATAAATCATATGTTGCCCAAATCTAAGTCAATTTAAACAACTATTTTGTTATACCCTTCACTACAGATGCAAGTATAATTTCAAGAAGCAATCAGCCATTCATGTTTACAACTGCCCTTTGGCTTTTCCCGTTCTGATGAGATCGGATGAACATTAATTGGTTATGACATAGTAGTCCAACAATTTTTATGTTGGACCAGCAGACCTGTCAACATCAAATTGGTTAGACTATAGTTGTATCAACATCATTTTGTTCGACTTTTAGGTAGAAAAAATCATAGTAGTCCAACAATTTTTATGTTGGACCAGCAGACCTGTCAACATCAAATTGGTTAGACTATAGTTGAATCAACATCATTTTGTTCGACTTTTAGGTAGTAAAAATCATATAGAAAACTATTTATAAGGGTAACTATAATATATAATAATAACACTTCATTTTATTCTTGCTTTTGATGAGATCCATAAACTTACAGATCTGCAAGCAGGATATGCTTTGAATAGTATTGAACACCTTACTATATGGTACATATCTATAGTCTGTCCCAAGATATTCATGCAGCATATTTGGCCGATTTTGAATAAAAATACACATACCTGTGAAAGAAGTGCAATTGAAATTGATGAAAGGTAAAATTTCTAAGATATTTTCATTAACACATTATCAATTTTCACTCATAAAAGTTCACAGGAACGAAAACAGATTTCTTACGGAGATTTTTATAATGGGGGATGCTTACATCTTTTCTCCATTTGGAAGTCACTCGGAATTTTTCAACATTATCATCTGGGTCTGCTTCAATACAAAATCCCCGTAGACATCACATTTTTTAGCCATGTATTGAAACATGATCAGATAGATGGGGCTTTTCAATGGAGAAATCTTGGAAATTTTTCATACTTTTGAATGAACATTGTTTGAACCCTGAGGTATTTATAAATATCGAGTAATTAAGCAAAATGTGAATCCAGGATATCTTGGGACAGAGTATAAATAAATATGCAGTCATCATGCATCCATAACAAAGGTTGTTGGAGAATTTCAACATTAAATGTTACCGTAATGAAAGAAATTATCAGTTGTGCAGATTATTTGATTTCAATTCAATTCAAAAATCGAGACTGGGTATTTACTTTCAATTCGAATTTATTTTTAAAATATTGAAAGACCAAAGAAGTCTTCCTGCTGAAGCTCATGCAGTTCCTTTTTATTCAAAGAGAAAGTAAGCGGTATAGAAATTAATGAGGGTGTCAATGCTTGAGAAAAAAATCCAATCAATCCCCCTAAAATCCACCACTGTACACCATTGACTAGTATTTGAGTTCCCTGTTCATAGTCTTTGTTTACCTTGCTCCTTATTCTGTTGTTAACATTTCGTTGTAATAATAAAACAGTAACCAAGATATCTTACATTGTGACATTTCCAGCACCTCTGATTATTATAGGATCCGGTAAATTTATTGTGTAATCTTGAACTGATGCTGAATCTGATATCTCCTCGACCCCTTCTTCGTATATTATGTCAAACGAATCTGCCATTGTTGTTTTCCTGTCGAAGGGGAATTTGGAGGTATAGAATAGGCTATTTTTCATATGCTATAACCAGGCACTATAACCAGGATGTGCGCATGCGTGAACCAACTTTCTATCGGGATCGGTAAATGTTTGGGAGGAAATTCGAAAGCTATTTGGAGGAACTTCGAACTGATATATGTGCAATTTAAAAATTACAGGAAAATGCGATTTTAACATTAAATGTTCATTAAAAGTGATAAAAATGTTATGTACATTAGATTTTACACCAAAAAGTTAAATAAATAATTCAGAGAACAAAAAAAAAGCAATTTTATAGGAAAACAACAGGCATTTAATTAGCATCGGAGGGGGGTGGAGTGGGGCAGGGACAGGGGGACGGGACTGCCCCCCCCCCCCCCCCCCAGTGCACGTTTTCTGGCAGCAAACATTTTCTTGAATTTACTTATAAAAAAGTGAATTAACATAGAGGTCCCCCCCCCCCCCCAATGTTTTTGGGTACCATGTAAAAATTGAAATGAAAGGGAGGAAATAAACTGTGAAATTGAAGTTAAAGGTACATTTAGCCCCCCTACCCCCACGGATTAGGATTTTCAATTTTTTAAAAAGAATTTCTGGGTTGTTTTTTTTTGTTTTGTTTTGTTTTGTTTTTTGCAGGTCAAGATTGGATTTTATGTAATCCAATATTACCTAGTGCATTGTGCCATTTGCCAGGTTATACAAACACTTTAGTCCATAATAAATTTTAAAAAATCCAAGTCTAGGAGAGGGAGAGAGGAAAAATCTATTTTGATTTTCTTTTTCTCAAAAGCTATTTTGGGGGATAATATTAAGGGTAAACATGTCACTGACCCCTTGTAGATCTATCAATCACCCATCACTAGAGTCTGTGTGCCCATCCCCTGGGTCTGTACAACCATAACCAGAGCCAGTATACCCATCACCAGGGTCCCAATACCTATCACCAGGGTCAGAGTTCGTATCACCAGGGTCTGTTTGGCCATCACCAGGGTCTGTACACTCATAACCAGGGTCAGTATACCTATCACAAAGGTCTCTATACCTATCACCAGGGTCAGAGTACGCATCACCAGAGTCACCCGGGTCTGTACACCCATAACCAGGGCCAGTATACCCATCACCAGGGTCTCAATACCTAACAGCAGGGTCAGATTCGTATCATAAGGGTCTGTATGACCTTCACCAGGGTCTGTACACCCATAACCAGGGCCATTATACCCATCACCAGGGTCTCAATACCTATCACCAGGGTCAGAGTTCGTATCACCAGGGTCTGTATGGCCATCACCAGGGTCTGTACACCCATAACCAGGGCCAGAATACCCATCACCAGGGTCTCAATACCTATCACCAGGGTCAGAGTTCGTATCACCAGGGTCTGTTTGGCCATCACCAGGGTCTGACAACCATAACCAGGGTCAGAATACCCATCACCAGGATCTCAATACCTATCACCAGGGTCAGAGTTCGTATCACCAGGCTCTGTATGACTATCACCAGGATCTGTACACCCATAACCAGGGCCAGTTTACCCATCACCAGGGTCTCAATACCTATCGCCAGGGTCAGATTCGTATCATAAGGGTCTGTATGACCATCACCAGGGTCTGTACACCCATAACCAGGGCCAGTATACCCATCACCAGGGTCTCAATACCTATCACCCGGATCAATGTTCGTATCACCAGGGTCTGTATGACCATCACCTGGGTCTGTACACCCATAACCAGGGCCATTATACCCATCACCAGGGTCCTAATACCTATCACCAGGGTCAGAGTTCGTATCAGCAGGGTCTGTATGGCCATCACCAGGGTCTGTACACTCATAACCAGGGTCAGTATACCTATCACAAAGGTCTCTATACCTATCACCAGGGTCAGAGTACGTATCACCAGAGTCACCCGGGTCTGTACACCCATAACCAGGGCCAGAATACCCATCACCAGGGTCTCAATACCTAACAGCAGGGTCAGATTCGTATCATAAGGGTCTGTATGACCTTCACCAGGGTCTGTACACCCATAACCAGGGTCAGAATACCCATCACCAGGATCTCAATACCTATCACCAGGGTCAGAGTTCGTATCACCAGGGTCTGCATGACCATCACCAGGGTCTGTATACCCATAACCAGGGCCAGTTTACCCATCACCAGGGTCTCAATACCTATCGCCAGGGTCAGATTCGCATCATAAGGGTCTGTATGGCCATCACCAGGGTCTGACAACCATAACCAGGGTCAGAATACCCATCACCAGGGTCTCAATACCTATCACCAGGGTCAGAGTTCGTATCACCAGGGTCTGTATGACCATCACCAGGGTCTGTACACCCATAACCAGGGCCAGTTTACCTATCACCAGGGTCTCAATACCTATCGCCAGGGTCAGATTCGTATCATAAGGGTCTGTATGACCATCACCAGGGTCTGTACACCCATAACCAGGGCCAGTATACCCATCACCAGGGTCTCAATACCTATCACCCGGATCAATGTTCGTATCACCAGGGTCTGTATGACCATCACCTGGGTCTGTACACACATAACCAGGGCCATTATACCCATCACCAGGGTCCTAATACCTATCACCAGGGTCAGAGTTCGTATCACCAGGGTCTGTTTGGCCATCACCAGGGTCTGTACACTCATAACCAGGGTCAGTATACCTATCACAAAGGTCTCTATACCTATCACCAGGGTCAGAGTACGTATCACCAGAGTCACCCGGGTCTGTACACCCATAACCAGGGCCAGTATACCCATCACCAGGGTCTCAATACCTATCACCAGGGTCAGAGTTCGTATCACCAGGGTCTGTATGGCTATCATCTGGGTCTGTACACCTATAACCAAGGCCAGTATACCCACCCCTAGGGTCTCAATACCTGTCACCAGTGTCAGAGTACGTATCACCAGACTCTGTGTGCATATCACCAGAGTCTGTATACCCATAACCAGAATCAGTAAACGTATCACTAGGGTCTGTAAGCCTATCACAAGGGTCACTATACCCATCACTAGAATTTGTGTGCCTTTCACAAAGGTCTGTACACCCATAGCCAGGGCCAGTATACCCATCACCAGGGTCAGTAAATCTATTACCAGGGTCAGAGTACATATTCAGAAACTCTGTGTATCCATCACCAGGGTCTGTAAATCTGTCAGCAGTGTCATAATACCCATTATTAGTGTCTGTGTGCCCATCACAGGTGTCTGTTTGCCCATAACCAGGGCCAGTATACTCATCACCAGGGTCTCAGTACCTAATACCAGTGTCAGAGTTCGTATCACCAGGGTCTGTATGACCATCACCAGGGTCTGTACACCCATAACCAGGGCCAGTTTACCTATCACCAGGGTCTCAATACCTATCGCCAGGGTCAGATTCGTATCATATTACCAAGGTCTGCGTGCCCATCACTAGGGTCAGAATACGTATCACCAGAACGGTAAACCTATGACTTTGGTCATCATACCTATCACTAGTGTCCGTGTTCGTAGTACTAGGGTCTGTGTGCACTTTACCATGGTCTATATATCCTTAACCAGGGTCATTTTACCCATCTCCAGGTTCTTAATAACTATCACCAGGGAGTGTACGCATCACTAGGGTCTATGTGCCCATCATCAGGGTCAGTATACCTATTACAACAGTCAGTGCACTTATCAACAGGGTTTGTACATCATATACCTTGGTTAGTAGACTTTCATCATGATCTTTACACTTATTACCTATTACTTATCACCAGAATCAGTTTACCTAACGTCCGGGTCAGAATACATATCACTATGCCCATCATCAGGATCAGTATATCTATCACATAGCTCTGTGTGCCCATCACTGAGGTCTAAATACGTATCACAAGAGTCTGCAAATCTATCACAAGGGGCAGTATATTCATCACTAGAGTCTGTGTGCCCATCACCATAGTATGTATGCCCATAGCCAGGGCCAGTATATACCTATCAACAGGGCCAGAGTTCGTATCACGAGGGTCTGTATGTCCATCACCAGGGTCTGTACACCCATAACCAGGGCCAGTATACCCATTACCAGGGTCTCAATAACTATCACCAGGGACAGTGTACGCATCACGAGGGTCTGTGTGCCCATTCTTAAGGTCAGTATACCTATCATAAGAGTCTGTGTCACCGGTACATCTATCACATTCTCTATCACCAGGGTCAGTATACCTATCGACAGAGTTCTTGTACGTATCACAAGGGTTTGTGACCCATCGTCCCTGGTGATAGGTACTAAGACCTTGATGATGGGTATACTGACTGTAGTTGTGGGTACACTGACTCTGGTTATGGGTATACAGATCATAGTGATGGACACACAGACCCTGGTGATACAAACACTGACCCTAGTAATATGTATACTGACCACGGTGATAGGTTTACAGTTCTGGTGATACGTACTCTGACCCTGGTAATGGGTATACTGACCCTGATGTTAGGCACACAGACCCCACACAGGTACTGAGACCCTGGACGGGTATACTGACCCTGGTTATTGGTGTTGGAACCATTGTGATTGGCACACAAACTCTAGTGATGGGTGTAATGACCCTGGTGATAGGTTTACAGACCCTAGTGATACGTTTACTGACCCTGGTTATGTGTGTACTGACCCTGGTAATATGCACATACCTTGGTGTTACGTACACACAGACACTAATGATAGGTATAATGACCCTGTTAATAGATTTACAGACCGTGGTGATACGTATTAAGACCCTGGATATGGGTACAGAGAGCTTGGTGATATGTACTGGTGATGGATTTACAGACCGTTGTGATACAAACGCTGACCCTGGTTATATGTATACAGACCCTGGTGATGAGGACACAGACTCTAGTGATACATACTCTGACCCTGGTGATAGGTATTGAGACCCTGGTGATGGGTAAACTGGCCCTGGTTATTGGTGTACAGATCCTGGTGATAGTCATACAGGCCCTGGTGATACGACATCTGACCCTGGTGATAGGTATTGAGACCCTGGTGATGGGTATACTTGCCCTGGTTATGGGTGTACAGACCCTGGTGATGGCCATAAAGACCCTGGTGATACGAACTCTGACCCTGGTGATAGGTATTGAGACCCTGGTGATGGGTAAACTGGCCCTGGTTATGGGTGTACTGATCCTGGTGATAGTCATACAGTCCCTGGTGATACGAACTCTGACCCTGGTGATAGGTATTGAGACCCTGGTGATGGGTAAACTGGCCCTTGTTATGGGTGTACAGATCCTGGTGATAGTCATACAGAGCCTGGTGATACGAACTCTGACCCTGGTGATAGGTATTGAGACCCTGGTGATGAGTATTCTGGCCCTGGTTATGGGTGTACACACCCGGGTGATATGCACACAGACTCTGGTGATACAAACTCTGACCCTGGTGATAGGTATTGAGACCCTGGTGATGGGTATACTGGCCCTGGTTATGGGTGTACAGACCCGGGTGATGGCCATACAAACCCATGTGATACGAACTCTGACCCTGGTGATAGGTATTAAGACCCTGGTGATGGGTATTCTGGCCCTGGTTATAGGTGTACAGATCCTGGTGATGGTCATACAGACCCTGGTGATACGAACTCTGACCCTGCTGTTAGGTATTGAGACCCTGGGGATGGGTATACTGACCCTTGTTATGGTTGTCAGACCCTGGTGATGGCCATACAGACCCTGGTGATACGAACTCTGACCCTGGTGATAGGTATTGAGACCCTGGTGATGGGTATACTGGCCCTGGTTATGGGTGTACAGACCCGGGTGACTCTGGTGATACGTACTCTGACCCTGATGATAGGTATAGAGACCTTTGTGATAGGTATACTGACCCTGGTTATGAGTGTACAGACCCTGGTGATGGCCAAACAGACCCTGGTGATACGAACTCTGACCCTGGTGATAGGTATTGAGACCCTGGTGATGGGTATTCTGGCCCTGGTTATGGGTGTACAGACCCTGGTGATGGCCATACAGACCCTGGTGATACGAACATTGATCCGGATGATAGGTATTGAGACCCTGGTGATGGGTATAATGGCCCTGGTTATGGGTGTACAGACCCTGGTGAAGGTCATACAGACCCTTATGATACGAATCTGACCCTGCTGTTAGGTATTGAGACCCTGGTGATGGGTATACTGGCCCTGGTTATGGGTGTACAGACCCGGGTGACTCTGGTGATGCGTACTCTGACCCTGGTGATAGGTATAGAGACCTTTGTGATAGGTATACTGACCCTGGTTATGAGTGTACAGACCCTGGTGATGGCCAAACAGACCCTGGTGATACGAACTCTGACCCTGGTGATAGGTATTGGGACCCTGGTGATGGGTATACTGGCTCTGGTTATGGTTGTACAGACCCAGGGGATGGGCACACAGACTCTAGTGATGGGTGATTGATAGATCTACAAGGGGTCAGTGACATGTTTACCCTTAATATTATCCCCCAAAATAGCTTTTGAGAAAAAGAAAATCAAAATAGATTTTTCCTCTCTCCCTCTCCTAGACTTGGATTTTTTAAAATTTATTATGGACTAAAGTGTTTGTATAACCTGGCAAATGGCACAATGCACTAGGTAATATTGGATTACATAAAATCCAATCTTGACCTGCAAAAAACAAAACAAAACAAAAAAAAAAAACAACCCAGAAATTTTTTTTTAAAAAATTGAAAATCCTAATCCGTGGGGGTAGGGGGGCTAAATGTACCTTTAACTTCAATTTCACAGTTTATTTCCTCCCTTTCATTTCAATTTTTACATGGTACCCAAAAACATTGGGGGGGGGGGGGGGGGGGGGACCTCTATGTTAATTCACTTTTTTATAAGTAAATTCAAGAAAATGTTTGCTGCCAGAAAACGTGCACTGGGGGGGGGGGGGGGCAGTCCCGTCCCCCTGTCCCTGCCCCACTCCACCCCCCTCCGATGCTAATTAAATGCCTGTTGTTTTCCTATAAAATTGCTTTTTTTTTGTTCTCTGAATTATTTATTTAACTTTTTGGTGTAAAATCTAATGTACATAACATTTTTATCACTTTTAATGAACATTTAATGTTAAAATCGCATTTTCCTGTAATTTTTAAATTGCACATATATCAGTTCGAAGTTCCTCCAAATAGCTTTCGAATTTCCTCCCAAACATTTACCGATCCCGATAGAAAGTTGGTTCACGCATGCGCACATCCTGGTTATAGTGCCTGGTTATAGCATATGAAAAATAGCCTATTCTATACCTCGAATTTGAGTTGATGACGCAAACATTAGCGTGAAATTAAAGGGAGCTAAATCTTCAAAAACTTATGGTTGCTGAAATCCAAACTGAACTTTTTATATCTCTGTTTTAAACATACAGAGTATAAACTATATAAAGACGTTAGGGTCGAGCAAGCTGGCGATATATTCAAGTAAACTTTTCTTAAGAAGGTTTCCGAATAATTTTACGTATTAGTTAGCTTAATCCAAAATGGCTGCGCCCATGAAAGTTTGCAGATTTCGATCTTGTGCTATATATTCGAGAATTAAGTCAAAGCCAAAGCATTCTCATTCATACAAACACTGCAGGTATGTACCTCAAAGGAATCCGATTTAATCAATCTATTATAAACCTACAGTTTGTGAGGTTTATACCCAGATGCACCGAAACAGTGCGATACTGCAGTAGGGTTTCACCAAAAGTTGTTATTTATATTATCTATTTCAATATAGATTTACCATATTTGTGACAGAGACACTTTTTGCCTCTGCTGGGGTTTGAACCCGGGTCCTCTGGCATGCCAGTTCAGCACTCTACCGATCGAGCTAAAGGGTTAACCCACTAGCCAGAGCTAGTAGGAATGTCATATACCTGACTCTACCACATTGTCCCCCTCCAAGGAAAGAGTCGTCCTCGACTCTTCCGGAGTGCCAACACCTATGGGGCAAAGTACTGAAGACAATCTCTCTCACCCGCCAGAGAATACCCAGGTCCCAACGTGCTCTGGCATGCCAGTCTAGCACTCTACCGATCAAGCTAAAGGGTTAACCCACTAGCCAGAGCTAGTAGGAATGCCATATACCTGACTCTACCACATATTTATTGCAAAAATTTTAAAAATCCATTTTTGCACTGTAAAATTGGCTGTTTTAATTCATTAGGGTAAAGGTTCCAACCTACTGGATTGAGACTTGCCTTCAATATCTAAGGGTTCTATAAGTAAAGTTTAATATGTGTATGTAGGGTAACCCGAATTACCGAAATGACAGTATTTACTGAAATGACACCTGAAATTTCAGGAATGACACTAAAATCTACAGAATTGACACCTAATGTTTATTAAAAAATTGTTTTTCACCACAAATATACTAAATTATAACCATTAAGGTCTTCATTAGTAAATAATTTGTACATGTATATATAACTGCAAGATAGAAAATGGTTGGATAGTTTAATTGGACCCTCTGATATTGTAAAAACTGCAATTAAAATTCCTCTTTAATTGCTATACATATCATTAATTAGAAATTTCTAATTTATATTGATTTTTCTTTTCAACAGTTTATTTTATTAAAGTAATATATCATTATTGTCGTTGGAAGAGATATCGTTCGACTTTCAATTAATATGATATTACAACTTAGATTTTTATTTTTGTTTGGTTATGAAGCATTTACCTGAAAGAGATAAACGAATAATATAATACATGTATATCCCATTTTAATGCATTTAAATTGTCATTTCTGTAGATTTTAGTGACATTCTGGTAATTTCAGGTGTCATTTCTGTAAATCCTGTCATTTCGGTAATTCGATGTACCGGTGTATATATATTTCATAAGTACACACATAGTATTCCTCACATTGTATGCCTATTTCCTACTGTTGATCATCATAAGTACTTTAAATTGCAAAATGTATTCTAATCACATTGCCTTTTTTTCCTCTTTTTTAGACAAAACAGCACTCAAGAGAACTGGAAAGGTGTGATAGGTCTAGAAATTCATGCACAAATAAACACAAAAAGTAAATTATTCTCAGCATCGTCTACTGCCTTTGGTGCCCCTACAAATACTCAAGTGTCCATCTTTGATGCTGCCTTGCCCGGAACACTTCCGGTAATCGGCTTACTAACTTGATGAAAAAGATTGTTGATTGCCAATTTTTATTTTTAATGAAAATCAGTTTATCATGAAGGGTGCTATTTACTCTTCTTTAAAGCCTAAAGTCATATTTCTGATGCACTCACATGTGCCTTAAATTTTTTTGCATTGATCCAAATGTCATTGACAAATTCACACTCAAATTCTATCAAGCATATCAATTGTCTACTGAATAACTTAAAATTTGACAGACATATAATCATCACAAATTGTCCAACAAGTTGTTGGTTGTGAAAATAATCATCTTCTGGTAATTGATATTAATGACAAAACTTTGGAGAGCATAATGCCAAATGTACATGTAGTTGGTGTATGTGTTATTCAATTTGATTAAGCCTACATCTAGTTATAATGACTTTAATTTTTGTGGGCTCATAATATATGTTATTGTAATTATGTAAAAGCATAATTTTAACTTTGAGGGGCTCATAAAATGTATCAGCACCACCTTCACTTTGGTGTGCTCGTTGAATGTAACAGAATAATAAATTTTACATAATAGTACATCATTAACTTTGTGATGATCGTAAAAGTATTTTTGGTAATACAACAGTATCCTATCATATATGCAAAATATGCAGACTTTTTTTAACTAGCTAATGAAAAATATTTTTTCAGGTCCTAAATGGAGATTGTGTTAGAGCAGGTGTGAAAACTGCCATTGCTTTAAACAGCAAGATAAACAAAGTTTCCAAATTTGACAGAAAGCATTACTTTTATGCTGATCTGCCAGTAAGTATAGTTAATGCACTGATAGTAATACACAATAGCCTTAACAGAAAACCATAAAACTTTATGTACAAGCAATGAATTGGTTTGAAAATTTGCGCATTTTTAATTTTTTTTTTTAGCAAGGTTACCAAATAACACAGCAGAGACAGCCATTAGCAGTGGGAGGAGAAGTAGAGTACATTCTGATTGACCAGAATAATAGGTATGTCACAAAAACTGCCAGGATCACACAGTTACAGCTGGAGCAGGACAGTGGGCGGAGCTTGCATGATGAGGAGGGAGGGCAAAGTCTGATTGACCTCAACAGGGCAGGTACAGATGTACTGTATAGAGGGTTATTTTCGCTCAGTGTTATTTTTGCCTGTTTACGCTTGCAAACGGTTTTGCCCAGTGTTGAAGTCGCCGAGACATAGTTTAAGATAGATACTATTTCTTTGATAAACACAGCAATTTGAAAATTGTGTTACATTCGCCCAGTTTTGAATTTGCCCACTGATAACGAGGGCGAAAGGTGCGAAAATAAAACGGGGGCGAATATTTCCCTGTATACAGTAATAATTTTATTTTAGGACATGCTTGATCAGGACAAACTCTACATCTACAATATCTCGAAATTCTCATTGGATATAAAAATTAATTACTGTCATATTACCACTATTAAATACATATAGTTTAATCTACAGTAATAGATTTATCAGTTGAGTCATATAGCATTCGTGTCTGTTGAACATGTAAAAATGAAAGAAAGATGGGCCACTTATGAATTGTTACGAATGTATCATGTGAATTATTTAATGCAGGAGTAGAAAATGAGCAGTTTGATTTAATTTTGATATTATCTATAATATTATCTTTGTCTGTTGCAGGGATTGGATTGATGGAGATTGTCACAGAACCTGATTTTGAGAATGGCATTGATTGTAGTTCATTTGTGCGTGAAGTGCAGTTGATGATGAGACAACTTCAAGTTTGTCTTGGTAGCTTCAGGGGTGTGTATACTTTTAACCATCACACCCTTCAAAGGAAACTTTCTAAATAATGGTTTGTTTGTGATACACATGATCTCTAATTTTAGGATCTCCTGTAGTTTTGAGATTGGATAATATTTTTGTAAGAGAAGTTTTGTATTATTGTTGTCAGCCTTTGTGATACATGGGCGTGATGTCTAGATAAATATTGAGGCAAATTTGAGATAAATACACTATTTTTTTTATTTACCACATTATTTTTATGTATTAAATAAGTCACTGCTGTAATATAGATAGATGCAGCCACTTTTGGCCAACATTAATTTTACAAAGCAATTTACAATTTGAACATGTTTTCTTGGTTATTTTATTATTCACGACATTTCCTGTTCCTTTTTTACAGAGGGTGCTTTGCGTGTAGATGCTAATATTTCAGTTCACCGACCCAGTGAGCCCCTAGGAGTCAGATCTGAAGTTAAAAATTTGGGGAGTCTTAAAGACCTCAGAAATGCTGTGGGTAAGAATGAAATGTAATTTATACTCAGGAGAAGTATTTAATTGACTCATACCCTATTTTTCTTGAATGTATACACCTGCCAACATATTCTAATTATCGTTTTTTTATTTGCAGACTATGAAATTAAGAGACAAAAAAGTGTTTTAAAAAATGGGGGAACTGTTATAAATGAGACTCGGACATTTGATTCAGAGTCTGGGTAAGGCCTTCTATGAGCACTATTCAATGGATATGATATACCTGGCCTCAGGATCATGAAGCAATATCAGACTTAAGTCAAAATTTCAATAAGTTATAAAATAATTGTTTATCATAAAATGACAATTGAAATTTGTAATTAACAATGTTATATCAAGACACTTTTAATAGCACATTAATTTTGTCAGTGTATTCAATCAAGTGACTTAAAAGACAGTGTACAAGTTTTGACTTAAGTCTAAGTTTGCTTCATGATCTTACGACCTCTGTTTATGATTCTTCCATCTGCTAAACTCTAGATTTGCTCTTCTAGGAAAACTATTCCAATGAGAGATAAAGAGAGACTTCAGGACTATAGATTTATGCCAGAGCCAAACTTACCTCCTCTTTATTTATATGACAATTCGACAGCTACTCAATCAAGAGATAAAAATACAACAA
This sequence comes from Magallana nippona, assembly GCA_033439105.1. Classification (NCBI taxonomy): domain Eukaryota; kingdom Metazoa; phylum Mollusca; class Bivalvia; order Ostreida; family Ostreidae; genus Magallana; species Magallana nippona. The sequence goes on along the minus strand of CM065918.1, from coordinate 47,490,531 downwards.
ATATTGATGAGGAAATACAGAATATGCCTCCCCTACCTAGAGATGTCAGGAATAAGCTGATAAATGACTACAACCTGTCCCTGAGAAATATTTACGTCCTAGTGGTAATTTATTAATATCTATAAAGCCCTTTAAATACTTCTTATCTCTTATGTGTGATATTTTACCTTATCATATTGTTAACTTTGATTTCTCTTTTTCCTACTTGTAGAATGAAGACAAAGGGGTCACTTTTTTTAATGAAGTTATGAAACATTCAAAAAGTCCTCCAAATTTCATTGCAAATTTTATTGTCAATGACTTATTGGGGGTATACAATGCTAATGACATAAAGATTCGGAATAGGTATGTCTGATTTTAAAGAGTTTTCCTGTTATCTTTGTTTAAATGCTTTCAGTATTTTTACTTTTTATCATACATCTGGGGGGTTTTTTTTTGCATGTCACAAAATTTGTGAAAATGGGGTAAATATGTAACCTTTTTTATTTGCATCAATCATTTTCTTTTTACAATTAAAAATCATTCCCACAAACACTACCGAATAAAATTTTGGTGTATTGTATTTTTTTCTGACATGAAAGTGATTGCGAAAAATTAGCTTATCTACTTGTTAAAAGATGTGTTTAATACCTGTACAAATGGATGTGCAACACATGTCTCCTAGTGCTGCACCGCATGACACATGTACCGGTATATTGTAAAATACAATAAGAATTGTGGTGTTGTTTCAGTCCAATATCACCAGATATACTGGCTGAGATAGTAGATATTAAAGAAAGTGGATATTCAACAGTGGCATTTTGCTCTCAGGTAAATTCCATTATTTATAACTGGTCAACTTGTTGAATCCGATTTAATTAATACCTAGCAACGTTTTGAAACATGTATACAAGTATCTTATTGCCATTTAAAGATGATGTTTTATTTTTAAATCTTGTTTGTTTACAAAGTTAATGAAGAATCCTTTTTAACAGAGAGAATTATAAAATTATATGATTACCAACTCCTAAAAAAATCTATTTCAGCTGGTAGAATTGTACCTAACACAAGACATTACAGACAGACCGAAGACTGTGGTGGATAACAATGGCTGGCAGCAGATTGTGGACACTGAAACCCTGAAGCCTGTCTGTGTCAAAATCCTGGAGAAGAACCCCAAGCTGGTGTGTAAAACTCCATTATTAGGGCCCCGCTCTGTGGGCGACCTATAGAGATCAGTATGTCTGTCAATCTGTTTGTCTGTCCATCCATCCGAGATCACTTGTTTGAAGCATATCTTCTCTCCCTTTCAACCAATAGGACTCAAACTTAATCCACGAAAGAGTGAGTGCCCTTAGGTGAAGGGTGTGCAGTGACTTTGACCAAGTTTCTAGGTCTAAGGCTAAGGTCATAGCAGAAGTATGTGAAAAATCCTTGTCCAGATCATATATTCTCTTTCCTTGGTCCAATCTGGCTCATACTTCACTCACAGAGTGCCTTTGGTCAAAGGCACTCTGTGCACTGACTTTGAATGAAGTTTCTAGGTCAAGGGTCAAAGTCATATCAAACCACGCAAAAAAAAAAAATTCAGAGCATATATAATCTCCCCTTAGGTCATAGAAGATCTCATTAAAATTCATTTTATACCATAATTTATATTCCATTGGCTTAATTTTGCTCAGATTAAAACAAAAGAATGCCTTTAGGTAAGAGATAATGAGCTTGAATTAAAGTTCTATGCTAACTGGAAAATTTGTAAGTCGATCATAGGTTAAGGTCAAAGCAAAATATCTGAAATGCTTTTCATCCTAATGTCCATTAAGCAGGGCCCTTAATGATGGTCACCATCTCAATGATGTCCAGTGTACACTTCATTATGAGATCCTAATTAAGGTGGTATGGGACACCTCCATATTGTGACATACTTTCTATTGAAATAAACAATACTAGATGCTGTCATTAGACAGTAATACCTGCACCAAGTGTTTGCCTCTAAATAACACTCTCTTGTACCAGTTTTAGTCAAAAAGAAGGCGACATGCAATATGTTGCAATTAAATGATCTTTGTCTGAAGTTACGTACACAACAGAGGTGTACAGGTTGCATCGGGTACTAGTTTTACCCAGCTCTTTGGTTAGATGGGTTTCACGTGGTGTACATGCATATGTTTTCTTGATATGCAGAATAGGATTAATTAATTAATTGCTAATTGGATTATCATTTTGATGTTGACCAATATAGGTAAGTATAATACATGTATAAGCGCAATATTATGAGACACCGGTATACAAAACAGTTAAGTTTTACTTTCACTTTCTAAAATGTGATCTCCCTTTGCCAGCATACTGTATCATCATCTTTATTTAGATAAGCTTATCTACAGTTTCTGTCATTTTAATTGCAGAATTTTTTTCATTTTATGAGTTATAATAGGGAGGAAGGGGAAGGGGCCTTAACCGTTCCCCATCCCCAGGATGTGGGGATTAGATATACATTTTTAGTGAGAATGAAGGCATGCTGCAGCTTTTTTTCCATTATACCCCATACCCCATCATCATACACCAGTAATAGAAAAAGAGTTAATGACTAATTTTCTTTGATTTTAAATTGCTTATTCTTTTTTGTCAAAGATATGTGGTATGTCAAGATTTATGACTTATGAAAATTTGTGCATTTTAATCCTGATTGTTAACATACATGTATAATTATATATTTAAAAAATACATGTGATAATATACTAGGGATCATGCAATCAATTGCAGAATTGCCAATCGGTTATTTATAACTCATTTTGACTGATTAATTTGTTAATCTTTTGAAAATAAAGACATTTCTAAATACATGTATAACATATTATCAATATTTTTTGTAGATTGATTTTGTAACTATTTAGGGCCCCACTCTGCAGATGCCCTATAGTGATCATTCTGTCCAATTCTGCTGATCATGTCAAGATACATTTAAGACAAATTGGCCCCTGCCCCTTGGGTCATTCCCCCACCCCCCGGAGTTGTTTTTAAACAACCCTCCTCCTCTGAAATAGGAAATTATAATACATTTTAATAACTGTTGAGATCCCCACTCCTAGACCATATTTATTCTTCCTCCTTGTGTCATTGCACATCAATTGGTACATGTATATAGGTTATGCCCCCTTTGAGATGCCCAGTGACTTTCCAGAGTTGGAACTAATCAAGTAACCTATCTTATTCATATGTAGTGTAATTCCTAGCCCTAGCCCAATGTTGATCCTGCTTTGTTTTTTACAGCAAGCTCTAGGTTTTTGTTGACTGACTTTACAATTTCTACAATGACATTTAACATTTTGTTTATCTTTAAGATTAAAAGCAATTTCCAAAATCTCTTTATGTACATCTGACATTATACAGAAAAATACGAATCAAGAAATGATTTTGCTACTGTAAAAATGTTAGAAGCGACTCTGAATCTATAAGACACCCCAAAACATTTTACAAGAGATGATTTGTCTACTGCTGAAAATGTAAAAGGAGTTCGAGGAAGAAGGTTTTTTGTCAAAAAACGTCATTTTTTACCAATTATTTGACCCCCAGGACTACCAGAGAATTTTTTAAACTTTTTTACAAAACAACATGACACCCCAAATCATACTCCATGAGTTCAGTTTGCTGGTTTATAAGATGTAAGAGCAGTTTGAGAAAGTAAAACGTGACAGACGGACGGACGGAACAGGGTAACAACAATATACCCGAACTTTCTTTAGAAAGTGCGGGTATAAAAATCAAGTATAGTTTCATACTTTATTTCTTTCCCAAAATTGTTACCTAACAGTGTAGCGCAATGGGTTAGAGCGTTAATTATGAATCTCTTTAGTCATGAGTTCGAATCCCACTGGGGCTTTCATAGTTTTTACCACACTAAAAATTTTTTAAACATAAATTTTGGTCAAATATTGCAAAATTTGAAAACTATTAACCGGTAGGGTATATTGATTATAATGTATTTTATCCACATTAATATTGACACTGAGGTGGCCCATACCACCTTAAGCCCATGATTGTTCAGTAGTTCTAGTATATCACCAATTTACGACCGATTTAAATTGTTATGATCTGTTCATTTGGAAGTTTTTGATATTGAGCATTTATCAAATTATTCAACAAAATAAATCTTTTCCATTATAAAGAAAAACTGTTTTACAGGTGAAAAAATATTGTAAAGGAAAAGAAGACAAAGCTTTGAGTTCTCTGCTGACGAAAGCATTGAACGAAACCCAGATGAAGGGACACCCTGTATTGATGAAAAAGATATTTACTGAACTACTAGAGGAGAAAAAACAAATAAAGTGATATTTACAGAACAGACACCCTGTATTAATGAAAAAGATATTTACTGAACTACTAGAGGAGGAAAAACAGAAATAAAGTGATATTTACAGAACATACTGGAAGAGACAAAATCAAAATATATTTGAAGAACTTCTGCAGGTGAAATAATATAGATATATTGTAAACTGGTTGTGAAATCTGGGATCAGAATTAAGAAAATCATGCTTAACCTTCAAAGATTTGTTTTGTGTTCCAGCAATTGGAAAAAGTGTCAGATTTAAAAAAAGAAAACAAAAATAAATTCTGTTTGTTTAGAAACCATTTCTAGAAAAACTTCAAATTGTTACAATTGTACATTTACTAGATTTACTGATTACATGGATACAACAATCTGAAATGTGTTTAATATCATAAAAAGAATTTCATTACAATGGTACATGTGCCTGATTTATTGAGGGAGTACATATCCCTTACAAACAACCGGACCGTCCTTGTGTAGGCAGACACAGGGCCACACACACATCTGTACCACCGACCCTTTCTGCCTGAAGGGTTTGAATAAAGATGTGTTTATCTTCTGTCCCTTCTCCGGGTATTCCAGATACATGGGCGGATCCTGCACAGCCATCAAGAAACTATACTCCACGCACCTGTCGACGTACTTTTCCATTCGTGGCTTCATTGGAATCTTACTAAAGTGTTCTTTATACACATGGCTTTTGAACATCTAAGGAAGGAAAACACATGTCATTTCAAACAAAACCATAAATATAGGAAAATACTAAGAATGGAGGTGGTCAAAATACTGTCATATTGTTTTATATTTATTGACCAGAGGTTATTTACAACCAGGGGTTATATACAATATTAAATCTTGAAAGTAGTGTTGTAAATTTTGAATTACATTACAAAATTTCATAATACGACAACCAGTTGACGGTGTAAACAATAAAATGCGCCCAATTCCTAGACACACCTCATCGGATAACGCTAACGACCCTCCAACTATCCGTTGATAAATAAAAACTGTCTCCGCTGCCATTAAAAAGCTATCACGATCAACGTACGAAGCATATATACGGATTTCATACCTGTACATATGATTTTCGAGCATGTTCCGTACAAGCAACGGTTAGCTTGCGGATTCACCGTTTGTATCGTATATGACAAATGCACATCACATTAGAAACTGAAGAAACGGTTTTCAAACGGTTAGTACCGTAGACTTTCGTTTGTGTTTTGGTGTCCAGATACTAGCATCCGTGTTATCCTTTTCAGCTTTTAATTGTCCGACTGTGACTCGAATCCAGTAGGGATCCGGTCATGTCCAGGAAAAGTGGGATGCGTTCCGTACAAAATGCCTGCCATGGAACGCACTTCTGCTGTATTTGCAAACGAAGAGACTGAAAATTTTGCCATCCGCTGAACGATCGTTAGCGTTTTCCAGTGAGGTGTATCTGAAGAAACAAGCGTTACAGAATTATTTAAGTATTTACAATCTTTGAGTTTACACCCTTTTAGTGTTGGTTCATGTTACAGAATCAACCACTGACTCTGTTGCAGATTCCAGGGACGTATAACACGGATATTTTTTCCTGCAATGCTTGATACCTTCATATCCGTATTGATTAAACCACTGCAAACGCTCTACCATATTAAGTCTTAACACAAATGAAGCCAACCAGAAGAGAAAGCTGTCGTAAAGGGGCAATGGGGGTGTCTTCTCGAAGACAAAACTGATAGGATAGAACTTAGACGGACGTTGCAACTATAGTTGATCGCAATAAGTTTTAGAGCCATATAATACTCTTGATTTTTTTTGGAGCCAACAGTACATCGTACAGACCTCCAAAAGAGCCGGAACAGAGGCAGTAGCGCACGCCTTCCTGGCATCGACCATATATCTGTTGAGGCCCACAAACGCCGATATGTCTTCTGGGTTTCTGTGAACTTGCAGGTAATTTTCCTTAAAATAGAAAGGAACGTTTATCATAGTTTTTCATGAATGGTAGTAAATTGACGGTAAATACCAACAAATTGATTAAAATTATAATTCAGTACATTTTAAAGCTGACTGTTAGATTATCAATTACATGTAGATATTTGGGTAGATACCAATAATTAAAACATTTCTGTAACGTCTTCTTTTGTTTAACCGAGTCCAGTAAATCTTGTTGTCCTACAACCCTCCAATAAGTTATCTGTCGCTGTCCGATAAGTTTCTACTTATAAGACAGCTACAGGTGACACACTGGACTGCTACAGATGTTTGGGATAAACACAAAATCACGGAAACACAATAGGAGATATAAAAAAAAAACACAACTACTGATTCCTCCAATCTCACGGGGATTTTTCGGCTGTCACGTGCAAACTGCACAGAATATCCGTGAGAATTGAATTTACAGATTCAAAAACAAAGAGAAAATTCTAGCAAAATCAAAATAATCTATTGCACGAATTTTAAAAGCATAAATTCACTCAGTTGGAAGTCTCGGTTGTCGTCCTTTTGTATGAAATTGAATCGGAAAATAATCTTAAATGAAAACGGAAATTCTTATATCTGTGAATCAAAATCTTAATCCAACAGAATCACACCACCCTCTACCGCTGTTTGTACAAAAAGGACTAAACCAATGTGCGGCAATTTCGAAATATGATATGTTCACCTATGCGCATGATTTCTCATGACGCAATGTGGACTAAAAGGACCAACGTAAAAACTCTTTGTCAATCCAAACATGACTGTGTGTCCTGACAAGTGTTCTTTATTCAATATTTAGTTTATTTACGTACCCAAACGCAAAATGATCTGTTTTTTGGCCCAATACTTATTGTTAACTTATTGGATAGTGCCAGGTAAATGAAATGCAGAACGATTGTAAAAACTGCAGTTGTAAGCCACCATGCGCTGTGCCCCTTAGAATGGCATCATGACATAATTGTGAATGGATCAAAGTACGTTCTATGAGTTGTTGGCTAGAATAGCACAGCTCTGTCCTAATTTTGTCGAATTTTATGGACTCTGAAACTTGCAACAATTGTGTTTTGGGAGCTGCCATGTATTTTGCGGATTGAAAAGATGAGACGAAATATTTACTTTGTTAAGAAATTTGCATCATTGATTAAACAATACATGTACTTATTTTATGATGTATTTTCCCTGATTTTGTTAAGCAAATCGATTGTAATTCAAACAGATCTAAACTGAAAAGACTGAATTCTACGCGATTTAATGAAACGATGTCGGCGTAGGAATATACACATTCTTAAAACTTTATAAACTGCCTTAAAATACATTGTCTATCTGATTTGATGTCATCTTTTATTCAAGACGCTATATTTACATCTACCGAGTATGATTCACTCTATTTCTTACGGAAACTTAGAGTTAATTCACAGCGATTGGTCGAAACCTACAGAGACTGAAACTGACAGGACTGAAATCTACACGCCCCGTTTATCGATTGGTCGAAACCTACAGCGACCTCAGAAAAATCATGGACTGCACAAAATAATCATGATGATGTCAGATTCAAATTCCCATAGGAGACGATTTGGCTGTTTCTATTAGTTAAGGTACTGATGTACATTAACAGTAATTTAGTGAATTTTACTTACTTTTTACAACCAATTTATTAATTTGTTATAAAAAGATGTAAATATAATCAGTAAAATGCTTTCTTTGATGATTCATGCGAGTTATAAAAGTAGCGACCAATTCAGAATTTTTTTTCTGCAATGGTCGTTACCTTCATAGCTGGCATGAATCACCAAATAAAGCATTTTGTTTTGCATCGGACTAGAATGTCTCGACCATCATTGGATGAAACGCGTCACGTGGTTGTCTTACAAATTTCTTTAAACTGCAAGCGTCAAAAATACGGCAACATGACGGACGTAAAGTTATTTGAGCTGATTTTTTACACAAACGTTCGACCATACCTTTAATTTTTAAGGCCCAAAATATTTAGAGTGATCCCCCTCTGCCCGTGTCGTAATATTACGATCCTACAATGGCATCCAAGTTTGCGCAGAAAAAATAAGAGAATTAAGCTATGAATTTGTTATATTATCTTTTGTTTGTTTACATATCAAATTTAGATCCTGGACAAAACAAAACACTTATTAATAAGTGTTTTGTTTTGTCTAGGATCTAAACGGTCAGTAACACACCTAAAAAGTAATATTGTTTAAATATAATTAATTGCTTAATTTTGGACATTGTGACGTCGGTGCTTTATCACACCAGGCCTTGCACACAAAGTGAATATCGCGCGTTAGCGCGGTAGATAAGTCTGCAAGGCCTGGTGTGGTAAAGGACCGACGATCTTCAAAAACAGGCATTCAACGCTCATATTTATTAATATTTCGATGTTTATTTGTATGAAATATTTTTATATATCGTCGCTTTAAAGCCAGTATACACGCTCTGTAACGTAGATACGAATAATAGATGAAACAGTCATAAAGCATGTCATTTATAGTGCGCTTCTGTGCCTAAGCATGTACATGATATAGCAAAAAAAACTTAGCCGGGAAACTCCTTTTGAGAAAGGATTCATATAATTTTCAAAGTACATACACGATGGGTAGGAAAGTTTGAATGTTACATTAAATCTATCTATAATAGAGCTTTTCAAAACGTCAAACCTGATAACGGCGAATGAGCAGAAATAAACGTCATCACGCGTTTTGAACGTCGCAGATTTCCAATGCAAACAGAAGGGGAAATATACACTGAATGTAGATACATGTATTTGGTGTTGACTTTTCTTGGATAATTTCTTGATCGATCAGAACTAAATGTACATTGAGAGCACGGACTTGCACGAACTGACCCAGACTCCCAAGTACATGACTGTATTTTTTAATTATTTATAGTTACCATGGTAACCTCACATATCTGGTAAATTAGCTTTATCTTTTGTGTAACGTTCTAATGTACAATGATAATAACTTACGTACTTTTACTCACTCTTTACTTAAGAAATGAATTCAAAATTTAGTAGTTTTATACGATATATTTGTAATGGTTTCGGGCAGTTTAAAAAAGCGTAAACTGTTCCAAACCATTTTATATCGTATAAAACTACTAAATATTGAATTTATTGCTTATAATTTAATTTTTTGCAATTAATTGTAGATAAAAACAGTCATTTGACCTTGAAAATGAGTTACGACTAGAATTAAATTATTTTATAATAACTGATAAAAATGATTCAGAGATAGATAATAATATTTTTTTCTTATCTTACCCTCTCAAGTTATCATTGTTTCTAAATCTCCAACTGTTGAAAAAGATCTTCATTTTTTTTTACGTCTTACCCCACAACTATCTTCATATGTCCACTTTATATTTGTCATTACGTCAATGAAATGCGACTCCAATCTCTCCAGCTCTTGTTGAGCAAAATCTTGACAGAATTTGTACGCTTTCTGAAGTAATGAGGTTTAATAATATGCACTCGCACTTTACAGGTACAAAAAAAAAATAATTGATAGGTATATATGTAACAATATTTTTTTAAAGAAAATAGCCTAGTTCATGAGATCTTAATTAAATACACAGCTAATATATCACATAGACAACGGAATGCATGCCAAACCTTTTTGAAAAATAGAAATCACGTGACCTAGCGAGCAAGAAATTGTATTCGAACCCAAGAGTGCATTTACAGATTGAAACACCTTCAAAGTTTATCTGCCCCGGATAAAATAGCAATCTATTTTAATTTCAAAAGATTTAAAAAGAGATAATATACTTGTGGTTTTGGTATTTAATTATATGGTTTGGTGGTGACCAATGGTTTCCTTCACTACAAATTTTATAAAACGTACGCGATTCCAACAATTATAATAAGAACAAATACAACTTCTGGTTGCAGTTTTAAACATCTTACCTGTGATATGTCAACTAAAGTTTTAAGAATCTGGTCCTCTTCCTTTGGAATCTCCTTCAAGTATTCAAAAGCTTCCGACCACTCGTTGTCGTAGAGCTGTTCGAACTTCTCGCCGAGTTTTGTCGGTCGGTTCCTGTCGCTGAGGTCGGTTATGTTCGGGTTATTGGTCGTAAGCTGCTTGCTGGCGAAAGAGCTCAGTCTGAAATTAGTTTCCATGCATGTGTTAACCGATGTTTATCTGAATTTAACGCGAGGAAAGACAAAATAATTTATACGTACGATTTTTAATACCACAAGTAGGCTTTTGGTAAGAAGTACTAATAACAACTAGTAACTAGTATCTAGTAATTTTAAAGTGAACCTAACGCCCCAACTGCCACTTTTTTCACATGTAGGTATCGGTTGACAACCACCTATCAACGTTAGCAAAACTGGTCTTGAGCAAACTGATACAGTACACAATATATGTGTACCATTGCTATTATTTTTCAAATAGCATTATAAAAATACAAATAAAATATGGTTTGATCGTGAGTCCTTTAGATTTCTATCCGAAGTATTTAAAATAACAAAGAATAAAGTGTAACGATGCATAAGAATAACTTTTACGTTTCCTCATTGAGAATCTAATTCTTAAATGAAATAAAGGTCGTGGAATTGTAGAAGTTGATGGGCATTTGTTTCGACATATCTTGAAACTACTGTACTACAGTTATACCTGGTTGTTAGCTCCTGAACTTGAGCCTTGTACGATTTTTCAGATTCCACGAGTCTGTTGTATTCCAACTCAGAAACTGACTTCATTTTATTCTCTCGGTCAGGAGAATGAGTTCGATTCATATTCCTATCCCTGAGTCTAGCATCCGTAAAGTCGCGCCGTTCTGCTTGGTTTTGCGTTGAAGAAACGCCCGTTGTGTGTAGAGTTTTGGAAAAATTCTAAAATCAAATTTTTGTAAAGAAGATGGGGGGGATAAGTTGGCGCAAATGCCCATTTGGTTTACTCGTAAAATACAATTTTTATATATAATTTTATCCAATTAAATCTATTTGATGTTATAATACAAATTTGCAAAAGCATAATTTCTAACTATATTCAGTTTTTAATATTTTAATAAACGATAAAAAAATATTATTATAAAAGTTTTGGTGGTATCGAACTCATAACCTAAAATGCCTAGTTCTATAAAGCTACCTAATGTCAGGTGTACTCACCACTGAGCCATTTCAGTCACAACAAAGTGTTGTTAAAATGCGACTTTGGCCACGAATTTACGGACTTGTGTTATTTTTTAAAAACGTTCAATTGTTGGGATACAAAATGATAATTTAAATGCATAGTGGGTCATCTCTTCAAGGTTTTTGTTGATTGAAATAGGTTTGTTTTCCATTAAACCTTATTTAAACTATGACAAAAATATGAAGCACAGACCTACTCTACAAAAGAAAAGACATTGAAGTTCTAAAAAATGACGATATTTGGAGGTTTTGATACGCATATGCCAGTTTAGATCAACATTTTCCAAGTATTGATCATATCTAATGGTTACAAATCGATGTTCTGTTGAATATACATTGTTTTGAATGATTTGAAAAATAAATTATCAGATTTGTTGATATTTTAATTTTACAGTATCTTATACGTGCTTATTTAGGCATTTTATACGCCTTATCCACCCATCTTTATAATAAAAGAATGGTTTCATTTTTTCAATTATACCAATTATCATTAGACAGGTACTTCGATTTCAGTTCCAAATATTAATTTTGTCCATGACATCGTGTGTAGAACTGTTTTCTCCCAGTGATGCAATTGACGTCATCTTTTTTTAGAATTCATTTTTGGAATAAAAGCAGTCTGACTACAGGCAGCCCCTACTATTTCACTTCGTGGCTGGCTTTAGTCATACATGGAATAACAGGTAACCGTATTTTTTTTTTATTCTTTAATTTGCTAAAGTTAAATCATTTCAAAGACTACCGATGAGATGACTTACTGTCTGAGCTTGCCGTTGCCCCGGTACATTTGCACGCTGTACTAGTAAGTCAAACTCCGCCCTCGCCTCTTTAGAACCAGGAATCCCAAACTCATCAGCTTTGAAAACGACCTGCTCTAGATCTGAGTAATCATCCTTAGATTTTGCTATTTTATTCTAACAAAAAATACAAACACCAAACTGAGCTTCAAAATCAAAAGATTATATAAATATACCGCACAAAAGCACACTCTTGCTCTGTAGTTTTTGTTGGTCTCAGTTAAAAAAAAAAAAACCCTTTGTTTTAGCAAAATTATTGACTTGAGATAAACCTTTGTATCTGTGAAATAATAAGGAATGAAATGAAGTTAATGATAGATCGTTCTTATATGTTTTAAAATATGTAGCTATTAAGAAAATCAAATTAATTTCTAGGTTGAAATATAATCAACCCGTTCTAAGATCGAAATCTAAATTGATAGCGGCGTTCGTCATATTCAATGGTAAAGAAAATTATTGGTTTGCAAATGGAATGAATAATTCTAATTATATATATATATCATCATTAAAAACACTTCATTTTGTTGAAAATTTCTAAGCGTCATTTTTCTTCGCGAAAGAGAGAAAAGCATGTAATCAGAGAAAGAATTAGATTTGACAATTCACACGAACAGTTATATGGGAGGAAGAATCCTTCTGCACCCCCACCCTCCTCTCCGAAGCAAAGTTAAAAACTAGCAAAGACAACAGAGCATGGGTTCCCTTTCAAACAAATCACTACATTGGATTCTAAGGTTATAGACAACCTTAATAAATTCACCCAGCAGCTTGGCACTATTTTTACAATCTAACGTTTTACATCTCAGCATTCTGATCATATTAGCGTGTACTGAATCTCAAGAAATTAATGCAGATACTAAAAAACCTGAACCACTGTCTAAATACGTCATGTGAAAACTTTTTGAAAGCATTAGATCTTCGCAAAATTTAAAAAATGAATGCATGAATATATAATCTAAGAACTAGACACGACTTGTACTTGTTGTTCATAAATACACTAATTTAAAGTATTTAATGTATATGCAAAACACCCGATTATCACAAATAGAAAATGGATTTGATTTTTTTTTAAATTTCATTAAATTATATGCTTTAAAATAGTTTTGGGTTTTTCCAAGAAATGTGTGCGTGAAGAATCCTGCTATAGAACGCTTAGATCAGTGATCCTGGTAAAACTTTTATCGCACATGTCAAGTAAAAAAAGGTAAAAAAAAAAAAAAAAAAAAATTGTTAAAATTGCTCAAAAATATACTAAATTGAATCATTATCTTAAAATACCCTATAACGGACAGGAGAGAACCTATTCCTATAACACCCCTACCCACCCACCCCTTTAAAACCAGAATTTATTACTGATAATATTAAACCTAGTAATTTTACTATTTATGAATGTATGATTACTGGCAAAATTTCCAAATATACACGAAAATCGTTATCTTGATTTTGGGCCAGTTAGGAACACTGGTATATATAGTAAAAATATATTCATCCGACGGACAAATGACTTTAAAAAGACTAGAAACAGTTTTATATGTATAAAAAATGTTGAAATTTTATCCGCGTAGATAAATGTATCTAAGGTAAGTCCACTAATGATAATGCAATAACCTGTGTACAAGTGTCATTAATAATTATCAACAGACACAAAGTTTTTAGGTTTTGATGGTCAATCATTAATATTTCAATCTGACGGGCAGATACTGAAACTCACCCTCTGAAATCTTTGATATTGAGTTTTGGCGTTCTCTGTACATTCTATTGGAAGTGGTAATTGTCTACCCACTCTCTCTACAAGGTCCTGTAAACCATGTATATTTTCTGGGCGACTAGATGCCATTCCCACTAGTAGAAGTGAAACAAAGAACTTGTAAGATATAAAGTCAATTTTATTGTGTTGTCTATATATAAATGTTATTTTGGATTTGGCAAATGAATGTCCAAGATTATGATACTAGATAAAAACAAACCTGCAAATGTTGTATTTCTCAACTGTTGGTATCCTAGAAGTGTACGAGTTCAAGGGTCATGACTTACTTACGTTAATTACTCTGCACACACTGAAAGTGAAAGTGAAAAAAAAGTCATCTAAAATACCTTGCTACGACTGATATAGAATTACCTTTAAAGGTGAATAAATACAATTGAAGAATTATGATCAAAGGCGCTATTATATAAAATGAAAGCATTCGTTTATCTACATGTATATCAGTAACAAAATAGAAAATTCATAATGCAACACAGTTGCATTAAATCTTCAGGCACAAATATAGCACACATTTCTATGTCATAAAGAAATTCAAAACTTTTGCTGGTGTTGGTTTCATCATTCAAAGACCGGTTTATATTTGACTGACTTTAAATGCACTCGAAGTTTTGTTTTTTTTAAACCGGTTATTGAGACTGATATAGTATTGTGTCAATATACCGGGTTATATGGAGCAAACAGGTTCTACGGGTTGTGAATAAAGTATGAGATCATTTATTTAACAATATCACTGGTGTAACTGACACAAATTACTTCATGTTTTTTTTGTTCGAAACAAAATTTATTACAATGCAAATTATATCGCTCACTGCTTAATTGGTCTTTTGAAATTACAATAACGAAACTAGGCATTATCTAAATTCCAAGCGAGGCTCTGAATTTATGAATTGGAATTGTAAAACTATTAATCTGAATAACAATTTAATGTTCTTATTCTTTTGATGACTGTTGTACGTGTATCAACAGTCTGAAAAAACATCATCGAACCACAGAACTCTACTTTCACTTTTCCAATAAACTTATTATATTTTCAAAATATGTTCGAGAGCACCCAGCTTTGAACTAGGTTCAAAATAGACAACATAAAAGTAAATATAAAGTAAATGTATATGTACATTAGATTACTTACTTTATACGGTAACAGTTTGAAACTGTTTAGCATGGGGAAAACATTGATTAAAGTAAGGAGTCCGATTTAGGTCACATTTGTGTGTTTTTTATTGAACCGTGACTGGGACTTATAGGTGTCTTTGGGCGACAATGTCAAGATCAAACAAGAAACCTGTCAGAAGAACGTGTTCTTCTTGTTTTCAAGAATATATCGCCCTAACACCAAGAATAAAAATGGAATAAAACAATATCGCATCTTTATTTAGAAGAAATTATTTTTAAACGATTGTTTTTCTTCATAAAAATAAACTTCCAATAGTATTGAGCGGCTAAATGCATAAACTTGTATAAAAGAACAAAATTCAAAGAGACGCAGCAAATATGTTATTATGATATAATTATATACATGTATGTTCGATGCAAATATATTGCAAAATTTATTTCTATCAAGTTTCTTTGAAATGAAAGTAATATAACTTTATGATACATAATTTCCATTAATTTCGTTCTACTAATTATTTCATTTAATAGTAGAAAAATATATCATTTATTTTCAATGTTCTTAAGCTGAGAAAATTGTAAGTTCAAAAAGTACAATGTATCTTTCCATTCTCTTTTCGCCTTTTTTGTTCTGCTAGTTCCTACCAAAGAGCTGGTGCAAAAATTTTGTTCTAGAATATGTTCTGAATTGTTCTTCGCTGTTTTGGCAGCATAAAAAATGTGTTCTTGAAGAACAGTACTAGTGTTCTAGCCTTCGCCCAAAGACACCCTTAAGATAAATGTACTGCGTATGCTGTTTATAGGTAAATTTTGATGAACGCGGTATTCCCTTATTTTTTTATAGTAAGTACTAATATTTCATACATATACACAGTCACACATTCTATTTCAAGATCATCATGGAACCTTCCAAATTGGATGCGAGATCCGGTTTGAGTCCTCTATGTAACATTATAATTTTCTAATTAAACGGGTGGTAAGTAAATAAAATATCCAAGTATGATAAGTCTGTCCATGCAGACACCATAGCTAAGCCAAATCTCGATGAGATATTAAAGAGGCGTTTTTACGGATATCACCGACAAAGGAGACATCTATTTTAAAAATCAAGTCGAAATTGTATGGTTTTTACCTAATGATTTCGCATAGATAATAATTATTCAAAAATCACGCGTAACTGCAATAGCTACTTCATTAAGAAAATGACCATAATGTGATTATTACCGATGTTTTAAAGGTAAACTTTTTCAATGTGAGAGATCCTTATCTATGTAGAGCAAACTTTTCAATATTGTTCAAAGAGGCATTTTATTTTCTATGATTTGAATGTACAATAACAATTCTCGTTACTATCGATCATTACATTGCATAGAAAATATATAGTGTCTGAATAGGTCCAAATTCTGTATGCTCAACAGCGCGTTGTAAGATCAACAGCATCGTCACGCTCTCACACAACACGCCGTTGCGCTAACACAACTTCCTAGTTACTTTTACTTAAACCTCTGTGATTACTTCAATACTTTCTCTTACTCTTCGTGATTACTGCAATACTTATACTTACTCTTTGTGATTACTGCAATACTTATACTTACCCTTTGTGATTACTTCAATATTTTTACTTACTCTTTGTGATTACTGCAATACTTATACTTACTCTTTGTGATTACTTCAATACTTATACTTACTCTTTGTGATTACTGCAATACTTATACTTACTCTTTGTGATTATTTCAATATTTTTACTTACTCTTTGTGATTACTGCAATACTTATACTTACTCTTTGTGATTACTTCAATATTTTTACTTACTCTTTGTGATTACTGCAATACTTATACTTACTCTTTGTGATTACTGCAATACTTATAATTACTCTTTGTGATTACTTCAATATTTTTACTTACTCTTTGTGATTACTGCAATATTTTTACTTACTCTTTGTGATTACTGCAATACTTATACTTACTCTTTGTGATTACTTTAATATTTTTACTTACTCTTTGTGATTACTGCAATACTTATACTTACTCTTTGTGATTATTTCAATATTTTTACTTACTCTTTGTGATTACTGCAATACTTATACTTACTCTTTGTGATTACTGCAATACTTATACTTACTCTTTGTGATTACTGCAATACTTATACTTACTCTTTGTGATTACTTCAATATTTTTACTTACTCTTTGTGATTACTGCAATACTTATACTTACTCTTTGTGATTACTGCAATACTTATAATTACTCTTTGTGATTACTTCAATATTTTTACTTACTCTTTGTGATTACTGCAATATTGTTACTTACTCTTTGTGATTACTTTAATATTTTTACTTACTCTTTGTGATTACTTTAATATTTTTACTTAAATTTACGGCGCACAAAAAAAACCCTGCTAGTTTTGGACTGATTAATCTTATTTCTGGACACACTCTATACAAATATTCGATTTCCAAAAAAAATTATCTGACATTTTACTACAGATATTGTCACTTTACTTGCCCCTGATATTCCTTAAACACCATCATTGACCCGGTAAAGTTAAGTAGTGTAGTTTGTTTACATATAAAAATGACGACTCTCGATCTGCACATGAGTTTAATATACTTCATTTTCCGAGGTCGGTTAGCGTGTTTAAGAAAAAGTCTGTGGCAAGTGACAGCATCAGTAGTAAATTATCTGCAGAATTTAATGGTACTCTTTATTTCCACAGAATTTGCATGGAAATAAGGTTAATCAGTCCAAAACTAGTGCAAACTTTTGTGTGCCATAAATTGCAACACCTAAGGAACTATACTTATGTAGCTCCCAGGTCGTCCATCCGAATTTTTTCAGACCGGGAGCTACAGACCTGAAGCTACTTATTCAGGCGCCTCTAGAAATGTATGGGAATTTGAGTTTGACATAGTCATGATTATTTCGTGCACTCCGTGATTTTTTAAGGTTGCTGATGAAGGTTTCGACCGATCGATAAACTGATTAGAACAGGGTCGTGAAGATTTCAGTCCTGCCAATTTCTATAAAGCTATGAAAGAAATTGAGGAGAAAATAATTATTAATAAGGAAGTGTAAATATTATACGATAGGGTGAGTTTATAGCATCATTTTTGAAAGTGGGGAGGGGGGGCAGACTCATCCAAAAATCATTGACAAGCCAAAAAATTAAAAAAGGAAAAGAAGGAAAGTTCGAAAATCATGAAAATCCTTATCGGGGGGGGGGGGGGGGGGGGGGGGGGGGGGGGGGGCAACTGAACCTATTATAACTTATTGATGTCACTGTTTATTTCCTGATTTTCACTTCAATTCTTTTACAAGCTCCCCCAAAAAGTGGGGGTGGGGGCCAACTCCATGATAATTCATTTTTTTTATATGTAAATTTAAGAAAAATGTTTGCTGTGAGAAAAAGTGTGGGTGGGTGGGGGTGGGGGCATTATAGACATATTAAACCTCTTTAACACAAAGACTATTCTATAGCAACTGTTGCAAACACCAGTCAACATGTAGATCTGGCTGAGTAGGAGAGAGCTGCCTGTGGAGACTCCGGACCGTGATTTCATTTTTAGCAAAATCTCAATTTTTATTTTCCCCGCGCGAATTCTTTCCCTGAGGTTGACCTTGACCGACTCCCAAAACAAACATTGCTGAGGCGAGAGCCGTTGCAACTGTATATAACAGTGTAAACACAGGGACACGGACACGGGGGTATAGCCCTGAGGTGAGACGATTGACTGTCCTCGACGCTGCAATGCGGCTTTAACAATTTAATGCACTTGCATGCTTTACTGTTGTACCTTCACTCATTTAGCTGTTTAGAATTACTCGAAAATGCTAAACCGAAAGTAGAAAATTCATTGCAATATTTGTACGTTCGGTCCTCTTAAAACTAAATCGTTTGCATTGTATTATAATATATAGTATTAAAATAGTAATGGAATGTTCTAGCCTACTATGCAAATGCTTTTCCACTTGATAGACATGTTTTTCAAAGAATTTTTGATAAATATTGATCGAGGAATATTAGACAATTCATTGTCTTTTGTTATACAGTTATTTGAAATATCATTGATTAAAATTGAAAACTGCATTTCGTTTATTTTTAACAGTTAAAAGAAACAGTCGAACACTTTGAATTATTTTGAATAAATAAATTATGCGTGTTGCATCGAAAAATCACGTGTACCTTAATACTAACTGTATCTTACAAGGGTTACAAGATAAAGGTTATAGATTGGAACAAGAAGGGATTCTTAAGTACACTGATATTAACTTGTTATCTTCAATGGTTCATTACAATGTGATTGTATTATTTCGATCGTGAAAATAAATGAACTGAGTCTAAACATTGGCCAAGTATGCAATGTATTGTCAATATTTACATGTACTTGTATAAAACTTGTACATCAAAATGCAGAGCAGAGCTTCCTGGTCCAGTAATACTCAGAGCGTATTGGTATTATATCAATATTCAAGATTTCCTTCCTGTTAAATGTTTATGTGTTCAATCACATCACATTTTTTTTTTGTTTTCAACATATATATCTATGTGAAAAATGGATCCCTTACATACAATTGTTTATTTTTCTGGATAGGGGTGTAGAAATTTTGACAATGGAGTGTGAGTCATTTTACTTTTAAATGGTTGGTTTGTGGGGAGGGTGGGGGGGGGGGGGGGGGTGTTGGAGTGTTATTGTGAAGTTGATGTTGTATTATACTATATGTTTCAAATTGATTTATCCCAATACTTCTAGAGTGTGATTGGGACCCAGCTCACAGAATGAATCCAAACATAAAGAGCCTGTTGGATAGCTCCAATTCTGAAGACAAATCATCCCTGAATGAGGGGTACAAACAACTGAAGGAGCTAGAATCCAGAGCTCTGAAATACCAGCGAGAGAACACGGTAAGCATGGTTAACCAAAATATCAGTTGTATTATTACAAGTGGGAACTTAAAGAGCTCGAAATTCCTTAATATGTAAACAAAGCTTGTGCCATATTTTTGGCAAGTTTACCTATCAAAGGAAAGAAATGGTCTTTTTCACATAACATTATTTTGTGAGCGCTGTATCTTGCTAATAACATTCAATTTTGATTGAGCAGAAGAAATCCCTAAGTTTAGCAACTTTAGTGTTATAAATTTAAAAAAAAAAATAAAATAAATTTTAAGATCTTTCGGCTAAAACTGCAGCATTTGAATAGGTCTAGCATTATGAAACGGCATTACTACCAATGTTTGTAAGGCACTGAGAACAATATCTAGTGCGGATATCTGAGTTTTAAATTGACATTTTATTTACTCCGAGTTTAGACAGCGCGAACATACCAGAGCCTTACGTGGAAATTTTTGAGTATACACTTGCAACATTTGCAATACGCCTTGAGCAGCTTTACGAAAAGGCATTACAATTTGTTTAACTTCCTTTAAACGCAATTTGTTATGGGTAATTTTTGATGAGTTTAAACCATTTTCTACTTTGACCTGTGTTTAGAAGTTTGACAGTGGGAACATACCCGAGCCGTACGTGACGGAGGCCAGGGAGAAGTTCGGCACCCTAGGTCAGCTCATCGTCCACGGACATGACGTATTTGACCGCGCCCTGGAAGAGTTTCGAACCCTCATCCATCTGTATGCGGCCCAGAGTAAGCGCCATGGAGAGGTAAGGAATCCAGCCACAAATTCTTTTATATATCCTAACAATACTGGAACTTTCTAAGGCATTCGTATAATTGTGAAAATAAATGATAGCAAAGCACATCCATCTTCATTGTACATGTCATTATAATGTATTGAGTTTTAAAGTGGCATAGACACACCCACAGTTTTTATGTAGGAGTGTTACTTTATCCCTCTTCAAAAAGTTCCTGACATGTTTAGCCAAAATGCTTCAGCCTTATTAAGAAACACAGCTGGGAATTGTAAAAGGGGGAAGGGCACAGTCGTGATTTCCGCTTATATTCTACACGACCAATGGTTTACTTTACGCACTAAACTTTTGATGTATTCATACAAGTACAGAATAGATTTTTGTAAAATTATGCCAGCAACAGAAATCCTAAAATGGAATTATACTAATCGTACAGATTGTAGAGACGAAGGTACAGAAGAGGGGTAGCATTGAGGCGGTGTTGAACCGTGTGAAGGATAGTACAGACACCGCAAGCCGGCGGTGGAGGCTCGCCGAGGCGGACTACAGAAACCTGCTGGACATCGAGAAGAAGTGGGTCAAGGAGACGAAGCGAAATGATACCGCTAGAGAAATGAATTTGATGGTAAAATAATTGTTTTAAAATGTCTGCGTCTATTTGTTAATCTCTCAAGCCAAATGTTTTCATGCAAATTCGGCCCGGGAATTGAAACGGAATAAAATTACGCTAGAAATGAAGCTATATTTCTGTTAAAATCTTTCTATGTTAGAAACAAACTGCGCATTGTCATTTCATTATCCGTGTACATCTTCAAGAGTATTCAACAGTCTTAAACTTCTTTCAATTTTGAGAACGAAAAATTTGCATCACCCTAAAGCGAGCATTTTAATCTGAGCTGATCACCATTGTTTCGTTTAGAGCGCACAGGACGCAACTTTAGACGAGACGCGATACAAACATATAAGGAACATGATTCAGAATGAGGGGCCACAGGATACCAACGCCCAGAAAGACCTTGACGATCTACTGTTGACTGACAGGAAATACTACACCCTTCACCCTGAGGAGGTAACCCAACATGTATCAAGATGAAAAATAAAATTCTAGCAAAAAAATTAGATTTTAATCATGAATATTAGTTAATATCATTGTTTCATGTCTCATTCATTTTCTATGTTGAATCAGCTGTTTGTGTACCATGTGACCTTTATGTGTACTGATGTGTATGACGTCACGTTTTCTGTGTTCTTGAATAAATGTTAGAAATGGACGCACGTGTTTACTTGGTGCTCGTTTAAACATGGTGTCAGAAGCGGCTCTTCAGTGAAATTAAACCCACAGTTACTATATCAGAGCTAGCGGAAACGTAATCATGCCTCTGTTCAACCCCCCTGAAAGTTTTAACTTCAGCAACCCAACGGAATGGCTCGACTGGAGGGAACGATTTTCGCGCTTCAGAATGGCGTCGAAATTGTACAAGGACAACCCGGAGGTCCAGATCAGCGCCCTCATCTACGCAATGGGTAAGGAGGCTGAACACATTTTTAAGTCCTTCCAATTTGCTGATGAAGAGGATAAGAAGAAGTTCGAAAAAGTATTTGAGAAATTTGACGAGTACTTCGTTCCAAAGAGAAATACTATTCACGAGCGAGCCAGATTTCATCAGCGTGCACAACAACCTGGTGAGTCAGTAGAAACTTTTGTTAGAACTCTCCACGAAATTTCTGAACATTGTGACTTTCCTGACAAGAAAGAGCAAATTCGAGATAGATTGGTGATTGGTATTTTGGACAAAGAACTCTCAGAAAAATTACAGCTCAGATCAGATCTGACACTCGAGAAAGCAGTCGAAACTGCGCGGCAATCAGAAATGGTGAAATCACAGATCAAGGACCAGAGTGTGTCGGCTACAAACGTGGAGGCAGTTCGCAAGCACAGCGCTACAGGTCAGAGTCCGCAGAGCAATAACAGCCGAGGCAGAGGTCGAAGTCGTGGACACAGATATACACATAGCCGTGGCAGAGGTAACCATCACAGGAGACAAGGCCTAGGGAAATGCAACAAGTGTAACCTACACCATGCAAGGGACAATTGTTTTGCTAGGGGCAAACAGTGCAGACGGTGTCACCAATATGATCACTTTGCCGTGTGTTGTAACCAGAACAGCATAGCAGAAATAGTACAATCCGAGCCGGAAGAACCATATGAGGAAACAGGATTTCTTGGATCTGTCACAACCTGTAATGACGATGAAGCAGTGTGGAAAATAAATCTGAAAATCTGTGGAAAAACTGTAACATTTAAGATCGACTCAGGAGCGGACACCTCAGTTATGGGTGAACCAACTTACCATGCACTCCAAAACCGACCAAAACTGGAATCTGCAAACACAGCTTTATTCGGACCAGGAGGACGTATAAACTGTCTTGGAGTATTTACAGCTGAGACCAGCTGCAAGGGCAAAAACTTTGTATTTCCAATCCATGTAATCAAAGGAACAAGTAATCTGTTAGGACGATCAGCTGCATACAAGTTTGGATTAATTCAGAAAATTGACAGTATTGAACCAAGTTTGTTTGGAAGTTTTGGACTTGTTAAGTGTGAGCCTGTCAGAATCACACTAACTGAAGGTGCAAAGCCATACTGTCTAACTACTGCTCGTCGTATTGCATTCCCACTGATGCCAAAGGTAGAAGCGGAATTGAACAGATTAGAGAAGGAGGGCATCATCGAAAAAGTGGAGAAACCAACGGATTGGTGTGCTCCTATGGTGCCAGTGTTAAAGAAGAATGGAAATGTGAGGATTTGTGTAGATCTCAAGAAGCTTAATGAAGCCGTGAAAAGAGAACATTTCATGCTTCCAAATCTTGATGATATTTCTCCGAGATTAGCAGGATCAACGTTGTTTTCCAAACTCGACGCATCAAGTGGATTTTATCAGATTCCTTTGCATCCAGACAGCTGCGAATTGACAACATTCATAACCCCGATGGGACGTTACTGCTTTAGACGAGTACCATTTGGAATTACATCCGCCCCAGAAATCTTCCAGCGCAAGATGACTGATTTACTGCGTGGAATTGAGGGAGTGGAAGTTATCATTGACGACATCCTGATTCACGGGAAAACACGCAAGGAACATGACAAGAGGCTTGAAACAGTGTTGCGCAGAATTCAAGATTCAGGACTGAAATTGAAGCGGGAAAAATGTGAATTCCGTAAGATTGAGATAGAATACTTTGGACACAACATTTCATCTGAAGGTATCCAACCAAGTAGCAGTCGAGTTGATGCCATTAGACAGATTGAAACTCCGACCAACCTTACCGAACTACGCAGATTCATTGGTATGGTGAACTACCTAGGACGATTCATTCCTGATTTAGCCTCAGTAATCAGCCCAATGACAGACCTACTGAAATCCGGAAATGCCTGGTTGTGGGACCAAGCTCAAGCTAATGCATTCAGTCGTGTTAAGGAATTACTTACCTGTGCTCCAGTGTTGACATTCTATGATCCACAGAAGCCTATTGTCGTTAGTGCAGATGCTAGTAGCTATGGCTTAGGGGCAGCACTCTTTCAGATGGAAGGAGACAAATACAAGCCAGTGGCATATTGTTCACGTAAACTAACTAACACTGAACTAAAGTATGCGCAAATTGAGAAAGAATGCCTTGCGTCGCTTTGGGCTTGTGAAAAATTCTCGCGCTATGTGGTAGGACTGAAATCATTTAAGCTGCTCACAGATCACAAACCCCTCGTCCCTTTGATTAATACTCAAGACTTGGATAAAGCACCATTACGTTGTCAGCGTATGCTTATGCGACTACGGGGATACAGCTTACATGCAGAACACGTTCCAGGAAAACACCTTATTGTTCCGGACACACTTTCAAGAAGTCCGATAGGAAGACCAAACCAGAGTGATACCTTTGCGGAGGAACTCCAGTGTTATGTTGACTTCGCTAGAGAACTCAAGACCATTGACCGACAAGCTATTAGAGCAAATACAGAAAGCCACAGGAGAAGACAGCATCCTACAAGAGGCCATCAACCATACTCGAAACGGATGGCCAACACACCTGAAATCCATTTACAGAAGTGAATTGCAGGACTACTTTGCAATACGCAGTGCACTGTCGGAGTCGAGAGGACTACTCTTGTACAGGAATCGTATTGTAATACCCGAGACACTTAGAAACAAAATTCTGAGGAATATACATGAGGGACACCTTGGACTTACAAAATGTAGAGCACGTGCTCAGGATTCAGCTTGGTGGCCTGGTATCTCACAGGACATTCGCAATTTCTTAAATTCTTGCGAATTTTGTCAAACACACCGTCAATCGCAACATAAAGAACCATTGAAGTATACTCCATTACCTAGTCGACCATGGCAAAAAGTCGCTGCAGACCTTTGTGAGTTGAACGGAAAACACTTTATAGTTGTCATTGACTATTTTTCCAGATTCATTGAAATAGCTTTCCTACAGTCTATCACCAGTGCACATGTTATTGGAAAAATGAAGAATATATTTGCTCGATGGGGAATACCAGAAGAGTTGGTATCTGATAACGGTACCCAATTTACCTCTGGAGCTTTTCACGAATTTGCAGAAGACTACAAATTCCGACAGACGTTTACGAGTCCTCATTATCCGCAATCCAACGGGGAAGCAGAAAGTGCCGTAAAGATCTCAAAACGAATTCTCCGCCAGGATGATATCTTCAAAGCATTACTATCGTACCGCAATACCCCTATTGAAGCGACGGGTAAAAGTCCAGCTGAACTTATGATGGGGAGAAAGCTACGCACAACAATTCCCATGATACCGGAACTGCTAGACCCAGAATGGATGGACCGCGATGACGTTTTCCTTCGCGATCAACGATACAAGGAACGGTACAAATGTAGTTATGACCAACATTACAATGTGCAACCGTTACCCGAACTAAAGCCAGGAGATTCAGTCAGAATCAAAACAGACAAAGACAAATTATGGCTCACTCAAGGAACTGTACAGGAAGCAGATACAAAAAGGCGATCGTACACTGTTGAAACTCCCAGAGGAACATACTACAGGAACCGCCGACATCTCCAGAAAACCGACAGACCTGTACACTCCAATTACAGTGAACCGGTAATACCCTCCGAAACATTCGTCCCAGATGCCGATCCAAATCCACATGTCACTGATAAGGAATTGCGACCGCATAACCAAAACGCGTGTGATATTCCTACGATTCCGCAGTCGCCTGGAGTCACCCAAACGCGCAGTGGACGAGCTGTCAGACGTCCAAAGAACCTGGACGATTATGTTTGTTGAATGACTATGTGTTGTATGAATGTCCCATTAGCGGAAGACTTGTATGTTCTAAGACTGTAATATTTGTGTCTCATGTGTATCATATATGTCCTTAGTAATAAGGTTACTTACCTTTAAATTTCTTCTAGTCACACTTCTAGCCAAAGGGAACTTGTTTAAAATTTACTGTATTTTCTTAACTGGGAGGGGGAGGTGTTTCATGTCTCATTCATTTTCTATGTTGAATCAGCTGTTTGTGTACCATGTGACCTTTATGTGTACTGATGTGTATGACGTCACGTTTTCTGTGTTCTTGAATAAATGTTAGAAATGGACGCACGTGTTTACTTGGTGCTCGTTTAAACAATCATTATATAATTATTTCCTTGATTCTCAAAGTTTATTTTTAAATGTAATCCATATTCCATATTGGTGATATGCTTTTATTTAAAAGTGATTCCTTTTTTTTTAATTTTCATTAATTTTTCATACAAACTAATTCTAAAGAAAGTTATATACTTAATAAAACCCACCGAATTAGTTATTTTTTTTACAAATGTAGAAATATTCCAAATAAATAACAATTGCTTTTGGTTTAGTTACATGAAAAATACAAAGTGCATGTGTCAAGAAAATGTAAATAAATTTGTATGGGTTCGTCCCCCCTATTGCCTATATTATTTCAGATCGAATTTTTATGAATATGCACCATTTAAACATCTAAAAATTTATATTGATTTTTGAATTTTTTTTCAATTTAAAAATAATTGTCAGCAAAAATAACTATCTTATCGTAAATATATCCTTTTTTACATCGAAGGGATTCTGTATAAATGGGGAAATCACCCGTTACGCTTTTGAATATTCGTGAATTCTATTCGATAGATTGGTTTTGTCAACACGAACATGGATTATACATAATTCAAATTTTTAAAATATCAAAATGATCGAGAAAACTTCAGTGCTTATTAATATATACGTATTAATAAAACAATTATTATACTTAAAATATTACTAAATACTAAACAATTTTTTTTAAAAATGCACCCATTTTCATTGGTAACTATAAAATTATAGGTACAAGAACGTTTATTATATTATATCAAAGATACTATATTTTCGAAGATAAAAGATGAAAAGACCCCTGAAATCGTTCGAAGACAGAGTTTAAAAGAAGGAAAATCGAGGGGCGAATCCACAAGAAACCCACACAGGGGCACGCTAAAGCGGACTCCCTCCCAGACAAGCATGTCCAGTGACGAGGGGGACGGGGGACGAAAGAATTCCCCGGGGGACGGGAAGAAAATACCCGTCTCCATGGAACGGTTGCAAGAAATGGAACAGCGAGAAAAACTTTATCTTGCCAAGATAGAAGAGCTTACAACCAGGTCAAAATCTAATAAATATATAATTATCATGTTTTGCTGGAGAATTGTATTTATTTGAAGTATTTATGTAGCAGAGATGTGGTCAGTTTTCATCTTTTTTAAAGTTGTAGGTTTTAGTACAATTAATTATTATTGACACTGTTAATTGAATATGATCGCGAGTTGTCTTGTGTGGTGAGTTGTGAGTATGTATTTTCTTAAAATACGGGGTAATTTGCAAATCAGTCATGGTGCAGCGGTTGTTTTGGCCTTTTAAATGTATTTCATTTTTTTAAACAAGCCAGTTCCTATAGAAAAATGTTATAAGATAAACACTTTAACTAAATTACATCCGCAGAATCGATCAGAGATACAGTTTACTATACTATGTCTATAGTAATAATTTGAGTTTGAGAAAGCAAACGTATAATGGGCATGTAAAATATATGTATAAACAGATGTGATACATTTTGTTTCCTCTTTTGGGGGAATTTACCTCGAATTTACATGTATCATTTATTGAACAAACTTCAAAGAAGGAAAATAAAAGTGAAACTTATGAATTTATTTTGATTTTCAAATTACTTTCGAAAATTTACAAACTTCAAATTAATGTTGGTGAATACCAAAAGCATTTTATAAGCAAACCCATTCCAACATCGGGTTGAATCTGAGTAAAGGTCTATATCGCCAATTGTCTTTTTAATATTTAATTCATTAATTTCTTTAAGGAAATTTGTTTTGTGGACACATATTGTTTATAATCTTATTTGAATATTGCGTAAATGATCAGGAATAGTGCTGCATTGTTCATTACGGAACCTAAAAACCAATTTTACAGCATGTAATTTTCTTTGCAACCAATGGGTTTAAGCAGCTTTTATCGTTTTCAGACTGAGCAGTTTCGCTAGTAAACAACTGCTAGATGGAAACCCAAACATCGCGGACCTGAGTGATCCGAACAGACCGACCAGACTGTGTGAGAAGTTCAACTGTTTGTATGACAATGAGTGGACGGAGGCGTTCGAAGAGTTACAGAACGCAGGGGAGAAAGACGAAGTCATCCTGAAAATGCTGATGGAAATCATCATTGTGAGGGAGATATGATGATAATGATTTAACAGAGGGTCTTTTGATTTTCCATTGTTAGCTGAGGATGGAAAAGATACTATACAATTTGAAGTATACTAGTGTAACAAGCTTTTTTCTTGTAGAATTCTGTCAGGTTTTGTAAGGACGTCAAAGAACAACAGCTGCAGCAGTTGATGGAGGGGATGCGACATTGTATGGTCCATGTAAACTGGACAACTAAGGACGAGGTAAGTGAACAGCCTGGAAATTTAAAACGCATTGATAATGCAATTTCTACAGGTATAGCTGCAGGTCTTTAGCTCCCGGTTTGAAAAAAAAATCAGTTGGACGACTTCGGAGCTATAGTTACGTACTGTTAAAAAGTTGCAATTTAAGGGGCTCAAAAAAAAATGGCGCTAGTTTTGGGCTGATTAATCTCATTTCCGAACACATTCTGAACAAATACATGTATTTGATTCCAAAAATTTCCTTGGAAATTTTACTATAGATATCATCACTTAACTTGCCTATGATATTCTTTTAAAGAACATCACCAGCCCCATAGAGTAAAGAGGTGCAGTTTGTTTACATGTAAAAATTGATCTCGATCTGGTCGTCAATTTAACATACGTCATTTCCCGAGGTCGGTAAGTGTGTTTAAGGAGGCCGATTTGGATTTCATTACGCATGTTTTTGCGCATCCTAGTAAAATACAGTGTATTTTAACCTTTTTATGAAATTGTTTTTATACCATGTATTAAATTGAACACAATAAACAAAATACAGATAAAAATATTTAGATTTTATAAGAAAAGTTTTATTTATAAACGATTTTTCCGTTGTTCGGTATGTGAATGTTGCCATTGTGCTTTTATGACGTTATGATAGAATGAAGCTTTGTAGGAGTACGTTATCAGAAATAACATAAAAGAAAAAGTAAAAGGTGTACGCCTTTGAAATTTTACACACAGAATAAGGCTATCCTCACGGTTATATATTTTTTTAATTTTAATGAAACCATTGTACAAATCTACGTTTCTAATACTCCAAATATGTAACGAAATTGGGTGCTTTTGATATTTTGAGATGACCCTACTAAAACCCAGACGGTAGACGTCAGTATGTTTTACATTTACATGTTTGTAGAAAATGATATTACTATTCACATATTACAATTTGAGGAAAATTGCTATTGTAGTATTTTTTTTTATCTGCTCCGAAGTGCGACAATTTCCTATATATTCCTTAGTAAATGTACCTGTATTTTGAGATGGCCCCTAAAAAGAACCAGATGGTAGATTTTTTTGAAACTTCTCAAGTATACTAGAGCTGTGCTTTAAATTACACATGGTTAGAAAATAAAGAGTTTTTCTATTGTAGTTTTTACGCAAAAATAAACGCAAATCGGCCTCCTTATAATGACGATGTCAGTAGTAAATTGCATGAAGAATTTTATGGTACTTATTTGTTACAGATAATTAATATGGAAATAAGGTTAATAAGTCCAAACCTAGCGCAATTTTTTGTGCGCCTTAAGTTGCAACTTTTTAACACGTACAGAACTGTAGCTCCCATGTCGTCCATCCGGTTTTTTTTAGACAGAGAGCTAAAGACCTGCAGCTACTACAGGTTAAAAAAACCGTACTTTTATTCAATACTGGTCATCGTTTATATAGCATCTTTATATTATCATCTTTTTAAGGATGTCAGAGTCGATAAGAAGTCCACCTCGCACAATCCCCAGTGCTTTGCCTCTATATCGAGAAATGCCAAGGAGTTCCAAAAGGCGTCCGCAAAAGCATCTGTCCCGTCCTTATGTGTGGTAGGCAAAGCAACAGAGGCTGTTAACTTATTACGCAGAGCATGCGCTCGCTTGAATTTGTGTTGAAGGGCTACCAAAGTCGCGAGCGTCCGCTCTGCTAAACAGGCCACCGATTAGTTAGGTTGATATAACAGTGACTTGGTGATAAAGCGATGGCTTCAAGCCTAAAGGAAACCTAGTCACCTTTGTATTTAATAAATTTCTGCTTCGATTCCGATCTTTGGGTATTAAGAAATGCTTTCTTTACAGATGTTTAAGGAAACCTACATTAAAGGTGCGTGCAAGTTGGAATACCAGAAACTGAGTAACTTGGAACACTACGTCGACAAGGTGGTGGAGCTGGTGTGGCTGATGGTGGTTCAGGATCCGCCCATGAGTATCTGCTGGCAGAAGGAGGGAGAGCAGATGGACAAAAAGACCTACAAGTATTACGAGAAGAGGGGGGAGGTAGTTCGCCTGACAGTGTGGCCCGCCGTGCTGCTGTACGAAAATGGGCCACTGGTCAGCAAGGGTTTCATCTGGCCCAAATAGACGTGTTGTGATAAATGATTCGTGATTTAGCATGAATAGCACCTCAACCTATAGAATAGAATGGGTAGCACCACAACCTTTAGAATAATATTGCATGGATAGCACCTCAACCTTTAGAATAATATTGCATGGATAGCACCTCAACCTATAGAATAATATAGAATGGATAGCACCTCAACCTA
Source organism: Magallana nippona (assembly GCA_033439105.1). Lineage (NCBI taxonomy): Eukaryota > Metazoa > Mollusca > Bivalvia > Ostreida > Ostreidae > Magallana > Magallana nippona. The sequence goes on along the minus strand of CM065918.1, from coordinate 47,459,508 downwards.
TAGAATAACCAATTATATTTGTAAATTATACTAGAATTGTATACTAAATGTACATTGTATATTTTTAACACTACATTGAAATACTCCTTTTAAAACTGTTTTATCACTTAACCAAAAGGTAGGTGTCCCGTGTTCATGTTCGATTTGTAACAAGTTAATTTTTGATTTCTCTCACGACAAGGGAATGTGTTATTAACTAGGACACTAGTCTAATAACAACACTCAATATAATGTGAACGAATGACTCTCGTTATATCTGCCGTTTTTGCAACAGAGTTTTCTCTCAATTAATATATGTGTATGGTAGTAAACCCTGTATATCTGTATGCAATCTGTCTCTTTTTTGAATAAAAGTTTTAAGTTATAAAAAATACTGGGTTTTTTTGTTATTGTTTTTGGGGTTTTTGTTAAATAAGTGTTTAAGAGAATCTCAGAGGCAAGTTAAGTGACAATATAAATAGTAAATTGCCTTCCAAATTTATTGGTACTAATTTTTTCCAGATAATTTAAGTTGAAAAAAGGTTAATCAGTCCAAAACTAGCACAATTTTTCGTGCGCTGTAAATTGCAACTTTTTAACACCGTAAGGAACTGTAGCTCCCAGGTCTTCCATCCAAGTCCTTTCAGACAGGGAGCTACAGACCTGCAGCCATACTTTTGATTTTTATCATCGGGGCAAGAGAAAACAGTTAAATGAATCTGAAAACAATGAATGGCATTTGACCACCACATGGGAATTTTGGCCTGTGCCAAACCCGTTCAATTTTATGTCTAATATAATTCAAACTTTTTTATATTTTTACCAAAAACAAACCATGCATCGACGACAAAGAATTTTTGGTATAATAAGGCTTCTATTTATAAATTGACTTTATTTTAAAATACTTATAAGAGGGTGAACTGCAAGAACTTTGAAATAAAGCTAAAAAAGCCAGCCAAATTATAGGGGAACAATACTTAAAGACAAGTATGTATGATGGATCAATAAAAAATGTATTGTTCCCCTTGACAGCAACTTGATCTATTAACTCCTGCTACTCCTCAAGAAAGGCATGAGCCTGGTTTACATATATAACAAAGAATTTGGAGCTCTGCCTTTCCGTTATAAGCCAGCAACGGATTCTTTTCATTAAGCATTAAATATACCAAAGTGAAATTACGGAAGCCTATTAGTGCCACATATAAACTTCACATTTTTTTTATTTTCTACACTTTAATCTGTAAAATTTGCACTTTAAAGTGTACAATTCGCACTTTAATCTGTAAATTTTACACTTTGATCTGTAAATTTTACACTTTAATCTGTAAAATTCACACTTTAATCTGTAAATTTTACACATTTATCTGTAAAATTTACACATTAATCTGTAAAATTTGCACTTTAAAGTGTAATATTCACAGTTTAATCTGTAAATTTCACACTTTAAAGTGTAAAATTCACATTTTAATCTGTAAAATTTGCACTTTAATCTGTAAATTTTACACTTTAAAGTGTAAAATTCACACTTTAATCTGAAGATTTTACAGATTAATCTGTAAAATTCACACTTTAATCTGTCAAATTCACCTTAAACTTTAATCTGTAAAATTTACTGTAAAATTCACACTTTAATACGTTTCCGTAAAAATGGCTATATGATTGTGAAAGAATCGCCCATTGCGCATGCCCATTGTCCGTTTTACATCCGAATCGAACAAAGTGTGAAATTTACAGATTAAACTGTGAAATTTACAGATTAAAATGTGCATTTTACAGATTAAAGTGTGAATTTTACAGATTAAAGTGCAAATTTTTACAGATTAAAGTGTGAATTTAGAGTGTCAATTTTACAGATTAAAGTGTCAATTTTACAGATTAAAGTGTGAATTTTACACTTTAAAGTGCAAATTTTACAGATTAAAGTGTAAAAAATAAAAAAAAAATGTGAAGTGTATATGTGGCACTAATACGCTTCCGTATGAAATAGTGTAAACGCTTAAAAGTAGAAAAATAGATTTAAAAATTTTAAGCTCAAGTTGGGTCTTTAATTGTTACCACAACCCCATTTTTGGCATCGAATTTATTCTGAAAAAAGAAATTAATAATAGCTTGATATCTTAACAATTTTATTTTGATTTACTTCATAGGAAAATATGAATCTTCTTTGAAAAAGGTCTTGGACATGAGGCAAGAAGATAAATCTGCCACCACAAAAACTTTTTAAAAACATGAAGTTCCAAAATTTGATTATCAAAATTTTGATTTACAAATAACAACTTACTTACCATAATATTGTACCAATGCTTGCTTAGCTGTCATTGGACAGCTAACTTAAGGTACCTCAGGCTCATTAAAGGATCTTGGATAAAAGTTGCTCTCAAAAAAATAATTAATTCTACTTTTAATATTTTAAACAATGTTATTTACCTCACTACAACCTAAAATAATAACTAATACACTTTGGAATTTAGACGGAGTAATATATATGACAGGAACCTTGATGTAAGATGAAACAGTGTAACCTCATAAACCTATTCAAAATTGATGTGTATAATAAGTCAGTTTTCAACCATAAGCAAAAAGTATTTAATTTGACATTGAGATTTTTCATTTACTATGAGTCTTACTTAGCTGCATTAAAAAAGAAACCCTTATCTTAGCGTGTACTGGATATAAGTCATGAATTGCAGCTAACTCAAAAAAATTCTAGTAAATTACTGTAAATACTACCTAAAATACCAATCGAACTCCCTTTATATAACGTATTAAAATTCACAGAAAGAGTCAAATTATTAGGAAATACTTTCAATGTTCATATTTTTTATTCAAATAAACATTACTCCCATAGTTATTTGGAAGTTACGATTCGATAAGTTCTGATTAATATTATTTTTTCGACCGACAAATATTCATTTTTACACAAAAGAAAACTATTTAAAAAAATATCTTGTATGGCAAAAATTTTGGTCCAAGATATTAAGGATTTTCTTCTTCAGATATGTTGATGGAGATAAGTTGGGTGAGCAGTGTTGTCCACGGGCAGTTGGGCATTATGTTCAGATGATAACCTTAGTGTATTATTTCTGTATTGTATTTTAGGTCATGAATTCGTGTGGCATGGCTTCATTGATATTGTCTTCTCATCACACCAAGAAATACCAGCAATAGCCAATGCTGTGGTGGAAAAAGAAGAAATCACTCTCGTAAAAAGAAAACTAGATGAAGAAGATGGTAAAGTTACACATTTTGTTGTAAAACAATATTATTACATTGTATGAGCATTATGTGATCAATATATTTGACCTAACAATACCAGTTCACATTTTCAGCAAATCTCCAGAACCAAAAGATCAATATCATCCAAATTGAGCAGGCAAATAATGGCTTGTTAGAGCATTATGAGAAGGAATTTAAAATTTTGAAAATTCCAGATATCATAACACATCATTTTTTGCACAAGTATCATGTCATGAAAATAATAGACAACTTTGGCCTGTATGTAGTGTGTCATAACAAAGAAGGTTGGGGACGAATTGAACAAACTTTAAAGCTTTTTCAGTTTCTTTCGTAAATAATGAATTTGAATTCAAAATTATTAAGGGAGGAAAATATTTGGAATTTTGTAGTCAATTAAATGAACTATTTGCACTTTAAAGAGTTGTCTGCCCTTTAGGAAAATTTAAAAATAATAATTTTCTGAAAATATGTATAGTAAATGATGAATTATTTTAGCATATTCCAACTTTTTACCATGAGAAATGTGAGAAATTTACTTGTACTGAAAAAATGTATTTAAAAATGCATTTTTCCCATAGACTTCAATGTTAACTTCCACATATGATAAATTTGTTAATATTCAATTTTTTTTTAATTTCACAGGTGAATCTTTTATTTAATAAACCCCTTAAAATCACACTAAGATTTTAGTTACCAAACTTGCAATCTAATAGATATGAACTATGATACTTATGGAGAAATTACCTTAAGGTATCTACAAGGGAAATTCATTTACTATTAAGGTTATAATAATGATCAGACTTTTAGATAGAGTATATGTAGTAAGAAACTGCTCCGACGCATCCTTACAAAATGTGGATTCAGTTTTTTCAAACCTTCAACTCTGTGGTTGGTAAAAAAGCCACAGCAAACCAAAATTTTGTTATGTATATGTTAAAAAAAGAAAAACCTTTTTAAACACACTGAGGCCACATTATTCACAATTTTTAGTGAATTAAAGCATCATGTAATTTGCTTTGATTAAATCACAGCCCCCTGAGAACTTTTCCCTTAAATTTTGATTCTCTAGTCTATAGACATGATAGAGTTAACTTTTATGAATTTAATAGGAAATTTAAAAGAAAAATATGATATAACAAACAAAAGGGCAAAAGTTACTTACTCCCAGGTGAGCATTGTGGTCCGTGAGCCTCTTGTTTAAAATTAAATAAACCTCCCATATTTCCCCATAAATCATAAAGGTTATATCATCCTGTACAATTTTACATCCAATATATACATTTTGACCACACACACACTAATACTGAAATTTCTCTTGATTTTTAGGTCACGAGTCACTCAGGTGACCTAATGCAATTGGTCTTCGTCCGTCGTCGTGCGTCGTGCGTTAACAATTTTACATTTTTAACTTCTTGAAAACTACAAGGCCAATTGTTACCATTTTTGGTGTGAAGCATCTCTATGGTAAGAAGAATCTAAATTGTGAAATTCGTGGCTCTACCACCCCCAGGGCGCCACGGGCGGGGCCAAATATGCAAAAAAGCCAAATTTTCAAAAATCTTCTTCTCTACTCCCACACATGTGAGGAAAAAACTGAATGCATGGTTATGATGTCCATGAAGCCCTTTATCAAAATTGTGAAATTCATGGCCCTGGGTCAGGGGTTCAGGATCTAGGGTGGGGCCAATATGGTCATTTAGTAAAAATGTATTAGATCTTAGAAAATCTATAATATATTTGTTAAAAAAACTAAATGCATGGTTATGATGTCCATGAAGTCTTCTACCTAAATTGTGAAATTCTTTACCCCTGGGACAGGGGTTTTTGCCCTAGGGCGGGGTCAATGTAGCCATATGGTGAAAATGTATTAAATCTTAGAAAATCTTCTTCTTTACTCCCACACATGTGGGGAAAAAATTGAATGCATGGTTATGATGTCCACAAAATCCTCTACCTAAATTTTGAAATTAATGGCCCTTGGGTCAGGGGTTCAGGCTGTAGAGGGGGGGGGGGGCAATATGGCCATATAGTGCATATAATGTTTAAAAATCTTCTTCTCCACTCTCACACATCTGTAAGAAAGACTGACTTCATAATTATGTTAACCAGGAAGTCCTCTATAAAAATTGTTAATTTTATGTCCCCTAGACAATGGGTGTTGACTCTAGGCGGGGCCAAAATGGATGTATAGTGTTAATGCAGATAATGTTTAAAAATTATCTTCTCTACTCCCACACACCTGTTGGGAGAACTGAATTCATAATTTTGTAGACTGTAGACCAGGAAGTCCTCTACCAATTTTTTTTTTAATTTCATGTCCCCCGAGGTAGGGGTTCTGAATCTAGGGCGGGGCCAAAACACTCTTATAGTGTATAGGGTTCGGATTCTTAATGCAGGGTGTGGCCAAATGCATGGTCATTTAGTGTTAATGTATAGAGAATGTTTAAAAAAGGTCTACTGACAAAAAATAAAAACTGACTGCATATTTAGAAAAAAAACATTAAGTTGTCATCTTTTATAATATTTCATGCCACCTACATGTAAGGCAAGTGTTATGGCTGGGAAAGAGGGGTATATTTGTCTTGTTATTTTATTCTGCTCAGGAATTTCAATGAAAAAAATGAGATAATTCACATACATGTGTATTTAGAAAAGAGAAAGAATGAAGCTGTGTATCAAAGTTAAGATATTGTGAAAGTTAATTGAGTTATCCTCCCTTGCTTCTTCATAATGGAGTTATTAATCATTAAATATAATGTAATTAAGAAGTTGTATGATAAAAAACTATGCAAATACTTTATTTATTGAAACAAAAATAGTTTTTGAAGTCTTTAAATAGATAAATAGACTCATTAATAGTAAAGTATTAATTAGCTAACCAAAATCACTGATAAACACTACATGTAAAATGATTTTGGTATAAATACCAGATAGTGTTGTACAATGTATACAGGACGAAAATTCAAAATTCAGAAATTGGAACAGAAGTGAAAAGCATATTTAAACCCTAATATTAATAAGCTGTTCTCTTTCATGTTTTTTGTTTAAATGCCCACAAGAAGAGTTTCTGTCTGCTCCTGGGGGTGGGGGATGGGAGGTTGTTTTAATAAAACATGTCTACTAGCCACCTTGTTTATCTATGAAAACATATACAAATAAAACCTATCTTGAAAGTTAACAAATATGGGAAAATTATTTTCGACTATTTTCTTGTACCTTTTCAATATCAGGTCGTGCACTCTATTATGATCTTTATAAGTTTTTCGCTATAATTATAGGTTTCATAGTCCTTTTTGAAAGATTTCAGGCAGGAAGATGGTCGTCATTACAATATTATAATTTTTTTTACTCCAGAATGAAACTTAGTTAAATGCATATATGAGACTCCTCGACAAGTTTGTGTATGGGCTATGGTACTCAGGTGGCCGTCAAGACCTATTGGCCTCTTGTTTAGATAAAGAGGTTGATGTTTCATTGGATGGAATAACAAAAACAGAGGTCAAACAACATACTCTAGAGCAAGCATTCGCTCAGACAATTGTATATTCATTGGTTCAAAAACAAAGACACCCTGACTCCTTGGATCACATGGTACCTAACATTGTGATTTCCCAGAAAAGTTTGAAATAGTGTTGTATGAAGCAGATAATGATATTTTGCTGTCAGCAATTCCATTTTATTGTTCAATCTGGATCTTCCAGAAAACAGAACATTAACTAACGAAGCAGTTGTCGTTCTTCGTGACTACAGAATCTTTTTTTTCTGGATTTGATAAAGCCAGTCATGAAGTACTTGAAAGATGCAAGTCTAATTTTAAGAAACTTGCTGGAAGCAGATGGGATGTATATTCAAATTCACTGAAATACTGTGTTTCAGGATTTCCTTCCATTAAAAAATGGTCTGTAAATGAATTACTTCGACGTGGACATCAGTTACACTTAAATTAATGGCTGTATAGAATAAGGTAAAGGAGATAATATTTACCCCTTTCTCTGATTTCTTATTACATTACATCAATTGATACTTTTTATTGTTAGCTTTTATAGATATCAATTGAATACACTAAAATTAAAAAAGGTCACATAGTATTTCAATATTATAATTAATATACAGACTTTCTCAAGGTCAAATAATAAATTTTAAATGAGAGTTAAAAACCCATTTTAGTTTGGTTTTTGGGGCGCACGGCGGTTGTGACCGGTCGGCAGAGGATGCTTACTCCTCCTTGGCACCTGATTCTACCTTAATTTTTTTAAGGGGTCCGTGTTTGCTCTGCTCCTGTTTTGTAATTTTCCTTTGGACTTTTGAATTTGAACACTGTTCGTGATCACCACATGTCATGTTAAAATATTTTCAATGTGAAAATAAATTCTCTAAGAATATTGAAAATTTCTTCAAATCTCAGGAAAAGCTATTTGGTTTAACCGATTATACACAATTATCTCTTTCTTTCACCAAAATTTAACTAGACAACATTGAGATGGTGACCATCTCAAAGGGCCCCGCTTATATAATGGACAATAGAATGAAAAGAATTTCAGAGAATTTTGCTTTGACCTTGACCTTTAACTTAGAAATATTCAAGCTGGCATAGAACTTCTAATTCAATCTTATTACTCCTTACATACTGACATTTTTGTTCAATCTGAGCAAGATTATGCAAATGGGAAATAATCTACATTCTAAAAATAGTTATAAAGAGATTCGTGATGACCTTCACATTGACTTGGTTTAAGGTTACTGCACGCTATTAACCAAAAAGGTCTGTTAAAGTAAAGTATAAGCCAAATAGGGCTAAGTGGAGAGTATATATATATACTCTTAAAAAAGAATTTTTGTGTGATCGGATATGATCTTGACACCTGACCTACAAACATAATTTAAGGTCACTGCATGCCCTTTAATCAAAGGCACCATGTGGGTGAAGTATGGGCCAGATTGGATTTTTTTAAATATAATTCTACTATGACTTTCACATTTGACCTTGAAAATTGGTTCAAGGTCACAACACACCCTTTACTCAAAATCTCTGTTTATGTGAAGCATGAGCCAAATAGGGCTAAGTGGAAAGTATATATGCTCTGAAAAAAGGAGTTTTGCATGGTGCGATATATCCTTGACCTTTGACCTACAAACTTCATTCAATGTCACTGCACACCCCCTGACTGTATACACTCTGTGAGTGAAGTATGAGCCGGATCGACCAAGGGGAGAAAAGATATGCCCCGGACAAGTATTTATACCCCTGCAACTTTAGGGGGGGGGTATATTGGTTTCACCCTGTCCGTCTGTCTGTCCGTCCGTCTGTCTGTAGACGTAATTTTGTCCCCCTATAGAATTTTTTACTACTGCATGGAACAGTGTGAAAATTTGTACATATGATGAACATCATCTGGAGATGTGCAACTGCAATTTTTATTAAGATCAGACAAGATTTAATGATTTTATGACAGTTTTCATTTTCCTTAATCTATATATTGTACACTGATGTTGAAAAGTAAGGGAGGTAATCCTTACAGATTTTATAAATTAATTAATAGTAAACACTCTAAAATATATTTATATAAATAAATCCAGATGGAGGTTTTTGTCTTTATTTCTTAACTAAATTTATTTTTTATAAGTAATCTATCAACTGACAATGCAAACTTTTTGTTTGTCAATGATAAATTCTTAGGCGATAATAAGAACATAAAGGACAAGTGTGGCTGAATTCATTTGTCCCAAGGGGTCCATTATCTGAGCCATGGTTTAGAAGGAGCATGTGTCTAGGGAAAATTGATAATCTGTAAAATAGGCAGTGGTTTTTGGGTTATTTTAATACTGTTTCATGTAAACCAAATGTTTCTATCATTATAAGGAAATAAATAATATCATTATTAATAAAGAAGTTAACTATTTTTAGAAGCTGTTTAAATTTATCAGTCAAGTAAATTTGATGAAGTGACCCTATAAGGCATTAATGTAAATGAAGTTAAAAATTATTGATATGATTGTAGTGATTGGCAATTTTAAAATTGTTTGTAATATTAAATTTTTTTTTACATATTTTTACAAAGTATGCTAATTATGATAATGTTTGGGAGTTTATCCAATTTAACAAGCTCATCAAAGAAAATCATAGTCCTATGGGATCAATTTTCTGAGACATGGAGTTGCATTGTACCATAGGAGAAAGTGAGGAAAATTTGAAACAACTAATCGCATCTGTCAAGACTCCGATTAGAAAGATATTGAAAGTTTTATCAACAGAAGAGCATTGCCTGACTATTTTCATTTACTGCACTTTAAGGGAAGGGTTATTGTCACTTTGTTGGTTTTTCATTTACTGCACTTTAAGGGAGGGGTTATTGTCACTTTGCTGGTTTTTCATTTACTGCACTTTAAGGGAGGGGTTATTGTCACTTTGCTGGTTTTTCATTTACTGCACTTTAAGTGAGGGGTTATTGTCACTTTGCTGGTTTTTCATTTACTGCACTTTAAGTGAGGGGTTATTGTCACTTTGCTGGTTTTTCTTTAAACAATTAAATAAAAAAAATATCATCAGATACATACATTTGTACATGTATTACTGTTATACATATGTATTTACAGTGAAGTTCTGACAATTTTGATTTTTTTTTATTTATGTGTCACAAACTTTTATTATTCAATTCAATTATTTGTCCCATTTGAAATTAGCATTGCGGGGGTATTAGTCCCATTAGGACAGTTTTAGTTTATATTTAATTTTGCTATGACCTTATCCTTAGACCTTGAAACATGTTCAAGGTCACTGCACATCATGTACCCAAAGGCACTTTGTGGGTGACGTATGAGCCAGATTGGGCCAAAGGGAGAGAAGATATGCTCCGGACAAGCAATCTCGGACGAACGAACAGACGAACGAACAGACTGATCACTATAGGGCTTTCGCAGAGCGGGGCCCTAATAATTCATATGATATAAAAATATGTAAATAAATAATTCTTTAAAAAAAAACAATATTTAAATATTGACTCTAAGGTAGGCATTTTTAGGATACTATCATTTTAAGATTTTTTGTACAACATGAATGTAAAACCGTTTGATTGGTACTCTTTACTAATTTATTCATGTATAAGCAAAAAGCTGTAGAGCTGACATTTTACATACAGATGTATTTAGTTTAAGTTGTTCTCAACATAAGAATTGTTACATGTATATTGTTTGTGATGAGAACTTTTGCATTGGTGCCATCTGTACATGTAAACCTAAATAAACATAATAGAATTTGTTGAATATGATGCATATGTATACAGTGATGTATCGTGTTGCAACGATTTGTTCTGTATTTGTTTCAATAAATTATTGAAAGTAAAAAGAGGTCAACAGGTTTCTATTCTGTTTTTCATCTTTAAAAAAGTTACCTTAGATTAAAATAAATTCAGCGTAAGGATTAAATCCTGTTAAGTTCCTGAATAATAATATTTTTGGTGAACAATTTTAGGGACTTGGACTCGATTTGAGCTCAAAATTTTGAACTTTTATTTTTTCCTTTTAAGTATCTAGAATGATAAATATGGTTATTTTTAATGATTTGTTAAAGTTTGAAAGTCAAATATTGAGTTACAAGCAAGATACACAGTTTGAAATTCTCTGTTATGTTAACAAAGCTCAAGTCGTGTTAATGTTTACATATGTGTGGTATTGGTATGAGTTTCAATCAAATGTTGCTTTTTAGCTCACCTGAGCCGTAAGCTCAAGTGAGCTTTTCTGATCACATTTTGTCTGTCCGTCTGTCTGTCTGTCTGTCCGTCTGTAAACTTTTCAAATTTTCAACATCTTCTCAGGAACCACTGGGCCAATTTCAACCAAACTTGGCACAAAGCACCCTTAGGCAAAGGGGATTTAAATTTGTGAAAATTAGGGACCACGCCCTTTTACAAGGGGAGATACTTAGGTATTATTATAGATTCTCGATGTAGGAATGAATGAATTCTAAGAAAATTGAGCCACAACCATTTCTAATGATACAACATTATTCTTCTATATTGGAACAGTTTGAAAATTTTTTAGAAATTTTCAAATATCTTCCCAAGAACCATTTCGCCAAGAAAGCTAAAACTTATGTGGAAGCATCACCAGGTAGTGTAGATTCGAATTTGTGAAAATTATGACCGCCGGGATAGGGTGGGGCCACAATGGCGGGTCGAATTTTTACATAGGAATATATAGAGTAAATCTTTAAAAATCTTCTTCTCGGAAACCAATCAGTCAGGTAAGCTGAAACTTATGTGGAAGCATCCTCAGGTAGTGTAGATTCAAAGTTGTGAAAATCATGACGCCCTGGGGGTAGCGTGGGGCCACAATAGGGGGGGGGGTCAAGTTTTTACATAGAAATATATAGAGTAAATCTTTTAAAATCTTCTTCTCAGAAACCAATCAGTCAGGTAAACTGAAACTTGTGTGGAAGCATCCTCAGGTAGTGTAGATTCAAAGTTATGAAAATCATGGCCCCGGGGGTAGGGTGGGGCCACAATGGGGAGTCGAGTTTTTAGCTAGTAATAAATAGAGAAAAGTCTTAGAAACCAATTGGCCAGAAAAGCTGAAACCTGTGTGGAAGCATCCTCAGGTAGTGTAGATTCAAGTTTATTCAAATCATGATCCCTTGGGGTACGATGGGGCCACAACGAGGTGGGGGGCAAAAATTTTTACCTAGGAATATATAGAGAAAAATCTTTAAAAATCTTCTAAAAACAATTTGCCTAGAAAAGCTGTAACTTTAGTGAAAGCAACTTCAGATAGTGTAGATTCAAATTCGTTAAAATCAAAATCTTGAGTAGTAGGGCGATCCAATTTTACAAAGGAAAACATTTTAATTCTTCACAAAAACTGAAATGTTATCATACATGATTTTACTTATATGCAAGCATTTTGACATATTGCTGATTCTTTAAAATTGTTTAAATTCTGGCCCCTGGACGATTCTTGGGCCTCACAAGGGGTTCAGAGTTTGACGTAGGTTTATATCCTGTATATAAACAATTATTTAGGATCGTTTTTAGAACTGCAATGCTCAACATGTGATATGACTATAAAATCATCCTGTTAGAAAAGGGACTTGATTATAAACATATGAATATCCAGGGGGAAAATTGGATTTTTATTTATACAGGATCTACATGTATTATACTATTTTGTATTATGACTCCATTAAGCTGATTTTATCATCCCATTGTTGCTCATGTGAGCGATGTGGCCCATGGGCCTCTTTTTTGTTGATAATATTATTTATGAACACATTGAATATGTTTATCTTGTTTGCCATGAGTTATTTTGTCTAAAGAATGGTTATATCTGTACATTGCAATGTTTGTAAACAAATATAAGACTCGAGCTTTGTTTACATAACAATGATTTCTTACCCCTATATCTCGCTTTTAACTTGACCTCTAACATTCAAATTCTTGTTAAACATTCAAAATGCAAAAGTAATCAATTTTAAACATAAAAAATCAAAAAAAAATAATTGATCTCAAAATCGTGTCTAGGTCCCTTCTAGGTTGTTTCTTTTTCCCCCTTTTATACAATATCTGCATGCTTACAGGATACATGCTATGATGAAAACTAGCAAGCAACGTGATAAGATAAGATTGTAGTATACTAGATGACATCTACATTGATATGATACGATGCTTCATGTACATGTACATGGCCTTTATTCTTTTTGTGCAGCTGACTGGAAAAAGTTACAAACTTTTTTATTTCATTTCAAACCAGGGAGTGAGTGTATAGTGGGTCGTATCTCTTTTCTTAATTTTTTTCTTTAGGTCAAATCTCACTATTATCACTGTCCCAAATAAGATCTTCTGATAAAAAAAACTGTACCCCACCCCACCCAATTTAACGTCCTCGTTTTATGCATATACATATATCATTTATTCATACAGAAGTAGAGTTGTTAACACTCTCTTAATGTTTCACAAATTAATGTATAAGGTTTAATACCCAATCTGTAGTGGTATAAAAATAAGTAATTTAAAAACGCTAGTATATACATGTATATACATATTAATTTATTTGCATATCTTAAACCAAAGTTGTCAGATCCATGGTAACTGCTCAAGAAAGGGATTAATATATAAGCCCTATGACTTATTTCCCAATCTTACGATTGTATTTATCACCATATGTTCATGTATTTGAATCTATAATGAATAAATATTATTTAAACTAAGGTAGCTGCCCAATGATTAACTCGCCCTTCACTTTCCACCATGACGTCAACCCGCGTTCTTGGTTAACCCGTTCTGGAAAGTTCTATCCATCAAATCTAAAATCGCGCTTTCAAGAAACGAATTGGCTCATTTTATTTATTCAATATTTGTTATAATTTAATTTCTATGTATACCCTAAATAGGTTCCTAGCAAATATGTTCACTATTTACGTAATCATTAAATATTATTTTATTGCAAGCATATATTTTGATGCGAATTCCCACTGACTGGGATCCGCCAAACCATGTCCGCAACCTTACTCTCATTTTTGAGCTGGTTTATCGAAAATGAAAGTAGGTTTTTAATTTATTTCTCAATAATTACTTAGCAGGTAAAATTCAATTGTAGTTTAAGGACATCAACTCACACGTGATGACATACTAAAGATGTAAACAGTTACTCTGGTGCAGGCATTTTGTAGTTTATTCGCAAAATGTTTTAATTTATAGGAATAGATATGCAAGATGCAGCTTTCTGTCAAATACCATTCCAAACCGAAAGCTCTCTGTGTAATTAAATTAGAAGCAACGATGCAAAACCCTCGGCGTTAGTGTTGGCATCTTATTATAGTTTTTAAGATAGCTCCAATATCCAGATGGGTCCATTGAACTTTACAGATTCTGTAATTTAAAATTCCTGTATTGTAGTTAAAGAGACATGTTGACGCACAAACCCATGATTTAGCAAATATCAAATTTTTACACGATTTCCACATTTTTATTTATCATATGAAAAGGTGAACTTTTGAAAAATTACAGTATTTAAAAGTAAATAAATCAAATTAAAAAGAGAAAAATAGAATTAAGTGTTGGGCCAACACAAAAATATTGAGTTTCCCTTCCGCTTCATAGCCATGCAAGCGCAAGGGAATGTAAATAATGCAGCGTGGCATATATCATGAGCTTGTTGACACTCAGTGAAACCTGATGTCTTCAAGAACTATTAATTTATTCAGACGCACTCTACATGAATGCATATTTTTTAACACAGACACCGAATAGCTTCACATTCAAATTCTTTTCTCAGAGTGTCAATCCCACTGTTACTATTTTTAGACAGCAATCGCAATCACGTGACACTAAAATCAATGTCCAAATCAACTCGGTTTGTTTACATGTGCATTTTCCGGATGAGTTTTGTTGACTTGTTAACTTATAAATGATGATGTATGGTGCGTGAAACCTTCCGTATGATGAAATTTAGTACATTTCTTCTGATTTCCGTTGTCATAATCAAAAAGTAAAACATGTATTTTGAGTCACTGTTCACTTTAAAGAGGCATAGCGCACTTGATAAATGATTTCGGCTAAAATATAGCACTTTTGCAAACATCAAACATTTTCAATATTAAACAATATTTAGTTAAAATATATTCAAAAAAACGCAAATAACACAATTACCATGCTGAAAGAGTCTTAATTATCTTACACGACATCATTAAAATCTTCAGGGTTTGTAAGAGATATATAGGAAAATAGTATACGATAAAAAATTGGATATTTGACTATTTGAACCACTCTAAACCAAATACATCCGATTAAAATTATGTTCTACATGTATTGTAGTACACGTTTACATTGAATTAGCTTTGATTTAACGTAGTCTTCGTACTGAAAAATTAGTAGTGGCAACGCGGAGGTCTTTTTGATTTTGTGGTCACTGGATCGATTCCACCAAGTAGTAAATATATTTTTAACTTAATTGAAACATGAAAAGAATAGAGAGATTAAGGTACATGTATCTAATCTTCTGGATTTTTTTTTTTTCAAATCATCTTTTTTTAATTAAGTCTGAGTATGAGCACATCCAATATAAACAGATCTCAATAGCACTATACATGTATCTATTTACACTTAGATTCATTGCATTTTGCTTGAACTTATCACGGTTCAGAATATCAACTGACATTTAACAGAGTTTGCCGAATTTATGACTAATCAGTTGTTACAGACACCATTATAAAATCAGTATCTAGGTTTCGAAAATCATATTGCGACAGGTATCTGAAGCTATTTTTAGTAACAGGTACTTTCCATCCAAACACAGAGGCGCGTTCAACAGACCAAGCGCTCGCGAGCGTTCGCCAAAACTCCCTATACCCGCAACACAAATTTTGGCGAGCGCTCGCGAGCGCTCTCTCTGCTGAACACGCCTCTGGTGTAGGCGAAATAATGGTAAAAGGCGCTATGCCTATTTAAGACTGAAGTCTTCATTCAGTTAGATTTTCTATCCAATTTTGCAGTACAGATGACTGGTATGTAATATGGAATATTCAATTAGGTTTC
This sequence comes from Magallana nippona, assembly GCA_033439105.1. Lineage (NCBI taxonomy): Eukaryota > Metazoa > Mollusca > Bivalvia > Ostreida > Ostreidae > Magallana > Magallana nippona. The sequence goes on along the minus strand of CM065918.1, from coordinate 47,443,768 downwards.
TTTCCATTTTGATGATCAAATATCATGAACATATAATTAGACTAACCGAAGACCCAAACTGTAAGCTGTGTTGAAAGAGAGAGACCATGTCTCATATTTTTTTTTTCAGGATGCCAAGTAGCTCTGACGTGGGGGACTTATAGATGGCAACATGACAAAGTCCTTCGGGAGTTGGCTGATGTGCTGGAGTAGAGAGGAAAAATGAACGACTATCAGACACGAAGCAAAGGAAGATATACAGTTTGTGAGACAGGATGAATCAAAAGATGACACAAGAGCGACAAGGCGGACATCATTGCTGGACAGAGAGCATTACTGGGAGCTCAGAGTGAATTTAGATAGGAAGTTAGTTTTCCATAACACCGGGGAAGTTAACCTAAGACCAGACGCAGTGTTAGTCTCCCAGCAGTCGAAGACGCTGGTCGAAATAGAGCTGTTCGTGCCATGGGAAGAAAATTGTGAGGAGGTACATGAGAGAAAAAGCCTCAAGTATGCAAACCCCATAGCAGACTGCAAGGACAGGATGGTGCGCATGGCCATTTACTATAGAGATCGGTTGCAGCGGGTTCCCAGCGCAATCGTTGTGGAAGCTGCTCACAAGGTTAGGACTATCAGGAAGAGCATGAACGATAGCAATAAAATGACTGAGAGAAGCGGCAGAGAGGTCGTCATGCTGGATATGGCACCGCCGCGATGATCTGTGCTGGAAGTCGGGATCCATCGAGTAGTGGATTGGCCACCACTGATGACCCACCAACTGGAAGATGTCATGGTACAGGGTCGAAACATCCGGTGAAGGTTGGACACCATCTGAAGACGAACGGAACCGACAGGCGAGCACAAGGGGCGTAACATGTGGCTATCGACAGGCATAAATAAGAGTGTCAACCTGACAGTTAGTAGAAATCCATTTTCTGTAAGTGTAAACTACAATGTAATAATTGGTCAGTAAAATCAGAACTACACCCATTCATCGGATAGAGATAGAAGGATAGATGTTTCTTATATTTATGTAAAGTAGAAACTCTTGATGCCTGGCTTTAATTACTTATCTTATTATATTAAATCTAGGAACCTTTAAAAATCCATAATATACTTATGTCTTCAATTGTATCCATGATAGGAAATATCATGAATGTCTTCTTAGAATGCTTTATTTTTTACCCTGCAAAATATCTAGAATCCAGAGTGTCCCAAAACTTCCTGACTACAATTTGTGCCCCCTCTAACTTCTCATTCTTGGTCCGTCCCTGGTATATAAAATGTGATTTTAAATATGATACGATGATGGTGGACTCATATGGGGGGTACTTCGGCAAAAGTGAGCTCTGTAATTTTTGAGAACCTTATATGTAATTACATGAAATTTTATCACATAATAAAACTATCATGTGATACAATATTAATTCATATTATGAAATATTTATTCATGATATGATTCCTATTCTAGGATGTAGATTAGTTACGATGTTGTATAATACTTTATTGTATTGTAAGATGTGATTTATTTTCGTATCTTGTTCTTTGATTTTGAATAATGCGATACCTTTTTAAAAACGATTATTACGATAATACGACAAAATCTTAATTGTATGATATATGATACACTATCTAATGATATTTTACCATAAGACAGAAATATATATATATCATAATATAAATCATATTAATCTCTCTCTCTCTCTCTCTCTCTCTCTCTCTCTCTCTCTCTCTCATGTCTATTTTTGGTAAATTAATTAAAGTAGCTCGACTTCAAGCAAAAACAAACATCTATTTTTATGTCTTAACTATTATCCAATATTTTTCCGATTTTCCATTACCGACCTTGGCATCTATTTAATTAAGCGGAACATTGGCCCAATAGCTACACTCTGAAAATTAAAGGATAGTCTATGAATGCATTGATTTCTAATATTTTTTTCTTTACTTCGTCTCAGTTTGTACTTAATTTTGGTTTAGTCATGGACAGCGCAACCAACATTATTGTTTTCAGCATTTTCACGTCCACAGGTGAGATTTATCTATAAAAATAATACAATTCTTTTTAAAGAATAGTTTCAATGTTTTGTTAAATATCTTTCAAACACGTTGAATTACTGCCTGTAGAATTCTTGAATAAATGTGAAAATATTTTGAATTACTAGAACCGGCACATCTACTCTTTTTTAAAAGGGGAAGGAAAAAGAAAATATTGTTTTGCTGTCGTACCATTTCATTAAAAATGCAGCGCATTCAGCGCATAGAAACTACATACATGTATATTTTGCGATATATAAGTCAACATAATAAAAATAATAATAATTAAAAATTATTTCAAAGAGTTATTTTAATTATAAGACATTTGTCGATCAGTGATCTTTTTGCCAAAATCTATTTGTGTTATGTTGACGTTTGGTTTTTATTTGATTGTTGTTGCTGCGGGGTTTTTTCTATAAAAAATAAAATTGTCAAGCTGTTTTTAGAAATGTTTAATGCATACTAGTATTTGCATAAATGTCCATTATATTGAGATTTTACATTTAAAAATTTAAATTTTAGAATGGCACAAATAATTTTCCAAATCAAAAATCTAACAGGGACGCCTTGGTGTGACATTGGCGCAAGTACATATCACTATATATTGATGAACAAAGTTACTCGAGATTCAATTTTTTAGCTCAAATTTTTACACAATCATTCGGGTTTTTTTTTTTTTTTTATTTTTTTTTTTTTACTAAAAGTAATTATCATGGACCTGGGGTTGATAATTTGTCTATTAAATATGATTGATTTCCCAAACAAATTACAGTCCGGCTAACTTTTGTTATCTGTTAATCTATAAACAGATTGGAGTAAAAAAAAAAAAACTTCAACAAAATCCATATTTTCCATCTTTTTCTATGGTTGGTACATATGCTTTTCTGGTCAATTTGCATTCATATAGAACGTCTTTCTAATATGTAAAGATGAAAAGTAAAAATGAATAAATGAAGCATGGACAAATAAATAAAATATCATAGATATTTTTTAAAACTAAAATTTTGGCTCCATTTTGCACATTATGTGTGGTTTGGGTTTTTTTTAAATTTGTTTTTCTGTTTGTTTTTTGTTTTATTTTAAATGTTTTCTGTTTGCACAATTAGACAAACATATATTTGCAACAAAGGAGTACTTCAATGGTTGGCTATATTTATTTATCTTTAAATGTTGAAAAAAAAAAGAAACAGACCTTACCTGACATTGTCACGAAATTAGACGGTCAAATTGAATGTTAAATTGATACCGTCATTTAATGATATTGTCTGTTTGATAACGTGAAAATGTCAATTTCTACAGATAAGAGAACTCTCCTTCCCCCTTTTTAAAATTCTATACATATCCCTTTTTACAGCTCGGTGTTTTGTTTTCAAACAAACCACGTTTGAGCGTAAGATTGCCCCCACTGGCGATAGTCCCATGTCCAGCCCTCCGATGTTCGACAATAACCCCCTGACCAGGGCGGAATGTTTTCAGGAGTGTCACTCTGCCCCGGGGTGCCAGTCCGTGGTGATTGAAGGCGAAAAATGTCGGCTGTACACAGACACCGGTAACCATGGAAATGATTCCTTTAACGTCGTCAGCAGTTTATCCTATTCGAATCTTGACGGTAATATTAAAAGAGGTTTGGTTTGAATGTCACAGTTATGTTGGATCACTGGTACAATTTTATTTTATTTCATTTGGAAAAGTTATGAATATACATTTGACCTCTTACCTCGTCACAATATGTATTGATTCGCGCGACATCAGGTTTAGATTTTAAACTACATTGTATTATATTTATACACTGTAGTAAGGAAAAACGTCAAAAAGGAATTTGAAATCGGAACGAGTGACAGTTTATTAAAATAAAATGATGTATCAAATTATTTTTTAGTGTTAGATTATTCTAAGAAATTGATTTTTATTACAATTAAACACATATTTTTTCAAAGTTTAGCACTCAGATTTAAAGACAGAAAGTAAATCAATGTAAGTGTATCCTTCATAATTTCCATTATTATTTACCATAGGTCAAAGAACATTCCATGCACAAACAAATCATCAACAATTTGATTCCACCCTAGTTAACATGAATAATCATACTTATATCTAATTACAAGTACCCATCTATACTTCATTGTCGTACCGAAATCTAATATCCGCTTTCAAGATTGACTGTTATTGATCAAACAATAATTCATTATAGTTGATTGTAGGTTTAGAAAAAAAAATGTTTCATTAACATCACATACTTTTTAATGAATGTTAGGCAGATATTGATCAGAAATAATGCATCTTTTATTGAAGAGATAAAGAATGTATTTATATAACGCATCGCCTTTTCATCATTTGATATTGAAGTTTCATGTCGGCCCCAATTGATAAACCATACAGCTCTGGTGTTGGGGAAAACAAAAACCTTGATGTCGGTTCCACGACCATTTATTAAGCACCAAAAGACGAAGTATTATTCACAACACAATCAAAATTAATTCTATGGTGTTAAAATATTTAAGAATGTTTAAAGAGGATATCGATAGTTTTTGAATTAAAAGAAACCTAAAAAAAAAAAAAAAAAAAGAAGTCATTCATCATCCTGGAACCTTTGAATCTTATACCTCATAGTTTCAGACACGTCCTGGTAATTGTTAGAGAATGGAAATAAATGTTGGGGTGGGGGTATATTTTGACACCCTTTAAAGATGTGCCGATTTCGTGATTTTGAGGTGAACGTTTTATCCAGTCAATCGAAATCGAATCGAAATTGCAGAGATTTGTGTCAAAGATGTGAATATGGTATTTTTGTCTCTTTTGTTTGTTTTTCTGTATTTGAAACACATATCTTTTTTATAAAACAAAAGGCAGTAATTTTGGTACTGTACAGTACTGGTGTATTTATGAAAACATTGTTCCTGAGCAAGAAATACAGAATAATTCTACCTAATTTAGATTCGGGATTTCACGAATGCAAGATGTTATCTTAATGAATCTGAGATCGTATCGTCAAGTTCTAAAGAAATGCAATGGTTTGCAGCTATTGGTTTGGGTCCATTCTATTATAGCCCGTTTGATGGAAATGATTTTTAATTTTCCTGACTTTGTTCAAGAATTAAAACCTTTTGTTCTTGACCAAATTGTATACTTCAGCTCTTGTATGACGTAGATATCATTAATTAGACACATGTTTTAAACAAACAAAGGTTTTCTCTTCAGATATATCGGTATCTAGAGGCAAATATGATTTTCTCTGAGTATATTTTATTCCCACTTGAAATCAGATAATGTAGAAAGATGTTTAAATTGTGATGTGATGTAATGATGATCGAGCTTTCAATTCTAGTATAGCATACGAAGAAACGGTGCTGAATGCAATGCCTTAACTGCGTATCAAGTATGTGAAAAGATGAACTTTGAATCTTGCGAATAGGTTGCAAAACTAACCTTTTCTTGTAGATCTTACAACTTCGAAATGCACAACCAACGGATACTTGTACGATGTCTTGTTCTCCATATGTTACAAACCCGAGACAACTCTGGCTAACAACACATACGCACACCAGTTGTGTCAGCAGTCCGGGGGTAGACTCATGGTGATCGACTCGCCGCACAAACAACACTTCATCGGGAATATAACACTACCCACCGGACGTCAGTATTTTAATAAAACATTTTGATATCCTTTGAACAAAGGCAGGCCCTGGGTCAATCGTATAAGAACAAAATTTCTATTATATGCATTATGTATGTTGCATTTAAATCATGCCCCAGATGCTACCATTAAATAATTTTACGCGACATACTTGTATTATAAAAGTAGTCAAACACAAGCTTTCAATACACCCGAGAGTTTATATTTTAGAGTCTAGATTTGTGTGCATTCACTAAGCATTCATAATACTTCTTGCATTTAGCTGGCGTCTCCAACTTCCGAATAGATGCTACTCTCTCAGGCGGTATCTGGAGGTTTGCAGATCAAAGGGAGATCACTACGTTTTACTGGGGCGATGGAGAACCTTCAAATGGCTACCCGACTATCTGCATCTCTTTGGCCACTTACAGGTGGAATGACGTTCATGTGAATTATAACCATGCAGTCTTGTGTGAAAAAGTTTTGTAACAGTGTCCAAAAAGACAACCAACTGATCCCAATACAGTGTAATTATGTAAAAGGAGCATACACACAACTGTGTTTTAACTTTTCAAATTGAATTTTATCTTAAAATTCACTCAAATTACAAATTTGCTGTATTTTTGAAAAATATTTCATTGAAATATATCCACATAAAATCCACTGAAGACAAACATTAAGAATGGGTTAAGGGGTTTGCTTTTTGAGTGATTAAATGTATTGAGACATGGACAAAAGCATTTGGAAACTCTTGAAATCAAAAGGCCCGTGTTCATTCCGGAAGAATGAGGTGTGGATAATAGAAGTACTACTAGTATTAGAATAGAATAACTCTTATAGTAACTTGCTTGAAAGTTTAAACTGTAGCCATTGTTCCTTATAACACAGGTATTATATGATTATTAGAGACAGCAATATTCTCGCCACTTGAGAAATTTAATTAACAATTCCATAGGTTATAACCAATTATATTTGAAACAACTCTGCTCTGAATACCCTATGTAAATTTTTATACTTTCGGCGGGTCAATTATGATTATGTTCTCTGAAATTAGCACTGTTTATTTTTCACATGTTTCCGATTGCATGTCAGTCAATAATTTAAACAAAAGCGAGTATATTTCGGAAACTTAATTAAAGCTGGGAAATTGAATGTAAATATCAATATTTATTCATTAATTATTTTTAGAACATATATATAAACATAAAACTTTGTTGAAATCCATTTCTGTTGAAATCTTGAGTACACACCATTTTATCGTATTCCATGTATTTTAAGCACATTTGTGAACCCTGTTCATACATGTCTTTTAAAACAGATCAGATATTCAAAAGGAGAACTTAATTAAATGATGTAATGCTTTGATAATTTGTTCTATTATGAAATATAATGAACATATCCGTTATATTGAACGTTTGGGGGCCTATCATGTCATATACATGACTTGTGACTGACCTTCTTTTGTCAAAAGTGTGATTTTAATTTGTGTTAGATTTTGTATTTGCAGTTTCCACTGGGTTATTAGTATTCTTTATTGGCGTTCGCGTGTAATCAATAGGTCTGTTTTAATAATCTATTCGACCAAGTAATGTTAATATGTCACAGTGACACTGGTATAAGTTTTCCGGCAATGTAAACTAATACAAGTAAAACCATTTAACCGTATATTCATCTGCCTTTTACTATATTTTCAAACTATATATCTATGAATCTAAGAATCCTCATTATCCCATAGGGTATTTTTATCTATGAGGTAAATATTTCATCTGTTTATGTAAGCATGTTCTAACAAAACGAGGAAATGCAATGCCTAATTACATGCAAATAATTGCTGTTGGATGGTCAATAATCAATCCATACGATCATACATAAGACATTCGTCTTATAGCAGTAATACAATCACTCTGCTGTTTTCTTTTAACGGGGCTAGGGATCGTAGCAAGTCCACCGATCAAAGATAGTTGTTTTATATTCATGTTGTAAATAATATGAAATGAAACTGATTTCATTTGTTTGTTTTTATTTAATTCAAACTTAAAATTCATCAATAAATAAATTAATAAAGTAATTCGTTAATTAAAAAAACCCCCAAATAAACACGTAACAACATCAAATATATTATACAATTAATATATAAGGTAATAAAATTTATGAAAATTTAAAAACAATATATATATTTAATGGTATGTTTTAAGAGATACATTTTAGTACACACACTTTTTAAATACACAATAACGTCAAAATCATTATCAGATCATTTCTAAACGTTGATCTCCAATTTGACCACAATTGCACGACTAAGTCTTGATAGATTTTAAATTTTTCCAAGTTAAATAAATATACTAAAATATGGTAGAACATGATATCAGCACTTCCTTTTCTGCATTATAGCATCTACCAAAATGATCAACGACTATTATTCTAGATTTTAAAATACCTTCAATGGTTCACAATCAAATTAAAATTAGATGTTAAATCGTATCTAACATCCAATTCTAATTAGATTAAATGTTTTACTTACTTAAACCTCCTGGTTATCGTTTTCCAATTAAGTAGGAATTAAAACCATCACCTCTTTTGAATACATAAGGGGTCATAACGAAAAGCGTCACGTTATTAATAGATATCACTTCACCATCAGACATGAAAAAGCGTAAATTAAGTATATAAAGCTACTATTGTGTTTGTCTGTTTGGTATTTGTTCGTTCACTTTATACTTTATATTTACATAACCTGCCTCCCACCTTAAACAATTATTGTAAATTACTGTTAAGGTTATGCTACGGCAATGTATGTAATGTGCACGCCGATAAACTACTACTTAATATATAATTAATATCGAGTGATGTAGTTTGTGGTAACATCAAAATTAGGAATGAAAAGCATATTGAACGATGGTTAATCTCATTTAAAAACAAAGCCCATCAATGTTTTTTTTTAATTCATGCAAGTTATATATGTAATATATACGACAAAAAATATTTACATTCTACTGTGTTTTTCCATTAAATTCTGTGATCTTTAAATGCCTCTAAATGCAACAACCGAATCACTGCGTATGAATTTATATGTAATTTACATAAGTAGTTCCCAAACATTGATTTCTATGTTATCGGTATAAAAATATATTTCAAACATGTTGTTAAAACACCACATTTTACAATTATTCAATAATATAGCTGATTCTATTGTTAAAAGCAAAATTTTAAGAGTTATTATTAATAGATTATATTTTCATGCTCATCTCAACAGTCTATGTGATAACCAGTTTAAACTGGTTTAAGAGAACAGCTGTTCTTGCTGTTACTAATTTACCCCCTTCGTGATCTGCAATTTATACCGATTCATCTAATAAAAAAAATCATTTTTAAAATCAATAATGGAATGTAAATATAAGCATTGATTGATTTATTTTTGACGTCGTCGTGCCGTCAGTTGAGCAGACAAATTATCATAACGCGCTCACGCGCGTTATTTAATTTGTCTGCTCACCTGACGGCAGTTATTGACACGACGACGTCAAAAATAAATCATTCAATGCTATTATATTAATAAACCGCCTGCTGCTACCCTTACCCGTTCACAAAAAGCTTCACCTTATCATCAAGACTTATATATTATATTCAAATGTATTCTCAGCAATTTCATAGAAAATATAAATAAAAAATATTAAACATATATAGAATAGTATTTTGGAAGAAAAAAAATAACACCGTGAATAATCTCATAAAACGTGCGATAAAGAACGACTTAATTATATCAACAACAATCACTGCTGTCATTTGAGTTTGACATATCCTTTGCTGACGAGTGGTCCGTTCTTATACAGAAACACGGCAGGCCACACCGTGTATTCCACTGCCTTTCCCCTCGTTAAAAACATACCGTAATGGGCGGGTTCGTAGTTGTCTTCCTTCCTTAAGCACGTGATTTGCATGGGCGGGTCCTGTACAGACATCAGCCACAGACACTCGATGCACGCGTCAATGTACAGGTTCAAACTCTCCATCGTGTATACGTCACAGTGGTAAATGTCTTTGAATTTAGCATCCTTGAAAATCTATGATATGATGAATATATAGTTGTGAATTGGCAGCATAAGAAAATTTAAAAAAAAAGTCAAATGCCTCTTTACAACAACATAGTTTATAGCGATTATTTACTAAGTGTAACATGGGAGAATTAACAGGAAGTGATATCTGTGAAGTAGAAAGGTCCATCGTAGAATTCAACAATTACAAGGTCAATAATGACAGATGGGAATTGAAGGTTACAGTCCAACGACCATACAGTATTTCATTATATTGAACGATGTTTAAATTCAAAAAACATGGTCGGTTTCATAAGTATTCTTTATTTTAATATCTACAAACGACAAAGTGGAACTTGTTTAACAAGACAATGTTATGAAAACGGGCTGTTTATCATATTCACGTTGTTGGTGTGATTTCTATCACTAAAAGTGTGAAGGAGCCAATCGGCATTGGGTATGAATTATTCATGAGACCGAAAATAGGTCGGGGCGTTGGCCCAGGTTTGTTGAGAATGTTCGTGGGCTTCCTTCGATGTGTGAAATGCATGTACATGGTACATGGTGACACGTTTTAAAGATTGTTGGCGGGACATTTAACCAACCAATTATGATAATTTTGTAAAATATAACCACATCTGACTGTGGTGTCAGTCACGGCATTACAGATGTGACAACGTACCGTACATAGGGGAGCTGTTGATGCCAAGGCCGTCCCCCGCCGGAATTCTTTAGCTGACTTTTTCAGAGAGGCCGTGAAGCTAGCGTTTGCTTCCAACTCCTCGACCGAGTATTCCTGAAAACCAATCAGCAAGAGAGATGATGTATGTAAATGCGTTTTCTGCTGGACCGTCTGTGACATTCAATATAAAAGTACCTACATGTACTTACCTTTCTCCTTCTTGACCAATGTGACTGGCATTTTAATTTGTTTCATACATAACTCATGCTTACCCTTTCCGTTCTGACCTTACATAATATACACGTGCTATACAAACCCATACTATACTAGCTCTATTTTTGGTCTCTTTATACAGAAATATAGTACTTACGTTTCCTTCACATTTTTCATTTCTTTTTATATTGTATTTTAAAAAATTGCATTGGACAAACAATGTACATATACTTACCTGGTCCAATGCATGTAGAATACAAATGCACCGGACAAAACACATCACTTACATTTTCTCTCTGGTCGAATGTTTTCTTTAATCAGTGTCGAATACATACCCGTATCATACAAAAAACCCACCTGCCTGTGTCTATTTGGCCCAGTGTAAGACAGCACCTGTAAATTCGCCTTTTATACCCACCTTCTCCCCACTGAGCCACATCGGACGTAGCATTGGCTCACTCATTCCTTTTACAATGGATGCAAGTTGGGACTGCGACACTTCTTGACAGAACTTTTGACCAGCCTGTTGAATTGAAAGTAACCTTAAAGTGTTGCAGCGAAATTCTTATCAACATTTTTTATGATTTATGCTGACACTCCAAGTTTGTTGGTATGAAAACTTTAGAAATTTGCCATAATGACGTAATTAGATGAACACTCGCTTTCTATTAAACAAAGGCTCTTTATTTATAAACATTCATTTTCTTACAAAGAAAGTACATGCATGGATAACTGATAAAATCATTGTCAAATATGTAATCTTTACTAATACATTACATAGAAATGGAGAAACAGTATACTATTTTAAAATATCATTTAAATCTTCAAATACTACCGGTATGTGCATTATTCGAACGATGGTAGAACATTTCGAAGATATTTTTAATAAGGATGTATTTCCGCCTACATACAACATAATAATATAGTTTTAAGTCAGATATTGACTGAATTTCTATATATAAATTTAAATTAAATCCGGACATCCGTGTTCAGACGCCCACCAGGCTGTCGTGTTGTTAACCACTTGATTAACTATAATATTGTCGTGCATGTTCTTCAATGTATAAACATATTTACTTATTCTAAAGTTGCTAAACATGCTATAAGATCAGAAATCTTGAGAAGTTTTTATTTTACAAACACCTACATGTAATGTAAAAGTGAAACATTATTCATCACAAACACCCCCATGACAGGTTTAAATATGTTACTGTGTGATACAGACAAGAAGTAGGATCTAAATGACAAAAAAATTAATTACATGAAGTTCTTCATGCTTAAGTGTCAGAGTTGATCGAAACGGATTTAATTTATTCTAAATAAGAAATCGGCAATGATTTGGTTTTCATACATTAACTTAATCCGTGACTTTATTGTAGACGGGGCTTTCAAAGCAGGTGCAAATTTGCTGAATTCATGTCAAAAGACAATGCAACATGGTACATAAACTTTGACCAATATTTGCAATAAAGTATTTGTTAATGGAGTAGAATTGATAAATTTTTCGTTGAATGGATGCGTGAGTAAATTACCATCAATTTTATAAAATTCTTATCAAATTTTATCATTCTTTTTATGTTAATAGAGCATTGCAAATTTCATCAAACGTCGGTCCATTTCACGAATAGTGGACTATTCGCCGACCTGACATCAGCAAGTCCTTCGTACACAGAGAAAAATACATTTTTTTGTCGCAGTAAGTTCTATGAACGATTCATTCGCTCCCGCTTATGCCCACAAACAGTACGTACCAGTACGATGTTCAGTAATATTTCGTACACCTCCGCGTCCTCTTTCTTGGAAATTCTCTTGATTTCATCGAAGGCCTCGCTCCATTCGTCGTCGTATACCTGCCCAAACTTCTCTCCGATTTTCGTGGGTCGGTTCTTGTCACTAAGGTTGGCAAAGTTTGGATTTCCGTCCGTGAGCTTGTCGCTGGCAATTTTACTCAACCTACATTTTAAAAACTATGTGGCGTAACATTTTAAAGAATAAAACAATAGAAGACAATCGCGAGACAAAAATATCGTTTTTAAAAAATCGATCATAAAGTGTGACATAAATTCATTTTCCGACTCGTTCTTCAGAAAATACACCCCTCCACCACAAAAATAATAATAAAAGTAATCCTTACAATCCTTTTGGTACCTTTGGTTAATAAATTCACCATGCATTAAAAATGAAACTCAAATCATGAGTACCTTGTTGTCAGTTCATCAACTTGAATACTAAGTAACTCGTTCTCGTGTTTCAACTTTTGAATTTCGTCCGATAGTTGGGTAGAGTTGGCCACGGACCAGTCCTTGGGTAGAAACCCCGCCTTGGACACTCTCACAGTCATGCTCAGCCTTTTATTGCTTCCTGGCCGATTCCTTTTTTTAACCGACCCTTCCCTAGGCTTTGGGGGTTTTTGCTGGATCTGTTCCGCTGACTTTATTTTTTTATCAAGAGTGAAAGATGTATCGTTATTTTTATTATGCTCGTTACAAATTATACATCATTGCACAAAAGCCTTTCGAAATTAAACGTTATATTTAAACGACTCCTGTACGTATGATGATAAAGTTATATGATTTACCATTTAGTGAATCTCTACATGTACACATATCAATTTGTTTGATTATCTACATAAATTGTAACGTTACAACAGATAGTTTTTTGGGTTGTTTTTCTTTGTTTCAAACATGACATGAGCGTATCTTCTATAAGTATCCACTAGTATAAGGGATAAGATTGTCAAAACAATGTGCATTTAAAACAAGATGCATTATTTGGAATTTTTAAGTACATTTATTTACTATCGATATTAAGTGTAAATATTGTTATTTTTTGTTTTGGTATCATCAACATGGATATTTCCATTAAATGAAACAATTAATGAACTATTGATGCGTATCAATATGGTGAATAAGCCAGGGAGCAATGGTTTCAACTCCTACAACTAAATTAAACAGGTCTTTTCAATGAAGCATTCATGGATATATAAATATTTTTCTTTGCTACATACCTGCCATATCTGGTAGGAAGTCAGCAACGAACTAAATTCTAGCATTTCCTCACAACTGTCCCCTTGACTTTTTCGGATGAAACTATCCAGCTCATCAAACGTTTTCCTTGTCTTGGATATATCGCCCATCTGGAACTGTGAGGGTGCAAGAAGGGGATATATACTATCTAGTATTATAATAGTTGAACATGTTACACAGTTGAAACAATGATATTAGGCATTGCCAAACAGGGTTTAAAATGAAATTCTGAGATCAAAATCGCTCCACATTTCAATTCTTTTACCTGTCAATAAACTTAAAAATGTATTTTGAAAGGTACTAAACGCGTACCTCCAAATCGTACAAACGAATTTCTAAATCGTTAATTCAAACGATTTTTTTTAAATCCTGCAAACGAATTTCTAGCTCGTTCAAACGAATTTCTAAGTCGTACAAACGATTTTATATATTTTTCTGTAAAATTGAAATGGCACTTATACGCCGTCGTACGTACACGTATGCGCTGACATAGGTACGCGTATAATATATATAATATATATAGTACCTTTCCTGGGAGAGATTTTGTCATGGGGTGTTGCGTTTTCTCCATCAGTAAATCGTACTGTTTCCGTGCTAAATCCCCTCCATCGTGTTTATCCAACAGGCGCTGTATAGTACATTTATGGGCCCCTGGGTTTTCTATTTGTTTAGACATTTTAGTATACAGACAAACCGAAAGCGGAAGTAATAATTTGACAGGAAACAGACGAGGCGTACAATAACTTGGTCACGAGGTGTGGTGCTATAGATATTTGTTTCATTGGCTTTTTAACGACAAAAATTGTTCCTTGTTGTCCGCCCGTAATTAAATTATCAGCCCGGACGCAAATTATTATTTATTGACCAAAAAATGCGGCCCAAGTTATGCCAGGCACGTTGCATCGTTTAAATTTTCAAAGTGTGTTTCCTTGGGGGGGGGGGGGGGGGGGGGAGGGGCAGGCTTATCCGAAATCTAACCGTCGGACACCCCCCCCTACCCCCCCACCCCCACCCCCATACGGAACATTTTTCTGGATCCGCGCATGTAAATGCGAAAGAAACCTCAAAATTGAAAACACAGTAAATACAGAATGATTAAAACACAGTTAATGAGTTACGCCATTGCCGATGCGAATCCGCTCTAGATTCATCATTCTGAATTGATACTCCCACCCCATCCCCAAAACAATTTCAGTGCACCCCTGGGCCTTCCTTTTAATTAATAGATGTAGAAAATTAAACCAATGGTTTAGAAATATATATACTTCTGTGTTTTATGATGGCTACAGCGCTAGCTCACCTATCTTTTAAAAAGATAAGCTTGTTTGATATTATAATGTTCTTTTAGTCTGGTCCTGATTTCTAAAAAGGGCTCTAGAAATACGTTTTAACGGCAAATAATTATCATTTGATCCAGCATGGTTTTTTTAAAATTAAAGTATGCTGAGTATGAAAAAAAATATGCTGGCCTTCATGAAAATAGCGTTAAGTAGGTCAAAATGGCGATTCAAAATGACGTACTGCCAAACTTTAAGTCTCTTCAATGGGAAAAAATAACGGCACACATTAATGAATTGGTTCAGCATAGTATTTTATCATATCCATAGTGTGCCGAGTCTTAAAAAGTAGGCTGGTCTTCCACAAATGGCGTTAATTAGGTCAAAATGGCAGATAGCAAGATTTAAAATTTTTTTTTGGGGGGGGGGGGGGATGCAGGAGAGTTAGTTATCCCGGTTCAATCAAGGGTGTACGGTGTATGGGGATTCAATATGGCTGACAGCCAGATTTCATAACTTTTAAAAAAAAAGTTTTTTAAATAGGAAAAAAGCATGAAACAAACAATTATAGCCCGGTCCAACAAAGTTTTTATTTATAATTAGGGTATACCGTGTCTGAAGATATATGCTGGCTTTTACAAAAATGGTGTAATTCAGGTCAAAATGGCGTTTCAAAATGGCTAACAGCCAGCTATCATAATTCTTTATTAAATTCTTTTAAAGGGGTAAAATGTGTGCGTATCATATTATACAAATATATACACCTGACATATTAATTTGGAACACTTTAACGGATAAAAAAAAAAAAACAGTTCCACCCCTTACTAAAAAATGTCAATTTTCTCCTTTTTGTCTTATTTAGGCGTATACCTTCTTGTTCTTAAACTTTTCTGGGTTTTTATTACACTTTGCGTAATTTATACCGACTTCTTCGATACCGGTATGTCTGCCGGACAGCCAGATTTCACATTTCCCCCTAAAATTACTCAAATGGAAAAAACGCGTGAGAGAAACAATAATAATTAGTCCAGCAAAGTTTGTTTGCATAGTTAAGGCGTGCTTAGTCTGAAAAAAAATTGCTGTCTGCGACGAAAATGGCGTTAATTAGGTCAAAATGGCGGACAGCCAAATTTTATAACTCTCCTTTGAAATCTTATAAATTGAGGAAACAAACTATCATAAATTTTTCCAGCATAGTATTTTATTACATCTAAGGTGTGCTGACAGTCCGACAAAATCATTAAATAAAATGGCGGTACATTGCTAAAAATGGCGGACAGTCAGATTTCATCAATGTTCTTATAATCTTTTCAATAGCGAAAAAAAAGATACAAAATCATAAATTGGTCCAGCAAACATTTTTATTGTAATTAAGTTATGCCAAGTCTGAAGAAATGTATTGGTCTTCATGAAAATGGCGTTAATTTTTTTTCAAAATGGCAATACAAATTGGTGGATAGCCAAATTTCATTAAATTTCATCTCTCTTTAAGGCTCCTAAAAGGGAAAAATGTGTGAGTATCATATCGTTGGTACTAATAAATGTAACTGACAATTAAATTTGAAGACTTTTACCAAAGAAAAAACTTCAACTAGCTTTTTATTGAAAGAAGTGCTCATTTTTCTCTGTTTTGTCTTTTAAAGCTACGTATACTGTGAGTATATACATGTATATTTACATTCAGTGTGTATTTCCCCTTATGTTTGCATTGGAAATATGCGACGTTCAATTTCCTATATTTACATTCAGTGTATATTTCCCCTTATGTTTGTATTGGAAATATGCGACGTTCAATTTCCTGTGAATACACTTAGCTAATTCATGCGCCAGGAGCACAAATATAAACGTCATCACGCGTTTTGAGTAACTATATTTATTATTTTAAGGTTAAATGAAACGTTTAAACTTACGTAACCAATTTGATATGTACTAATGGAAAATAATCGTTAAATCATATCTATTTGTCAAAAAAAGATTTGTTTGACAAAGTTTCTGGCACTATATTTTAAGCCGCGGAAGCGAACTAAATGACATGATAATATGGCTGTTCCATGTATGTTTCATATCCCTGACTGAGAGCGTATATAATGGCTTTAAAGCGACGATACACAAATATTTCATACAAATAGACATCAGTATGAATACAATTCAATTCAATTCAGTTTATTCTCTCAAACCATTAACATTCAATGGTACATGAGGTACATATAACATATTTACGTTAAATAGTAATGTCAAGGGTCTAACAAATTATATATAATATAACAATACAACATAGTAATACATGTGTCAATAAGTATAAATAAGAGAAAAAATTGTAATAACACAAAAAGTGGTAGAAAAAGTGGATGATCATGTAGAATACAGAGTTTAATTGGTATTCAATACGCAAAGAGTAATAATAGATACTAAAATAGTTTAGGCTGGACAGCAGACTTGCTCCTGGATGTTCAAAATAAAAGTGCTTAATTTTTTCAATGTTTTTATGTTTGATGTTGTAAACAGTTCCCTAAATTTTAATGTATTTGGTTTGTGAGAGTACCTGGTTGGTAGAAATTGTTTACGTAAAGTTGAGAGGGATTTGCACTCGAGAATAAAATGAAATTCGTCCGCTAATTTACCAATATTACCGAGTGTGCAGCTCCTGTCATTTAAAGGAATTCCATACCATCTACCGGTTTCAATCGGTAAACGGTGGTTTGATGTTCTGAATTTAATAAGTGGTTTCCAAAATTTTTTTGTAAGAATGCTAAAGTATTTTTCAAGTCCAAAGTTTTGTTTAAAAATTTTATATATTTGACCCTTGGATGAGTTATCTATATCATTTGCCCATTTCTGAATAAACTGGTCCTGTAATCTTTGTTTGATGGCAGCAGAAATCCACTTATCAGTATATGTTGCAGTACATTGTTCTGTCCAGATATTAGAAAAACCACAAAAATCTAAAATATGTCGTATAAAATCAGTCCATGGATTTACACAGTCATTATTGTACATATATTGATTTGCTAAATATTTGTAAACATTAAACACAATCTTATTGTCTTGACCTTGGATCATTTTTGTCCAATAAGAAATCATTCGAGAATATAAGTGACATATAAGGATAACGACCCGATTCACCATAGACATATAAGATGGCGTACTACTTTTCAAACATAGAACATATCTTAAAAATTTCAAATGGATTTTTTCAATAATATCTATATTCTCGTAACCCCAAATTTCACAACCATATAGCAAAACCGGTACTACTACTTTGCCAAACAAATTGAATTGTTGTTCTATAGGTAGATTAAAGAGTCTTATTTTTCTAATAATACTATACATAGATTTCTGTGCTTGCTCGACTAAATGCTTTTTGGCTTTACAAAAAGATCCACTTCTGGAAAATACAATACCCAAATATTTGAATTCACTCACAATTTCAACAACGTTATTATTATAGTAAAAAATATTTTTAGGCTTAGAGCCTTTTGAAAAAAAACTAATATCTTTGTTTTTTCTACATTGACATTTAGTTTCCATTGGGAACAATACACATGGAATTCGTCTAGTGCTTTATATATATAAATATAAATATAAGCATTGAAAGCTTATTTTGGGATGTCGTCGGTCCTATAACACACCAAGCGGTGCAGACAAAATATCATACCGCGCTAACGCGCGGTATTCAATTTGTCTGCACCGCTTGGTGTATTATAGGACCGACGACACCCAAAAATAAGCATTCAATGCTTAAATGTTATTTTTACAATCTTTTTTGGAATGATGAGTCTGTGATTTACAAGTTCACGTTTGCATTTACACATAAAGGTTAACCTTTGGGGCAGTTGCAAGCTATCAAATCTAAGAAAGCTTCAGGAATAAGATCGTAGGTCATTAATACCAGCATCAAACAACCATCACTCAAAAATGTTCACCCCATCTATGCTGGGCATGCTTTTATATACCTGTCTCCCTATCATTACATTGTACCTTACACATGTAGTGGGTTTATTTCATAAGAAACATCGTAAGTATGGGCATATTCTCGGGCTCTTTGATTTTATGAATAATGCAAATTGAACCGTGACCTAATTAACGCCATTTCCTTCAAAGCATATTTTTTTTCAGACTAAGCACGCCTTAATTATGCAAACAAACTTTGCTGGAGTAATTATTATTTTTCTCTCATGCGTTTCTTCATTAATAATATGAGAAATTTTAGGGAAAACATATGAAATCTGGCTGTCCACCAATTTGGAATCACCATTTTGACCTAATTAGTGCCTTTTTTGAGAAGGCCAGCATATTTTTTCAGACTAAATACACTTTAGCTTTAGTAAGATAAAATAATATTCTGGACCGATTCATTATTGTTTGTCAATAAAGGAAAAACTTCAAGGGAAAATTATGAAGTTCGTTGTCCGCCATTTTGAATCGCTATTTTGACCTACTTAATGCCATGTTCATGAAGGCCAGCATATTGTTTTAGACTTGGCACACCTCAATTATGATAAAACCATGCTGAACGAAATATAAATTATTTGCCGTTAAAAGATTTTTTCGACGTAATCGGACCAGACTATTTGGTTTATTTCACTACCATTTCCATTTTACGTTCCTAAAAGGTGGGGGAGGGCAACTTCTTCAAGATTATTATGAATAATGAGTAATTTCTCGACCTATAGTAAATTGCTTACCACAGCGCCCGATTTGGTTTCTAAACTTTGTTGTTTTTTACGGTACTTCGAAGATATTTTATGCCAATGATTTATTAGTGTTCTACACATGATAACGAATCTACATTACCACAATTGTTTTTATTTTGTAATAAAATTTTTGATAGAATTGATATCACAGAACAAGATGTCATTGACATTATTTCTACTCTCCCCGTGAACAAAGCAATAGGGCCAGATGATATCAGTCATAAGATGTTAAAGGCTACCATTCATTCTGTATCAATTCCTCTGTGTTTATTGTTTAATCGGTCTTTGAAAGAATGTTTATTTCCTTCTCAATGGAAAATAGCCAATGTACTACTTTTATTTAAAAATGGTGATCCGTCACTGCTATCTAATTATAGACCGGTATCTTTATTAAGTTGTGTTGGTAAAATAATGGAACGTGTTATGTTTAAGTATGTTTATAACTATTTTCATTCAAACGATTTGTTTTACAAGTACCAAGCGGGTTTTTTGCCTGGACATTCCACTGTATATCAACTCATTGAGACATACGATTATATTGTTAAAGCCATTGATGAAGGGAAATATTGTTGAGGGTATTTTGCGATTTATCCAAAGCCTTTGATAGAGTTTGGCATAAGGGACTCATTTTTAAACTACAGTCATATAGAATTAATGGAAATTTACTAAAATGGTTTGAAAGTTATTTAAGTGGTCGAAGTCAAAGAGTTTTACATAGAAATACCATGTCTACGTATAAATATTTATTTGCTGGTGTTCCACAAGAGTCGGTTCTAGGACCTCTTTTATTTTTGATCTATGTTAATGATGTAGCAGAAAAAATGTCCAGTTAATGTAGATGATAATCCTTTACAACACTGTTCAACTAATATTCATGAGATTGAATCAGTTATTAATAATGATTTGTATTGCCTTGATATGTGATCAAAGCAATGGCTCTTGAAATTTAATCCTTTAAAAACTAAAACAATGTTATTTAGTACAAGAAAAAACCTACAATTTCCATGTTTAAAATTTCAAGACTGTGATTTGGATTTTGTGTCAACGCATAAGCATCTAGGTATTACTTTTTCACAAGATCTTGGCTGGTCAATATACATCGATTCTATAATAGCAAATGCCTACAAAAAATTAGGATTACTTAAAAAATTACAATTTAAGGTCAGGCGTAAAACTTTATCCTTATTATATACTACTTTTATAAGACCCCCGTTGGAATATGCATCTGAAGTTTGGAGTAGCTGTTCAAACTATGATTCGGACAAGCTTGAAAAATTACAATTAGCAGCAGCGAGAACAGTTACAGGGTTGACTTCAATAGCATCGCGAGACTCTTTATATCAAGAAACTGGGTGGGAATCACTTCTTGATAGAAGAAAAGAAAAGTTAAAAACAACTATGTATAAAATAATCACAAATTTGGCGCCTGACTATCTTACTAAAATTTTTCCAAGCATTCGCTCGCTTGACTCTACTTATACTACAAGACAATCGCAAAATTACACTATTCCAAAATGTAGACTAAATATTTTATAAATCATCTTTTGTTCCAACAGCCATAGATTTGTGGAATGGTATACCTTTAGAAATTAGAAACTTGCCAACATTAAAATCTTTTAAGAAAAGTTTTCTGTCTTCTATATCTCAACCTCCTCCATCATATTTTTCATATGGAGAACGTTAATGGAATGTAATTCACACTAGACTTCGACACAATCGTATATTAAAAAAAGATTTATATAGATGCAAAATTATTGATAGTCCTTTATGTTCATGTGGAAAAGTAGAAGATGCATATCATTACTTTTTTTCTTGTGTAAAATATAATATTCCACGAAATGATTTATTCAATGTTATCTTTAGAATAGAAAATTTACACATTATTGACACTCATGTTTTGTTATGGGGAGATAGCTCCATCAGTATTGCAGAAAATGAAAATTTATTTTTTAACGTTCAGCTATTTTTAAAGAGATCTGGACGTTTTTAACATTGTCCAAAATTTGATATATAAACTTATTACAATTTTCTTTTTGTCGGTGTATATCTACTTTAGTATAACTTCGATAAAGGTATTAAATTATGACCTTTGATATTGTAATTTTTCGTAATAGTGTAAATTTTATGTCAAAAATTCACAGGAGAGGGCGTTTTAAGTTTATAGAACTTGCGCCCGATCCTATTGTATATGCCAACTTTACAATAAAATATATTCAAACCAGTGTTCTAGATAATTCTGGTCATATTCACTGAAAGCTCTAACTGTACGTATGTACATTGCCTCGCCATTCTTATTATAAGAATATATATTTTTTCTATGGGTCAAGGAATTATTCATTATTTATGTGAAGATTCATTATTTTTTTTCTGATATCGTAATATATATTCTGCGATATCAAGAAATCAGTTTAAATTTCTGATATCAAAAAATCTGATATAAGAAAATATATATATATATATATATATATATATATATATATATATATATATATATATATATATATATATATAATGGCTGTTAATTCTTTATATCAAGATTTTGAATTTCTTATCCGAAAATGTATATTTTGTATGGAAAGCCGTAGGGTACCCCCACATAATTATTATATTTTCCTATATAATATGGTCAAAATAAAAATGTCCTACCAAAAATAATAATCACGAAAATATAATAATTATGTGGGGGTACCCTACGGCTTTCCATAATTTTGATATAAAAAAAATATTTCTTGATATCAGAAAATACTTCAAACATATTAAAACGTCTGTTTTAAAGAAGTTAACTACAAAAGCCATGTAAGAGGTGTATCCTATCAATATGAACGGCGCAAGATCATGATCCGCGTACAAGACTTTAAAACAAGTTTCCTTTACAAATTTTGGATAACTCATACATTGTCAATTAATTAAACAATAAATACATTTACCGAGTATGAATCCCTCTATTTCTTACGCAAAATTCGTGGCTCTATAGAAACTGACAGGACTGAAATCTCTACGCCCCGTTTATCGATTGGTCGAAACCTACAGCCCCCTAAGAAAAATCATGGGTTGCACGAAATAATCATGATGATGTCATAGGAGTCGATTTGGCCGTTTCTTTTAGCTAACGTAGTGATGTACATTAACAGTAATTTAGTTGTTTAAATTTACTTTTTACAATCAAGTCATTAATTTGTTAAAAGAAAGATGTAAATATAAACAATAGAATGCTTTCTTTGATGATTCATGCGGGTTATTAAGGTAGCGAGCATTGCAGAAAAAATATATAACCCGCGTTTGCAGGTGATGTAATTTGTTTTCTGCAATGATCGCTACCTTCATAACCCACATGAATCATCAAACAGCATTTTATTATGAAGAATAAGGAATTATTCCTTGAGTATTATGAGGTGATCAAATACGATCGAGAGTGATCAAATCCATTTAAACCCTAAGGGCTATATGATAGATTTGAAATTTACAATTTACAATTAAAATCAATTTGTAGTGTTATTACAGACAAAGTCACTGGAAAATGTAAATATTTGTTAATATTCACATTTATCTTTCAAAAAATTATTGAATTAATCATAAAGAGTAAGTAAAGGAACCTAAATTATTGTTGATGTACATTAGTACGTTAGATAGAAGAAATTACCAATTATTCATATATGGGAATTTGAATTTGACATAAACATGATAATTTCGTGCAGTCTGTGATTTTTCTTAGGTTGCTGAAGGTTTTGGCCGATCGATAAACTGGTTAGAACTGGAACGTATAGATTTCAATCCTGTCAGTTTCTAAAGGGCGATAACCGCGTGACTGTAATTGATCACATGACAGTTATTATAGAATATATATACATGTTTATAATATTAGGTAATAAAAATTATGGAAGTCAAGATGTTTGAATCGTTAATATAATATATAGTTATGTAAAGTAGACATCTCCATTTTGATTGTGTCCCCAAAAACCCAATTTTTCAGACTTTTTTTTAGAAGGCTGACATATTCTGATCAGTTGATTTCTGTAAAATATCCTAATTACAAGAACATGTACATAAGTTGGCGGAAATATAGCGTTTTTAATTTTAGAAATGTAGTTGTACAAAATCATAAGTGGTTAATACAATTATCTATAGTATTTTTAATGTGCCTTCACATTCTGTTCAAATTTAGAATCAAAATATGAAGTACATGTTTATTTTATCAATATTTTCGTAAAATTGTGATGTTGCTATGTAAACAAGCCAATGCTGTAATTAACTTTTACATTTATTTCTGTTCTGAAAATCATTGAATAAAATTTGCAAATAAATTCCATCAAATTAATTAATTAATTAATTCAGAAAATTGAAATTGTCAGAAAAATTCATTATGCCAAAACGGAGGATAATTAATATCAAAATATCTCTCTTGCAAGGCTACAAAGTGGCTGCAAAAATAAAATATCTTGTAGAGGACATCTTAAGATGATGTATTACGAAAAAGTTAATTAACAAATAATTTAAGGTGGTATGGGACACTTCAATGTTGTGACGTACTATCTATCGATATAAACAATAAAATCAAGTGTAATTTTATGAATATTTTCTTTCCCATAGTTGTCATCTAGTGGGTTAGAGCGTTCACTACGAATCTGTTAGTCACGAGTTCGAATCCGAAGTTAACTATTGTGGACAATATATAAAACAAGAGGCCCATGGGCCACATCGCTCACCTGAACAACAGTTCCTTGTATCATTCTACATCAGTTTTTTAAAAACATTTTCCTTATATATTTCTATGTTAAACTTTGAACCCCTCTTGGGGCCCCAGTATTAGTCCGGCGGTCACGATTTAAACTATTTAGAATCTATATTATTTGAGGATGCTTGCATAGTAATATCACAGATTGTAGCTCTTAAGAAGAAGATTATTAAACATTTTCCCCTATATATTTCTCTGTTAAACTCTGAACGCCTCTTGGGGCCCCAGTATTGATTCAGGGGTTACAATTTTAACAATTTAGAGTCTTCACTATATATACAAGCTTTGGTGTAAATATTGGCATTTCTGGTGCAATGGTTCTTAAGAGGAAGTTTTTTTTAAAGACATGTACCCTATTTTCACTGTTTCGCAATTATCTCCCTTTTAAAAAGAGTTTTGCCCTTTATTTTAACAATTTAGAATCCCCTACCCATAAGGATGCTTTCTACAAAGGTTGGTTAAATTTGGACAAGTGGTTCTAGAGAAGAAGTCAAAAATGTGAAAAGTTTACAGATGGACAGACAATAGGTGATTGAACCTTTTGTTCAGGTGAGCTAAAAACTCAAAAGTTTAGGTAATGTATTGTTTATTTGTTTAGTTAAAAAACTGGTACAAGCTTTGAACGAAGTTTTAACAATGGAATGCAATTTTGCAATTTCAACTGTTCAACCTGCTTTGCACTCATATTCTGTGATAATATCCATCTATCTTTTTTTTTTTTATATGTCTTCTCATTGACTGCTCATTAGAATGTACATGTATATATGTTGTATACTATGTTATTTGTATTCCAAGGACAATGAATTGAATTTAAAACAATCATATTCTCTTTTTTATTTAAAATCAGAAATTTATATTGAAATATCTGAATATCGTTCATTAATGCCTTTTCTTTAATCAATACTAGTATTTTATTCAAGTTGCAAAATATAATTCTAAAATGATTTGATTGGGCTGAGGTGTCTTGGAAGTTTCAGATCGAGGTTATACTTCCAGTTCCAATCCTATGTTTTTGCAACCCATAATTAGTATGTATCTGTTTTCCCACTCAGATCAAAAGAATGGCTTCAATTACAAAAGATAAAATCTTTATTACAAGATACACAGCTGAGGACATATAAGGAACATTTTTAGAGCACTTTGCTAATGCTATATTCATTTGGGTTTTTTTAATTGTGTTTTTCATTACAAGAAATCAAAATAGGAAGAGTACACCTTCCCAGTTGTGGATTCCTTGGCTTCAACCATCAACTCAGTCTCACCAAAAATCATTTTGACATCCACCTTAAGCCTCTCTTTAGCCTCGGGCAATTTTACAACTACTTTCCCAAGATATTCACAAGAGTTATCAGTCACATATTTTGGATTTGGGTCTTCGGATGCAAATATTTTCAGCAACATTTCTGATTGGTTGCTTTTAATAGTAACATGGCGGCCACTCACAGCCTCTCCCACACGGATATCTTGATCACACTGAATGTACTTTTTAAAAACATCCTTGACACGGTCTACACCGTCTATGGTCACTTTCCTTGCTGGAGAATGATCCCCTCTCACAAAAGGCGGGGATATGTTGATTCCATAAGTGTACCTCGCTTTACGTATGGTTATGGACTGCGGTTTGTGGCCAAACAATACAGCGCCCTTTAACACAGCCAAACCAGCATCTTCTGGGACTATAACCTTCTTCTCTGGAAAAGATTTCATAACAGCATCCAACATCATAGGTGACTCAGAAAATCCACCTACCATCAGGAGAGTTGATATATCAGTGAGATTATCTTTTTTCATCAGCTCTTGGAGGTGTTCTACAAGCATGTTGACTGGTTCTTTAAACAATTCTTTAAACAGGTCAGCCTCCATTCTAAGTTTGTCCGTCTGCCAGGTCATTTTGTTGGCATACTGCATCTGCTGGATCACCTCCTTTATCTTTTCGCCTGTTTCTTCCTCGAACGTTGTGACTAGCGAGACCGGGAGTTTAATTGTGATTTTAGAGTTGGACTCTGGTTTTATTGTCCTCTTTTTGGTTTCCAGTTCTCGGTGGATGTCCAGGTCATCGGCCTTGAAGTCATCTTTAAATTTTTGGAAGCAGCTTGCCCCGACAATCTTGATTATCATTTGATGAAACGCTTCATCAACTTTGGTACCACCCCAGGGCCCCCCTGTTGGTCTGTGTAGTTCTTTGAGCGTCCCATCACACTGTTTTTGATGAATGGTAATATCAGCTGTTCCACCTTTGTAAAAAAAACAATACAAATGATAGATGCTCTTTGAATTGATCAGCACCATAAATATACATTAAAACTATATTTAAACACTTAAAACTGCTTGATCTGATTATTTACCATATTTCATGGACACAATTAAATTAAACAATTTATTTTGTATGTCACATTACTTGATACGATTTTGTGTCAGCTGCTGCCATGTTAATTAATTTTATTGCAAGTTGAAATTCAAAATAATTAATTCAATTTTTCAAATTTTCATTAAGAAAAGAAAATTGAGTTCTTTCCCTTATTTGCAATACATGTATTACCTGCATAAATAATAATGATTATATTCTAAAATGCTTGGCTTGAAAAAATTTTTTGCCATATTTCACTATTAATGATCTCCTAGATCAAAAATCTTTCACTGGATTTGGGTGTATTTCTTCACTATTAACATCCAGATTTATAATCATTTATACTTGGTATACATGTATTACTTGACTAGCTATTTCCCTCCCCACCCAAAGTCAAAAACCATGTACCCGGTACTTTGTTCAGTACATTACTATTTTGTGGTACTTTACTTACCTCCACGGTCAATAAACATGTACCCCCAGTACTTGATTGGGTACACTTCCTACCCCCAGTAACGGTATATTATTTTACTACTTACCCCCAAGATCAATAATCATGTACTTGGTCCCCGAGCTGTTGGACAGGAATGACTGGGTGCCGGGGTTCCCCATTAGTTTGGTGGTGGGTAGGTGCTGGCAGTACAGGGACGCAGCCTCAGGCTCCAGACAGATGGTTAGCTGCTCTGTCAGTATACCCGCCTTAAAAAATACACATATCATTATCATTTACCTGTTGAAACAGTACTTTGTTAAAAATTTTACTCTAGTGTGATAACAAATTAAAAATATTTTTAATCTGTGATTATCTATTTGAGGGTTTAGGAAACATTTGCTATATTTTGCAAAAAATAGCACCCCACAGAAAAAAAAACATTTAACACAATATACATGTAATTGATATCATTCATTCTATGTCTTTGCAAATCTTGACAAAACATGTAACATATTAGTGTTGATAAAACATGTGTATCTAACATATATAAAATATTCATACGATAAGAACCTTATTGGCAGCCTCTCTCATGAACTGCTTGGCTGAATCGGTCCATATAGCTGGCACTGTCAGGACCCAGTGAATGTCCTTGTTGTTTACTGTGGTTCCCTTGGTATCTAGGGCACTCAACAGGTGATTTTTCAGGTATCTAATGACTTGGGCAAACAGGTCTAGTGCTGGTGCTTCTTTACCCTTGTCATCTTTTATCAATATGGTTCTTGATAATTTCTGTAATTAATAAATACATTAATTGAAATATGATTATTCATTATTGGATTGATGTGTAGCTGCCTCAAGTCTGTAATATCCATGCATAGTAAACCTCAAAAGTGTAAAACAAGACATTATTCAACAAATTAAACATATGCTCAATGTAGATACAGTACACATAATTCTTCTAGGGGTAGTACTCACCCTTGATTCATGAAGCACCATTTTGAATCTTTTAAAGAAATAATGATCGTAATGGTTTTCATCAAGAGCTAACTCTGAATACAAATCCTCTGCTTCATATCCAAATGCTATAAATTCCTTTTGTGGACTCAGCAACACACATGTCGGAGCCTTCAGTGACACAAGACCCCTGGAACCAGCCACCCAATTCTGATTGGTGGAGATTTTGAGAGGGTCCGTCTTGTAGTCATGTTTGAATGAAAATGCATACCCAGAGAATGTGGTACCAAAGTCTATAGCAGCTATTAAAAGTTTGTCCCTTTTATCTCCCATATTTTGTTATACGCACTCCAAATCCCACTGAAAGAAAAAGAATAATAGGATTGAATAAAATACTGTATATTTGTTATATATGTACTCTGTTTCAGTTTCTCCTTTCTGTCACTTTCTCTTAATGAATAATTCAATTCCTTTTTGGTATGACTTAATTTTGAAATGCATCACGTTCAAATTGACAGCTATGCGGAGCATTAATTAACAATATCCGCCTTCCTTATTCAATGGAATTCATGAGTATTTGATTGATTAGTTGATAGGGCCAAGTTATCAATAAATACAAATTTACTGATGAACAACAGTATAGTGCACTTAATTTGAACAAGTTGAATATGTTCATTTATTTTTTAAATAAACATGAAAATGTTTCAGAAGGCAAAGATTCATCTTATGAAAGCTTCTTCAACTTGGGGATTTTCATCAATAATGTATGTAATGCATAGGCGTCGGAACCGGGGGGTGGGGTTGGTGGGTAGCCCCCCACATTTTTGCAAAGTTAGACAAATAATCATTCTGTAAAAGTGGTTAATTATGTGTGGAGGAATTTGTTTACACTAGCTATGCAATAAGCATGACTAAAATAATCCAATTTTAGAGTAGACCCACGCCTATTGTCTGACCATAGAAAACATGTACTTAACCACCAGCGTAAATAACCACGTTTACAGTAATCCTTTTTTCTTTTTCTTTTTTTGCTCTCAAGATTTCTGATAAGTCTAGCCCTCCTACTTTCAAATCGCTTCCGATGCCACTGTAGTGTTGTTATGCATTAACACATTAGTAAATCTTACTCAGAGAGAGAGAGAGAGAGAGAGAGAGAGAGAGAGAGAGAGAGAGAGAGAGGCGTTCTAGAATATACATTCATTTGCAATCAAATTAGGAGACACAGACAGACAGCGATATGACTGTGTAAGTTCATTCTTGTACATATAAAAACTACAGATTCTCTCGATTGTCCCAACTTCCCACCTTTATCAGATTTTCGAAAACGAAAGTACAAATTGTGCACATTGAAAAAGAATCATTTAAAAGTAGAATTACCTGAGTAAAGCTCTAATAATAATATGATCTTTCTCAGAATTGTCTGTAGATTTCATCACAGATCACATTAAAGAAAATGAAAATACGGGTCACTTTTTGTTATCCATCATCTTGGCCCATAGGCATAATAGGTTGTAGGTTGGGTACGAGTGACGCACCTGTTAGAATTAGACAAGTTGTACATAAAATAACTGAAAGAATGAGAAAAAAAAGAACTCAAAAAATATTTATCGCACCAAAATGATAGGTTTAACAACTTGAAAATTTTGTAATGTAATAATATAAAGGTAAATAAATCACTAATTCGCCTTACCATCAGGGGAATTGTTTTGTTACCGGAATTTCCATATATTTGATTACTTTCGTTTTGCCTGCCCGGAGGGAGATGGTCATAACAATCTGTACGTGACATTTTGTAAGTTTTTATACCTTACTATACTAGCACTATCACAGAGATTTTTCTACGTGATGTCTCTAAGTATATGGCTTTTAGATTCGATATACCCTAATACTAGTAAGTTGTCAGTATACACCTATTTTCATTTGGTTCATGTACAGTGCGGTAGTCGGTAAAGTGCATTTTGTACACGGATTTAAGCCCTAAAAATTCTTATGTATGAAAATATATCCTACTACTTGCAATGATATTGAGTGTTGTATGACAGATAATGAATACAAGTGAAAGAAAAGCTTTCTAAAATTTCTACTTTCGGTTTGACTTGTGGAGACTCGACGTGTTCAAACACATAAAAATTGATTGCCATAGGAAACAACATAGTCATTTAGTCCTATTTAAAAAGCATGCATATTTTTCTATTACCAAAACCTTTTCAATGAAAACAGGTGTTATATTTTTATATCTATATATATGTTTATTCACCAATCAAGGGCCCTCGGGGGGCATATACTTTAAAACAATAAAACAACATGATTATAACAAATAATGGATGAAATATATAAATATTGTACTATTAAGTAAGCATAGTAAGTTACAATGGATCGTGCATCTGATATAACACATACCAAGTTGTCATACATAGGCAAGGGTATACATTTATTTGCAAGTACAGAAATAAACAGCTATAAATATACACAATCCCTCAAAGCAATATGTTAGTATTGATACAGACACATTATATACAGCCCCCAATATGTATTCGTATTCCATATACAATTGTATGTAGACATATCATATAGTTATACATTTGTGATATATTTTCAAGGTAGAACAGTGAGTGGAAGTATAAATTTCATATAGAGGGGTGAAAACTGTATTTTGTTGGCCTGACCACATAGGGCACCAAGGGACAATGCCTATTGCAGCATATGGATATATATCTATATATATATATGCATGTATATATATTTATTTTATGAATTATTGCCTGTATACCATGGTTGTTATCAATTGTATTCTCTGCAAGATTCGTCGAGATCAAAATATTTTGACTTCAGAAGATGTAAGTCAGTCAAAAATTTTCAGTCTCGAGGAATCTCGCTAAGATTATATCAGTAAGTATTAATACAGGGATGCAAGGGTTCTGGGTTTGCATTGTCTAACAAAGTCCCACCTATCAAATTCAGTAAATACACTACTCAAAGATGCCTGTCTAAACCGATAATGCTCTAAAAGCTTGTCATCAGCCTCTAAGGGGTTCAGACGGTCCCGAATTACCCTTTTGCATGGTTGACTCCATTAATATCTTTGCAATCTACATCTATGTCTGCGACGTCTGTCTGCCATGTTGAATTTGCTTGAGGAAGACTTTAAGGTTGCTTTGTAGCTGTCCTTAAATATTTGAGGATTTCCTCAACTTTATCACTCAACTTTTTTGGTTATTGTGACTTGAGGGTGAAGTGAGATATTTTAGGGAAAACCTTAGAGTTGAAGCTGAGTATCAAGATGAGGGATGTTGGTGACAGTGGGGCCAGGATTTAAGGGCTACAAATTGCTTGAGAATCTTTGCTTGATCATTGCAGAAAAAAATTTACATAACCCACTAACGCGAGTAATGTAATTTTTCTGCAATGTTGCTCCCTTCATATCCCGCATGAAACAAAAGAAAGCATTTTACTGTTTAAATGAACTTTTATTTGCAACAACTTTATTTCGCTATTTATTGGGGATAAACTGGTTCCCAGCAACTAATTTTCACAATCAAGATGTAGATTATCTGGAACACTATATTATACAAGATTCTGATGATGCCTGGTTTGTGGCCAGAAATATTTGGATGACAAGGGTCATGCAAACCTTGCGAAAATTTCTCATATGATTTCTCATCTGCGAATAAAAGTTGATTTACAGTAATACATGTATGTAACTTTGCTGCAATTTCTAAAAATGAAAAAATTCATATTTTGAATATTTTTATGTTACAATTAAACATTGTGATGCATACATTTCAGGTAATTACCAATAATGTCGACATACCCTGGTGGTAACTACAACCGTTACTCATCCTTCAGGACACATGTTCCTGTAACTACAGATTATTTAAGTAATTATGGTAATACAACGAGTACCAGTAATGCAATGAGTACCAGACTCACAGCTACAGGAGCCAGTGGTTATGATGGGCATAGTGCACGGACAGGGGAGTATGGTACAGGGTCAACTCTGGCCACAAAGCTTGGAGAACTAGATATACACAATTCTCAAGGAAACTCTAAACTTCCCATCACAGATCCTAGTAGAAATTTATCATCCTCAATCTACCCCCCATCCAACCATGGACATGATAAGCTTGTCAATGATATGTTTTCATCAAAAAATTCACCAGTATCCTCCTCCTTGCCTTCAAATTTGCGACAAGAGGAAAGAGATAAACCAGATCCTGTTGATCCTAGGTCTTCACTGAGGAAATTATTGGATTGTGTCAAAGAACTCCAAGATCTTGATGTTGAAAAATGTTTAAATGACTACAAGAAAATAAAGGAAGCCAGTGATCCAATGGCTCTCACAAAAGAAGTAAGACTTATGGGTACATTGTATTATGATATTCTGTTCACAGTTCAGTTATAATTTAACAGTGTTAAACTGGTTTGCAGCAACTTATTTTTGCCACTATAGGTAATCTTAAATGAACGGAATAAAAACCAAAGGACTAATTTAAAAGATCAATTCTATGTAAGAATCAAAGATTTATAAAAGGGTCTGGCCACGCATAGTCACCAATTTTCCTTATATTTCATAAATGGACACATCTAGGTGTTAAGCGCAAAAAAACACTTAAAGTCGGTTGCTGGGGGTAATCGTTGCCATGGTAACTGAGGCTAAAGATGGAAAAGTAGCAAAACTTACCTACATTGAAGCCATATAAGAAGGTTTTGCCCACTAATGTAAACTATCAAAGACAAAAAACAGCCTTTGTCCTATTTTCAATTCTTATATTATATAAGAAAATTGATGGAGAAACCAATACTTTTAAAATGTTACCATGGAAACCATTACAAATTTTTGAAAACAGTTTTTTGCGGTTTTTTGATAAGCCGAAATGGGAAACTATTAAATTTTTACGTCCTTATCATTGTCCATGCAATATATATTTTATGATGTAAATTGACATCCATTGCTATGGTAACAAGGCCACAAAATAGGAAAAACTGAGAAATCGAAGATGAATTTGATATGCTTTAATTCCTGATTTTAGACATTTTAAGCAATTGTTTTAGTTGAAACTTGTAAAAATATATCTAAATTTTTATTATATACCACAAAAAGCTTTGTTGGGCAACAGAGAAGTGTTGTTGCTGTGGAAAATTAAGTTGCGTAGAAAATCACACAGCAATTCTTACTTTTTGAAAAGTCCATAGCAGCGGCAGTTATTTTCAGAAAATGTCAGATTTTTTCCAAGTCTCATTAAAGTTTAGAACATACTTGATTTTTTCTC